>CM053027.1:401885849-402229679 GCA_028564925.1 Lithobates sylvaticus
ATTTCATCAAAAATTTGAGCAATATAGTGTGTTTTAGTGCATTAAAATAAAAAAAAGTGTATTTTTTCCACAAAAAATGCGTTTGAAAAATCGCTGCGCAAATACTGTGTGGAAAAAAAAAATGCAACACCCACCATTTTAATCTGTAGGGCCTTTGCTTTAACATTATATATAGTGTTTGGGGGTTCAACGTAATTTTCTTGCAAAAAAAAAATATGTTTTCATGTAAACAAAAAGTGTTAGAAAGGGCTTTGTCTACAAGTGGTTAGAAGAGTGGGTGACGTGTGACATAGGCTTCTAAATGTTGTGCATAAAATGCCAGGACAGTTCAAACCCCCCCCAAATGACCCCATTTTGGAAAGTAGACACCCCAAGCTATTTGATGAGAGCAATGTTGAGCCCATTAAATATTTTTTTTTTTTTGTCCCAAGAGATTGAATAATGAAAAAAAAAAAAATATATATATTTTTTTTACAAAAAGTTGTCACTAAATGATATATTGCTCAAACATGTCATGGGCATATGTGGAAATACACCCCAAAATACATTCTGTTGCTTCTCCTGAGTACGGGGATACCACATGTGTGGGACTTTTTGGGAGCCTAGCTGCGTACGGAACCCCAAAAACCAATCACCGCCTTCAGGCTTTCTAAGGGTGTAATTTTTTTATTTCACTTCTCACTGCCAATCACAGTTTCGGAGGCCATGGAATGCCCAGATGGCATAAAACCCCCAAAATGACCCCATTTTGGAAAGTAGACACCCCAAGCTATTTGCTGAGAGGTATGGTGAGTATTTTGCAGATCTCGCTTTTTGTCACAAAGTTTTGAAAATTGAAAAAAAGAAAAAAAAAAATTTTTTTCTTTACTTTCTTCATTTTCAAAAACAAATGAGAGCTGTAAAATACTCACCATGCCTCTCAACAAATAGCTTGGGGTGTCTACTTTCCAAAATGGGGTCATTTGGGGGGGTTTTGTGCTATTTTGGCATTTTATGGCCTTCGAAACGGTGATAGGTAGTGAGGAGTGAAATCAAAAATTTGCACCCTTAGAAATCCTGAAGGCGGTGCTTGGGTTTCGGGCCCCGTACGCGGCTAGGCTCCCAAAAAGTCCCACACATGTGGTATCCCCATACTCAGGAGAAGCAGCAAAATGTATTTTGGGGTGCAATTCCACATATAACTATGGCATGTGTGAGCAATATATCATTTAGTGACAACTTTTTGAAAAAAAAAAAAAATCTTTTTTATTTTTGTCTTTATTCAATCACTTGGGACTAAAAAAAAAAAAATATTCAATGGGCTCAACATGCCTCTCAGCAAATAGCTTGGGGTGTCTACTTTCCAAAATGGGGTCATTTGGGGGGGGTTTTGTACTTCTCTGCCATTTTAGCACCTCAAGAAATGAAATAGGCAGTCATAAATTAAAAGCGGTGTAAATTCCAGAAAATGTACTCTAGTTTGTAGACGCTATAACTTTTGCGCAAACCAATAAATATACGCTTATTGGCATTTTTTTTACTAAAGACATGTGGCTGAATACATTTTGGCCCAAATGTTTGACTAAAATTGAGTTTATTAGATTTTTTTTATAACAAAAAGTAGAAAATCTCTTTTTTTTTCAAAATTTTCGCTCTTTTTCCGTTTATATCGCAAAAAATAAAAATCACAGAGGCAATCAAATACCATCAAAAGAAAGCTCTATTTGTGGGAAGAAAAGGACGCAAATTTCGTTTGGTTACAAAATTGCATGACCGCGCAATTACCAGTTAAAGTAGTGCAGTGCGAAATTGAAAAAAGACCTCTGGTCCTTTGGCTGCCAAATGGTCCGGGCTGAAGTGGTTAATGAGCTCATGGTACCATGTGATAATGGATTATGCATTTACAATAACCTAACCCCCGTGTTGGTCTCACTTTGACGGACCTGCAAACAAAACACAAATGTTTAGTATGCAAACCTGTTCTCTTCCCTGTTTTCTGGAAAAGGAACACAAAGACAATGATTAAACACGATTATCATGACAATTGACTTTAAGTGCCCCAAGCCTCTTCCCATTAATTGTACTGCTAGGGGAACACCTACAAGCCAGAGTTGTAGTATAAACAACTAAACTAAAAAAATAAAAATTACAAACATTAAAACTAAAACAAAAATTAATAAAAAAAAATTGAAAAATGAAAAATTGAAAAAAAAATGATAAAAAAAACAAAATATGAAAAAAAAATCATAATAAAAAAAATAAAAACATTAAAAATTTAAAATTAAAAAAATTGAAAAAAAAATTAATGAAAAAAATTAAAAAATTAATAATAAAGAAAATTTTAAAAAAAATAATAAAAAATCATAAAAATGTATAAAATGTTAAACCTTATAAAAAAAAATTACAAAAATACTTAAAACTAAGAGGGAAAAAAAAAACAATAATCATAACAGAGTTATTCAATTCAGAGGCTCATCCTTGAAAATAATAAAATTATATATCAAGGTCCTCTATCTTATTCCAAATCTGAAACTCACATCAAACCTTATTCATAGGAAGGAAACTTTGATCAGAGTATTTTTAACATGCTTCCAGCTGACTAAGTGCTGCTAGCATTGCTTCCCCCAGTGCTATGTTTGAATAACCATGCGGCTACCTCCATTTTGATTTTATGCAACTGTCCTACATATTGCTTTTCAGTTTGTAGACTCCTTAATTGGGTCTTAACGGGGAACTGGGTTTGCTTACTATGGGCTCCATGCTTTGAATTGCTACCCCACCTGGCCGAATAACATTCATAATGCCTTGGGGTCGTTTTTGGGTATGATCTTTTTTTTATATCGTTATTCGCCCAACAATACTTTGCGATGTGACCTCCCCTTTTACACAAACAACATTTTAGCTCTGGTTTCCCTGCATAGGCCCTTTTCCTAACATCTTGTGCTGGAAATTCACATTGCTGGATAATATTACTGTGATTGGAATGAACAGACTTTACACTTTCATCGTCTGAGGAGTCATCAGAAGTTTCCATTTCAACTCCTGAATCAATTTCAAGCGCAGTTATCACGTTCGTATTTACGTCTCCAACATCGATTCCCATCATAGTAATATGATTTGCAGCAACAATAGTATATGGGTTCTCCTCATGTTCCACTTGTATTTTTGTACACTGAGCATGTGCGGGGGGGAACCTCCACCATTGCACCTTCGGCTATTGTATGTTTAGAGGATAAATCCCTTATGGCTGCCTGTGCATCCTGTAATTCCTCCTTAAGCAGTGTGATAACCTGCAAATTTTCAGCCTCCCTCCTATTCAAAAGAACGATGCAACCTTCTCTTAACTCACACGTTTTATCTAATTCATGTAATCTCTGTTCCAATTCACCTTTTTCCATCACTAATTGTTCAATCTGATTACGCGCTTGTGCATCTACCTTTTCAACCCTAATTAATATATCTTTTGTTATATATTTTGTAATCTCTGTTCCAATTCACCTTTTTCCATTCACTAATTGTTCAATCTGACTTACGCGCTTGTGCATCTACCTTTTCTTAACCCTACTGGATTATAATGACCAACATAAGGATGGTAGCCAAAATGCTAGAGAAACACTGGCACATCCTAAAGAAGGATCAAAGACCTCAACACAATTGTTTTTAATCTACAAGAGGGCTCCCACCCTTTAGGGACCTTTATTGTCAAATCAGTTGTAGAACCACCACCTAAACCGTTCTTACTCGTTTTTTTCAGGAAAAAGGCTTCCACACCGTGTCGCAACTGCTATGCATGCAGACCACTTGTAAAAAATTTCAGGGTTTAAAAGAACTGAGTTCACCTGCCACCAACCACTGACATCCTTTCCAATGCATGAATCGCTTTCTTTCATAATATGGAGTTTTAGGTGCCTACTCGCGTTCTATTCTTCGATTAGTAACACCAACACTAACTATATCCTCCATTTTTTATCCTTTATGATTTGAGGCATTAGGCCCTACAACATATAGAAGGTATACCCCTTTGGTGGCCCATATAATTTAACATTATAATTTATTTATTTTTTAATATAATCTTTGTTATATTTTGTAGCTGCTGCATGAATCGCTTTCTTTCAGCAAACCATTCTAATTCTTTCTGTTCAGAAATATGCTTCATCTTAAGAAGCATGCCTATCAAATTTGCTAACCTCTGTTTCCTGCCTTTTTTTGATTTATTACTTATAAGGCTGTTATGTGTATTACATTGTGTCAAAAGCTCATTAAATTGTTGTGTCAACCCACTTTCCTGTGTAGATTGAAATCTAATAGTATCATGTTTAGCCATGAACAGCTCGATGGCCTCCATTGATATGCTAATTATCAAGCCCTCTATACTGGAGCTGTGAAACCTGTTTTTGGTTACAATGCAATACAGATAAACAGATAAGGCTATTCAAAGGTTTCGTTTTTCACCTGTAGTTCCACACAGAAGACCAATAACAAAAAAAATATATAAAAATCTGTTTAACTACGAACACTTCCAGAGAAGACACTCTTAATGCTGTCCTCTCTTAAACTGCAGGCCACATTGAACTCCTATTGGAACAGAGAGCTATTTCACACTCACATGGGTGAAAAAAACTAAAAATATAAAAAAAACTTAAAATAAAAATATATATTCCCACTTTTTCCTCAGTGCTGTGTGGTTTGTCCTGTCAATTTACCGATTATATAATATAATCCAAGGGTGTTCATTCCTTTACTCGCCAGTCGCAGTGATTGGTTACCGGCCAAACTCACAAACAACATACATACATATATCAGCCACAGCTCTCACTAGGTTCTATGCGTCCGCTTCACCAATGAGATCTTTCACAGCATTTTCATGACCATCCAAGCGTGGTTTCAGAATTCGCGAGCCAGCGACAATCTTGTCCACACTAGAGACGATTTTCCGCTCTGGATGTTTGAGGATTTGTGTTAACGAGACTCGAAACAAAGAAAAATGCCTTAGGTTTGTGAATCCAATGCAGAAAAAAAACGATATTCTGCACGTTTAAATCTCGGGATCTGGGGTGCCAAATGTAGAATTCGATAATAATTGTAGAAAACGATATACCACTACAGTCTATCTATTATCTCATCTCTATGCATCAACTTTGTCTAGTCTCTATAGATTAGTCAGTCTGTTAAAACTATGAGCGCAAGCCACTGTTAATATCACAATAATACCAGTTAACTATGCAACCAAACACACGGTTTAAGATCAATCAAACCTCATTTATTTCCCAAGGAAATAAGAAAGCTTATATAAGCTCATTATTAGGAGTTACAAGGTTACATAGCATATTACATAGCATACAATCACAATACAATACAATCGTATACTTAGCACACATGGTAGCTGAGATGGAATGGGAGAGATGTCCGCATGGCTAGGCCTCAACTCATCCTCCAACGTAGGCCTCAAAGATGGCCGCTCAGCAGAGAGACCTTCTCAAGACATGCTTTCCAGCAAACAGACAGAATGAAAAACATAGAGAAGAGCTCTCTGCAAATTCCTTTTACCAAGCTCACTCATTCAAACTCCCCCCCTTGCCAATCCTATTTGCTTTGCACCAATCATTGTTCCCAGGACAATCCATGACTGTCCTGTCTACTGGGCTTCTGCAGTCTATGTGCCCTAGGCCATTTTCGTCCTCAATCTATTTGAAGCTTCATGCACACCAGGTGGGCTGAAGATAACTCCTTTTGCTATGCAGATTTTGTTGCCACATTCCTCAGATGTGTAGAAACTTTAGAAATATAACATTCATATTTGATTCCAACAGGTAGCAATAGGTATAAGATATATGTTCGTCTGGATATGCTAAAGCTTTGAATTTTCTTTTTCAGATAACACTAAGGCGGTCATTTGGATTGTAGAAAGTGATTGAAAGGTTATTTAAAGTGCAACAAGTGCTTAGTAAACTCTCAACAATAAATATCATAAAAATACATAGATACGTGAAAATGGTAAAAAAACAATGAATCTCGAGTGTACAATATAAACCACAGATGAATAAATATGTGGGTGAATCTAGAGTCCACAGAAAGGATTTAGTATAAAAACGGTGTGGTAGTGGTGGTGACACTCATAAGCAAATGGCTGATGAAGTCACGAGGTCACGTGACGCAAAGCGCAGGGATTGGCCAGGATACCGGAAGTGCTGTATAACGGAGACCTTACTCACATTTATCTGGCTGTTCATACTTTATCCAATGTAAGCATTTACTTTTATTAAAATTACTATGTTTTGACATACTTCACGATCGGGTCCCTCTCTCTACATTTTTTCTCGATTTCAAATCTCCATAACGTATCGAGGGCGAGTCATTACTGCGGGACCGCAGTTAACTCTATATACCAATGAGTGGAGGGCTATCTCTGGGGACACGATTTTTCGGAAGTGGATACTCAGTTTATGGATCCTATCGATTAGAGGCAGACCGTATTGGGAACAATCTTAGTGGGAATTCAGAATTGGAACCTGCCACTATTGCCGGTCTTGATGCCCATATTTATCGTGTGAGAGGTGAGAGGCTAGGGAGCACCATTAATGAGCAGGTCCTCACCACCCAGCACCCCCCACTTTTGGAGAGAGGAATAACTACCACACATCAATATTTTAGAGACTATTAGAGCCGTTTGCTTATGGGTGTCACCACCACTACCACACCGTTTTTATACTAAATCCTTTCTGTGGACTCTAGATTCACCCACATATTTATTCATCTGTGGTTTATATTGTACACTCGAGATTCATTGTTTTTACCATTTTCACGTATCTATGTATTTTTATGATATTTATTGTTGAGAGTTTACTAAGCACTTGTTGCACTTTAAATAACCTTTCAAACACTTTCTATCACTTATATGTCTTAATCAATTTATTGGGATATATTTATATGATTTATTTATTATATTCAGTGTATGCTAAGTTTTGGAGTCACGGCATAGTGACCATTCACGCATCACATACACGTATATAGCACATGTTAATTATTTGATGCACTTTAGCGCAAAATCATTATCCATTATTTTTGATTTACGGGCTTGTGTTTACTCTTAGATTTTGCAGCTCACTTTAGGAATTTTTTCCACACACAGCATCAGTGCTGGCACTCATTTTTATATTAATTATTTATTCATTATTTATTCATCTATCTATTATTTTATAAATAGATTGAACTCAATTCTCGAGACACATATTTAGGTCTGGACCCGGGTTCTTTTCTAATATTATGGTCTGGTTTAAATGGATTGAACTCAATTCTCGAGACACATATTTGTTGCCATCATCCCTTAGGAACTGGTATAGAAAAACCTCTAGAGGTGGGACTTTACCGGCAACTATAATAAACATATAAGTTACATAAGATAAATATAAGCTACATAAGGTAATTTTTATAAATTTATTGTACAAAATTTATGGAGAAACATATATAGATTTTTTAAAAACAACATGACAAATAATACAAAATGATATGCATAGCTGAAGTAGGTGAAGAATTCCGACGCGTTTCCAAATGGCTGATAATATGCCTATCTTCCTCAGGGAAGTATAGTCACCATCTACAGAATATCAAGACATGTCAATTATATATAGAAAAATTCTGTGCCCCACTTTGACATGGAGTAGAGAATCATATATTACATAAAAGTATACATATGTTCAGTATATACGAATAATACACTTACATAGTCATACACAACATCGCATATATAGCATTGCCTCCCATTCACTTTCCGAAAAGAAAGGACGTCCAAGTACTGGCACAGGGGAAAGGCCGCATTCCCATACTCTCTACAAGACGGCCCGGATGAAAAAATTCCATAAATCTAATGGCATGAAAACCTAAAAACCACCAAGGGAAAAAAAGGGGAGTGAAAAACAAAAACCTGGATATAAAGTCTAGAAACAGTGGTGCTCTTGAAAGGGAAACCAAGATATCCCTCATTTGCCACACATAAATGACTCACCCTGAGGTCCATAATCAAAGGGTCCAAAGGTGGAGATATTCCAGGAAAAAGCCTCCCAAGATGTCCCTGTAGTAAAGAGCAGCTCACACAGCTCAATGCTGTGGAAGGGAATGACGCCATATGCCGCCTCAGGCGTCCTTATGTAGGTGTAGAAAGACTCTGTCCCGCCCCTGGGGTGTTGCCGGACGACATCAGACGCAGAGGGCGTCCGGCGTCGTCACGCAAGATCCCGCCCATTGGGCTGCCTCTAATCCCGGATGGCAAACAAAGGGAAAAGACAATACATGCAAAGGGGGCGGCGCGAGTGTGCGCGCGCAGCCACCCGCAGCGAAAGGGAGCGCGGCCCAGAAGGCGTCTAGTGACGTCCCTGCCCTCTGCAGCACCATCGCGCACTGCACAGAGCGCATGCGCGATGTGCAATCCCAGCCAAAAGGTGTGTTGGTGGCGCATACGGCCCAGGAAATGGGTGCGCATGCGCAGGGTAGCTTACATCAGACATGAACGAAAAAGGACCGCAAACGTGGTGCCACGCCACCAAGGGATGCAGGCGGCCAAAACATCCACCCCCGTCACCACCCACTCTGCCCTCTTGGGACAGAAAGGGTGGGGCACGAAGAAGGGGAACCACCCGGGGAAGTTGGTCCGAATACCCCCAAGAGAGCGGAAATCTCCCGCACCCAGATGGAATGGGCTAGGGGGTAAAGGATAAATACTGGGAGGGAGTCTGTTGTTGCATGGAGGTAAATGGGGGGGCCCCCTCATCCGATATCCTAGAGCCTAGTAGGGGCCCAGGTACATCGGTGGGGGAAACCCCCATCCCTCAAAATAAAGCGACAATAAGGACTAAAACCACTGGCAAAACATAAGGGGTCAACACAAGAGGGTCGGAAAATTTATTCCCGAACCTCTGGATGGCCACTGCCCCAAGAGACCCTAAATCACCTCCAAACAAACCATCGAAAGATGGAAGATGGAGGGATTTAACCCCCTAAGAAAGAATTCCCACGATGAAACATCATCGTGGGGTAGGGAGCCTATGGGTCTATTGGGGTTGAGATGCCAGGTAGAGAGTAGTGGAGGAACACGAAAAGGCCCCTGCCAAGCAAAAGATTGGAACATCAAAATTTCTTTTTATCAGTGAATAAAACCCCAGGAGGCAAAGCCATTTACAATAATACAGTCAAAACATACATTTATGAGTATTATCCTACAAGGATACATAAAGAAAACCCCCTAACTGAACCCATCACCCCACCCAGCAAATTACTAAAAGAGAGAGACAAGAAATCTCAAAGGGAAACCCCCCTAAAACTGTGGGACCTGCAAAGAGAAGAATTAGGGAGAAAGAGTCTAAAAGTTTTTAAAGATTTTTTATATTATTATTGTATGAAAGGAGCCTAAAGCTACTTCCAGTGGTCATTTAATCAGTTTTTCCTGAACTGTAACCATCCAGAAATGGTCTAAAACTTTCCACCTCGTTTAGGCCTGGGGGGGGTGGTTGCCGTCAAGGTTCTAATCCAACGCATTTCCCGTTGAAGAAGAACCTTGTTCCAATCTCCTCCTCTGATTGGAATATGTAGTCTATCAAGGACAGTGAAGTTCACTTTCGGTAATCTATAATTATGTTTTTTAGCTATATGGCGCCCCAAAGGCAGATATAGATTACAAATCTTCATATCATGCATATGCTTTTCAACTCGCTTACTAAGTTTTTGTCTGGTCTTGCCTACATAAAAAGAACCACACTGACACTGCATGAGGTACACCACCCCCTGAGTCTGGCATGATGCATAGTGTCTCAGGGAGAAGTCTACCCCATTTGGCAGCGTCAGTGTGGTCCTCTGGCCAATAACTGAGCATTGAGCACAATTTCCACATGGAAAGGTTCCAAAATTCTTACATGGATCCTTTCTAGACATTCCTTTATATTCACTTTGTGTGACTAAGTTACCAATCGAAACTGTCTTTCTAAATGAGATCAAGGGACGGGGTGAGACCAAATTACCAACAACTGGATCATCTGTAAGGATCGACCAATTCTTGGTGATGATTTTGCGGATCCTCTCATGTTCATTTGAAAACCGCAATATAATACGGGTGTTATCATCAAAATTCTTTTTCTACTTTTTGAAGAGAAGATCTTTCCTGGTCAAAACCTTGACCCTATTAAAAGCCTTCTTGAGGCATGTTTTGGTATAGCCTCTATCTAATAGTCTTAGAGTTAGTCCATCACTTTCTCTCTGGAAATCCTCTTCCTCCGTACAGTTTCTTCTGATCCGGAGGAACTGGCTAAAGGGAATGGATCTTTTTAATGAGAGTGGATGGAAACTGTCTGCATGGAGCAGGGTGTTACCAGCAGTTTCCTTCCGAAACAACCTACTAGTTAAATTTCCATTAGGGGCTTTTTTAATACAGATATCCAAAAAATGGATCTCACTATAGTCAAAACTCATTGTGAAAAATAAATTGTAGACATTATCGTTCATAAGCTCCAGACATTCCAGCAATTGTGTCTCGGAGCCGTCCCAAATAATAAAAACATCGTCTATGTACCTCTGCCACATTAAAATGTGGCAGGTGTACATAGACGCATGCTCACTGGCCAAAAAATCTTTTTCCCACTCCCCCAGGTACAGATTCGCATATGAGGGCGCACAACACGTCCCCATAGCTACTCCCTGCACCTGGAGGTAGTGGGAATTTTTGAAGATGAAGACATTGTGTCGGAGGATGAAGTCCAACATCTGGATAATGAAGGCATTAAATTTCCAATCTGTAGTGGTTCTTTGTTTTAGAACTCTATCTATTGCCATGATTCCTAGATCATGTGGAATGCTATTATATAATGACTCTACATCAATAGTCACTAAAATTGCCGTCTCGGGAATAGTCAACTCTTCAATAATCTGTAACAAATGAATGGTGTCCTTGGTATAGGACGGTAGATCCATAACGTGTGGTCTCAGGTGGTCATCAATGACCTGGCTGATCCCTTCCGTGATGGATCCATTACCTGATACTATAGGCCTCCCCGGTGGACTTTGGAGACTTTTGTGCACCTTGGGGAGGGCGTACAGAGTAGGTAATCTGGGATATCTGGTTCTAATAAAGTCCCAGATTTCTCGAGTAATTGCTCCCTCGTTGAAGGACTCATCAACAAGGACATAAAAGTCCTGGTTGTATTTGTCCACCAAAGAGGGGGCAATTTGTTTATAGCAATTGGAATCATTGAGTATTTTGAGGACCATATTTTTATAATCTAAATTATTCATGATTACTATATTTCCTCCTTTGTCGGAACTCTTAATTGTAATATCAAAGTTATTTTTGAGAGATTGAAGTGCTTTTCTTTGACCTATATTCAAATTTTGCTGTCCCAGATCCTCTTTTAATCTCTCCAGATCTTTGGTAGTCTGCTTGACAAATAATGCCAAGGCTGGATTCTGATTGAGTTGTGGAAAGACATGCGATCTGCGTTTAAACTTTTTTGGTTCATATGTAGCACCCTCCTCCTCCTCCTCCTCACTCCCCTCACTATCCAGGGGATCATCATCCTGTTCATCCCAGGCCCCGCTTTCCAATAGAATAAGGTTGAGGTCCCTCAAGGCTTTAAAATCTGCTGCCTTTAAATTGGGTGGTAAATCCCCTTCTTTTTTGATTTGTTTTTTATAGAGACTTTTATAAAACAAATTTCGGGCAAAAAGGTGAATGTCTTTAATAACCTCAAAGACATCCGAATTCTTATTGGGACAAAAGGATAACCCCAAAGAAAGTACTTCCTGCTCACATTTAGAAAGCATATAGGAGGACAGGTTTATAATGTTTAAACCTCCTTCACTAGACCCTTGACCGTAGTGGGCTCCGTCTCTATCTGAGTTACTACTGACTGGAGAATTCCTGTTTGTGTCAGTGGAGTTGGTAACGGAGGGATCTGTGGGATCCGATTCCTGTCTAAAAAATCGTCTAGTTGTGTACGTTGAGTTTTGGGGATAGCTCCTTGGTCCTTTTTATTATTTTTAATAATACGATTTGGAGGGTTATTTTTAAGAATTCCACCTGTTGAATTTTTAAGTGCAGCAGTGCCTGTCTTACCGTCCCGATCCATATGGAGATCAGTGGCTGATTTTTTGGGGAGTTGATGGACCTCACCTTCCATATCATGTTGTCTGGGAAACAAACTTTTCCTTTTCCCAGATTGCCGGCCTGTATGGGAGGAGACTGAGGAGGAGGAGTTAGAGGGCGTATCCGACAGATCATCATTAGATTTAGACATATTATCAATTTGACCCTTCTTAACCTTTCGGGTCGTTTTCGAATTTTTAAATTTTTTATCTACATTCCATTTATAGGCACGATTCTCTCCAAAAGCATTTTTATCTCTCCAATATTTTTTCTCTTTTTTGATCAAAATTTGTTTACCAAAGGTTTCCAAGTGTTCCCTAAGTTTAGTTTCTGATTTATTATAGTCCTCATGACTCTTCAAAGGTGTAAGTCGTGCATAAAGAGACCCAATCTCGTCATTCATCGTTACTAATTGTGATTTGTATTCATTCTGCAGTAATAACATAAGATTTCTAGAACAATCATTCAATTTACTTTCCCAATTAATCCTAAGCTCCTTGGAAATATTTTCCAGGATTGGAAAAATCTGTATGCGTAGGCCGATAGGGTTAATGTTTTCACGGATGTATCTCTCCAAAGAGTGGATGTGCCAATGCAAGGCTGATTTTCTTTCCAGCACTTTGGTGAGATTTGAAAACAAAGCAGTCAGATTTGAGGAAGTTTGTTCTTTTCCTTGATAATTGCAATGGATATTTGCCATAAGATCATCCCATTCCCTCCCCTGCAGGTCCCCCATGCTTCCCGTTCCCTTCAAAGAACAAGTATCAATCTAAAAGAGAAGTGCTGGAAAAAGATGAAAAAATAATAGATAGGTGACACTCCCCCCATAGGGGGAAAAAAAGGGTGTCTAAGCAAGAAAAATAAAAAGACCCCCCCAGATAAAGATCAGATATATAAACAACCCGATAACTGGGGGACTATGGGCTAAATCTAATTGCTCTTGTCTGTTCAATATTGGGGCTGTATCAAGAAAAAGAGTTCATGAATGAGGTATAGGTGTATTTTCCACCCTGAATAAATTTAAATGGATTGAACTCCATTCTCGAGACACATATTTGTTGCCATCATCCCTTAGGAACTGGTATAGAAAAACCTCTAGAGGTGGGACTTTACCGGCAACTATAATAAACATATAAGTTACATAAGATAAATATAAGCTACATAAGGTAATTTTTATAAATTTATTGTACAAAATTTATGGAGAAACATATATAGATTTTTTAAAAACAACATGACAAATAATACAAAATGATATGCATATCTGAAGTAGGTGAAGAATTCCGACGCGTTTCCAAATGGCTGAAATTTTGATTAAAAAAGAGAAAAAATATTGGAGAGATAAAAATGCTTTTGGAGAGAATCGTGCCTATAAATGGAATGTAGATAAAAAATTTAAAAATTCGAAAACGACCCGAAAGGTTAAGAAGGGTCAAATTGATAATATGTCTAAATCTAATGATGATCTGTCGGATACGCCCTCATTCTTGTGTTGACCCCTTATGTTTTGCCAGTGGTTTTAGTCCTTATTGTCACTTTATTTTGAGGGATGAGGGTTTCCCCCACCGATGTACCTGGGCCCCTACTAGGCTCTAGGATATCGGGTGAGGGCCCCCCCCCCATTTACCTCCATGCAACAACAGACTCCCTCCCAGTATTTATCCTTTACCCCCTAGCCCATTCCATCTGGGTGAGGGAGATTTCCGCTCTCTTGGGGGTATTCGGACCAACTTCCCCGGGTGGTTCCCCTTCTTCGTGCCCCACCCTTTCTGTCCCAAGAGGGCAGAGTGGGTGGTGACGGGGGTGGATGTTTGGGTTGCTCGCGCGGCCGCCTGCATCCCTTGGTGGCGTGGCACCACGTTTGCGGTCCTTTTTCGTTCATGTCTGATGTAAGCTACCCTGCGCATGCGCACCCATTTCCTGGGCCGCATGCGCCACCAACACACCTTTTGGCTGGGATTGCACATCGCGCATGCGCTCTGTGCAGTGCGCGATGGTGCTGCAGAGGGCAGGGACGTCACTAGACGCCTTCTGGGCCGCGCTCCCTTTCGCTGCGGGTGGCTGCGCGCGCACACTCGCGCCGCCCCCTTTGCATGTATTGTCTTTTCCCTTTGTTTGCCATCCGGGATTAGAGGCAGCCCAATGGGCGGGATCTTGCCCGACGACGCCGGACGCCCTCTGCGTCTGACGTCGTCCGGCAACACCCCAGGGGTGGGACAGAGTCTTTCTACACCTACATAAGGACGCCTGAGACGGCATATGGCGTCATTCCCTTCCACAGCATTGAGCTGTGTGAGCTGCTCTTTACTACAGGGACATCTTGGGAGGCTTTTTCCTGGAATATCTCCACCTTTGGACCCTTTGATTATGGACCTCAGGGTGAGTCATTTATGTGTGGCAAATGAGGGATATCTTGGTTTCCCTTTCAAGAGCACCACTGTTTCTAGACTTTATATCCAGGTTTTTGTTTTTCACTCCCCTTTTTTTCCCTTGGTGGTTTTTAGGTTTTCATGCCATTAGATTTATGGAATTTTTTCATCCGGGCCGTCTTGTAGAGAGTATGGGAATGCGGCCTTTCCCCTGTGCCAGTACTTGGACGTCCTTTCTTTTCGGAAAGTGAATGGGAGGCAATGCTATATATGCGATGTTGTGTATGACTATGTAAGTGTATTATTCGTATATACTGAACATATGTATACTTTTATGTAATATATGATTCTCTACTCCATGTCAAAGTGGGGCACAGAATTTTTCTATATATAATTGACATGTCTTGATATTCTGTAGATGGTGACTATAATTCCCTGAGGAAGATAGGCATATTATCAGCCATTTGGAAACGCGTCGGAATTCTTCACCTACTTCAGCTATGCATATCATTTTGTATTATTTGTCATGTTGTTTTTAAAAAATCTATATATGTTTCTCCATAAATTTTGTACAATAAATTTATAAAAATTACCTTATGTAGCTTATATTTATCTTATGTAACTTATATGTTTATTATAGTTGCCGGTAAAGTCCCACCTCTAGAGGTTTTTCTATACCATATTATGGTCTGGTATCAGGGGTTTACGTTGGAGGAATTTAGTAGCTCATTTAGTCCATCTAGCAGAAATATGCCCCCCCCCAAGTTCTTGTCCTTCATCTAGGGGCGAATAATTTGGGTAAAGTGGGAACTTGGGAACTTTTGTGCGAAATGAAGAAGGATCTCAGTACCATTAAATTTATGTTTCCTTCGGTAACGTTAGCCTTCTCAGAAATGATTCCTCGGCTATTATGGTCCCCTTTTGGGGGTCTGTTTTATGTCGATAGAATCAGGAGGTGCCTTAATAGGACATTACATAGTTTCCTCTTGTCATCCGAGGATACATCCTTCCTCCATTTGGAGCTGGAAGGTTTTATTCCGGGTCTATTTCGAGAGGATATGGTCCATTTATCTGAGATCGGTCTGGACATTTTTAATATGGGTTTGCAGAGTTTGATAGAATCAGCCACGGTGTTGTCATGTTGTTGTCCGAAAGGGGGAGTAGTCGTCCAATAATTTTGGATGGACATCATTTGAGTTATTAACATTTTTTGGCCAGAATGGCTTGATATTAATTTATATTGATTTAATGTTGAATATTTAACCCCCCTTGGATAACACCGTGGCCATATATCCCATAATAAAGAATTTTTGTTCAAAATTTCAATTGTGCTTTTTCTTTCTTAAAGGTATTACCTCTGTGCTAGCCCATGACATTTAACAGAAAAAAAGTTATTTAAAACTGCTTGCGGTTTTAATGTAATGTCTGGTTCCGGCAATATGGATGAAAATCATTGAGAAAAATGGCATGGGTAGCCCCCCCTGCCCATTACCAGCCCCTTTGGGTCTTGTAGGATATGAAGGGGAATCCCAGCATGCCTGCTGGACCATGAGTCAGCTGTAATATGCTCCTTACCATATTTCCCATTATAGATAGCATAGCAATCTATACAGTGCCTTGAAAAAGTATTCATACCCCTTGACATTTTCCACATTTTGTCATGTTACAACCAAAAATGTAAATGTATTTTATTGGGATTTTATGTGATAGATTAACACAAAGTGGCACATAATTGTGAAGTGAAAGGAAAATGATAAATGGTTTTCAACCTTTTTTACAAACTAATATATGAAAAGTGTGGCGTGCATTTGTATTCAGCCCCCTTTACTCTGATACCCCTAACTAAAATCTAGTGGAACCAATTGCTTTAAGAAGTCACCTAATTAGTAAATAGACTCCATCTGTGTGTAATTTAACCTCAGTATAAATACAGCTGTTCTGTGAAGCCCTCAGATGTTTGTTAGAGAACCTTAGTGAACAAACAGCATCCTGAAGGTCAAGGAACACACCAGACAGATCAGGGATGCAGTTGTGGAGAGGTTTAAAGCAAGGTTAGGTTATAAAGAAATATCCCAAGCTTTGAGCATCTTATGGACCACTGTTCAAGCCATCATCTGAAAAAGAGTATGGCACAACTGCAAACCTACCAGGACATGGCTGTCCACCTAAACTGACAGGTCGGGCAAGTAGAGCATTAATCATAGAAGCAGGTAACTCTGGAGGAGCTGCAGAGATCCACAGCTCAGGTGGGAGAATCTGTACACAGGACAACTATTAGACATTCACTCCACTAATCTGACCTTTATGGAAGAGTGGCAAGAAGAAAGCCATTGTTGAAAGAAGGCCATAAGAAGTCCTGTTTGCAGTTTGCAAGAAGCCATGTGGGGGACACAACAAACATGTGGAAGAAGGTGCTCTGGTCAGATGAGACCACAATCTAACTTTTTAGCCTAAAAGCAAATCACCATGTGTGGCAGAAAACTAACACAGCATTGTGGCCCCTGAACACAGCATTCCCACCGTGAAACATGGTGGTGGCAGCATTATGTTGTGGGGATGCTTTTCTGCATGTATCTTTGATCACAATTTAAAAGCAATGTGAGGAGCTAGGCAAGCAAACCCTCACATTGCTTTTAAATTGTGATCACAGATGCATGTTCTTCTCTTTACCTTGATGTTTTTACTTATTTTAATAAATCCATCCGTTTGACCTACACTATATGGAGGCATTTTTTCTTTCCACAATCCTCATATTTTTACCAGATGAGAGTGTTTTCACAGACTATCTGCACCTAGAGTGACCACTGCCTATGTTCCAGTCCTGCTTTCCTCCATTGCATAGACCCACTGCCTCTGGCAGGTGAGTCCACAGCTTTGAGAGTTCCAGTGTCCATCATCAGAGTTCCATTCCCTGGTTTCCTCAGCTTGATTGACCCACTGTCACTGGCATGTGAGTCCACAATGTCTGGTAAGAGTGTTTACCCCCTACCCCAGGGAGAGGATGCACCATCCGTGGTGATTTTACTGTGGTTGTGGTTATCCCATTTGCTTCCGAATTGGATTGTATTATTAAGTCTATCTGCCAGTGTGGACTGTTCCAGCATACTCTGTCATCAATTCACTTTTCATTTGAACTTATTTCACCTTCCAGTGTTCTAATTTCATCTGATCCTTCCAGTTATGCAACAAAGGGGAGCTTGGGACTTTAAAATGAAGCAGGTGAAATGCGGAGGTAGGAGTAAAAAGTATTTCATAGCGTAGTAATTGTAGAACAAAAGGGGTTTCATATACATGTACATATATCATTGGCACACAATGTAAACATAGTAAATACATAAATACATATTGATAAAAAACATATCATAATGGATATATAGTTGTAGAAGTACTGGCATATAAAGCGACATTGAAGCCTGCAAGTGCCGAGAGTGGCATGCCCGGTAATTGTGTCCATGGTCGCATGATATGTAGGTAGAGCAATACATAGCTAATATGAAAGTGGCATCAGATATAACTCGTATCCCGACGCGTTTCGTGAATACCTTCACTCGTCATGAGCAGATACGACAATTGCCTATAGAATATAATAGATATGGTAAAACCACATAAAATATGAAAGAAAGTAGAATAGATAAACTATTTGCTGTAAGTAGTTGGCCAAACACACTTACCAAATTGGACAGCTGGTAGAGCATGCGGTAGATGGCCCACGGTGAGCCGGAGGTACAAAGCCTCTCCACGGGGGCTGAGGTGGCGTGTGTATAGGATTGCAGCATAGGGTGGTGTAGAAAAATACATGGATATAAGAGTAATATCCATGTGGTGATGGTAGGGATATATAACTCATCAAACACAGGTATCTGGGAATAAATATTGAATATATAAGTGATTGAGGCAATAGGAAGGAATTGTTTTGAAATAGTTAATAAACAATAACCCAGTATAACTATGTGAGGGTAGTGAAGATTAACATAATGAAAAACGTGCATGTTGCTGAACTAAATTGAAAAGGGTGGTGAGGTGAGTGAAAGAATACCAAAGTTTACAAGGAGAGACAGAGGAGTGTAGCAAAGAACATAGCAACTAAAGTGAAAGGGAAAAGACATATACCAAGGGACCCTTACCTATATGCTGCATCCATACAGTACCAGCGGACCAAAAGCTGGCCCACAAGAAACCCCAAGAGGAGACCAGCCGTAAGAACAGCCTGCTCCAAATGAGGATGTGGATATACACGCCACCAACGCCACGTACGTGCGTCCCAGGAGGGATGGCGTCCGCACCTGAGCTGGATAATTGCTCAGAGATTGGCGCCAAAACTCCCTCACAGGGAGCACGTGGTTGGTACACGATACGTCAGTGTGGTGGCACCAGAGACTGACGTCACACGCACGACGCAAAGAACGTGGCGCCGATGCGATGAGGGGCATTCCCCCGATCCTCCCGAACACTGGAGAGTGTAGTGGGGAGGAGGGGGAGGACCCACAGACCGCATCTCAGCCCCCGTCCAGTGGAATTTGTACTCATTTGCACATAGCACTTTAATATTCATCACCTTTGTATGACCTATATGAACTTTATGATATATTGTACATGATCTACCATGTTGTCATTTTAGTGCTACACTTTGTTTCACTGTATATGAAAAAACATCTTGTTTGTATTGGGGTTATAACATATGCATCCAATGCTTCTGACAGGAGGCTAGTTTCTTAGTATACATCATTATTGTGCCTTGTGCATATTGTTTGTAGCACTACCCCCACAAGGGTTGCTGATAACTCATTCTTCTATTCCTGCATAGCCAAGGCAACATGCATTTTCAACTTCCAAGAAATCAGTCCTTGTTTTTTGTTGTTTTATTGGGGAAAACAACTTGGATAGGAACATCATGGGCCTGGTCCTGATGATTTCAAGGACCTTTTTATAGAAATAAATAAAATAAAAACACAAACAACTATTTGTTAAAACAAATTAAATATTTTAATTACTTTAATTGGTGACAGCAAGTTTAAGGAGAAGATCCTCTGCTTGCTTTCACTAGATCCAGTGGATCGGGGAGATGCTGCAGGATTAGGAACATGTTACATGCTCGACCCTAAAAATGGGTGGAACCTGTAACACTTGCCTACTGGGCACTTTCACCCCAATTTTCAGCTTTCAGCACTGTCACACTTTGAATGACAATTGCGCGGTCATGCAACACTGTTACCCATATGACATTTTTATCTTTTTTTTTAAACACAAATAGAGCTTTCTTTCATTGGTATTTATTCACTGCTGGGTGGTTTTTATTTTTTGATAAACAAATTACATTTTGAAAAAAAATATGTTTTTCTTAGTTTCTATTCAAATTTTGCACAAGTAATTTTTCTCCATCACTGATGTGCACTTATGATGCTGCACTAATAGGCTGCACTGACAGGCACTGATGGGCACTGATGAGGTGGCACTGATATGCATCACATATATGCAGCACTGATGGGCACTGATAGGCAGCACTGATAAGCTGCACTGATGGGCACTGATAGGTAGCACTAATAGGCACTGATGGGCAGCACTAATAGGTGCCGCTGATGGTACAGTAAGCAAGGGAAAGGATATTACATATCCTTCACTGCATACTGGATTAATCTTCTGGTGGCTGGGAAAGATGCAGGACAGGGCACACCATTCAAGCCGGTGGGGCCACCACATGGCTTGTCTGATGGTGACAGCACAGTCACTTTTACCATCTCCTCTTCACTGGCCTCATCCTCTGCCTCCCAAGAACCTGCAGTTTCTCCCAAGTCTCCAAGAGCATATGCATCATCCCAAGTTAAACGCTGCAATGCTGTGTTGCATCTAAAATGTCTTGGGGACTTTAGCAACACTGGGCCTGAACTGCTGGTAGCTTTCCAGGCCCAGGCTGAGTCAGTTTCTGTGGTTTATCATGAAGTACCCAAAAGGGGTTTTGGCCACTTTAGACAGTCATACTTGGCAATGGCTCACCAGGCAGAAATGCATCTCCTTTCAGCTTCCAATATCAGCTACTTTACAAATGCCTCATCTGTGACAATCCCATATGATGGAACTCAATATTGTTCATGCTGCAGAGACTATATAAACTGCAGCTTTCCATCAAAAAGTGCATGGCAGTTTTGGTACGAGGACCATAATTGCTTTGGCAGCTGGGGTTCTTTTCACTGCTTCAATGGCTGATTCAGGGCACATGCAACATTTTGGCACCACCTTGACTTTTCATCCCTGTGAAACCCCAGGTGTTATAAATGGGTGGGGTAAGATTCACGGGGACTGCTGCATTGTCCTCAGTGATACCAACGATTTGAGGTCCACTTCTGCAGACACATTGTGCTCAAATGTCTGCACAAGGATCCCCAGATCTGGATCATTGAAGAGAGGGATCTACTATTAGGTGACCACACTATTAGATCCCCAATATAATGTGTAAAATGATAATCTCCTGCCTAAAGTCCCATACACACGGTCGGATTTTTGCATGGATTCTGTCCGATCGGACAATGTTGTTGAAAAATCAGACCGTGTGTATGCACCATCGGACAGTGTACGTCGGATTGTCCGACGGACAAAGTCCTATCTCCTGCTGGATAGATTTTCCAACAACACGGTCCGATCAAACCAAATCCGATCGTGTGTACGGTTGTCCGACGGACAAAGTGCTACGCATGCTCAGATCACATTACAAGACCAAAGCTATTGGCTACTAGCCTCTACGTAGTCCCGTCGTAGGCAACAAACGTCACCACGTTCAGAATGATCGGATTTTCCGACAACTTTGTCCGACCGTGTGTACGCAAAACCAACATCGGACAAAGTACGACGGACATGATCCGACGGACCTGGTCCTCGGATAATCCGAGCGTGTGTATGGGGCTTAAGTGTCACCAGGTCCAAAAAAAATAATAATTATAACCTGGTCCAAATAAAGTCATACCTGCCACTATAACCTGGTCCAAATAAAGTCATACCTGCTCCTGCAACCTCCCCTGGCCTATTCTGGTACTCTGCAACACAATGTTTTTACAGCATAAACCACAGCTGCAAAATGTCTAATGTCTGAAGCCCCTCAGACTCTAACCTCAGAGTTTGTGGCCCATTCCAATGCTCCAGCACTCAAAAATATTTGTGGCTATGGTCTCTCAGATAATACACTGTAATATTTATTTAAAGATAAAACCTGCTTAATTTCTTCCTTTTGTAATTTGGCCTACTCAAACTGATTCTATAATGTCCAGCCACTGTACAATAAGTGTGGTTATTGTCTCTAAGATAATACAATTTAATGTAGCCTGTCTTACCATTTTAAACACTGAGGAACCCATAAAAGAGAAGTAGTATGGGAATCGTGGTTACTGCAGATTCATACTTACCTAGAGGTGGATGCAGCATCGGTCCAATGCCACATCTGTCCCCCAGCGCCTCTTCACTGAGAACCGAGCCATCGAACACTGGCTCAGTTCTTTTAACTCCCCGAGAAGAGAGCTGTTGCCTGTCAATAAGTAGCTCTCCTGCTCTGCTCTTCCACGCTCACTGGAGTGCTGAGCTGTGCAGAGGCAGGGAGAGGCCATCTCAGCGGCTCGCTGAGAACTGAGACAGCTATCAGTCTAGGCACCTGGCGGATCCAGACTCCCAGAGGACTTCAGACCACTCTCTGCTGAAAATGGGTCACAGGAGTGCAAAACAAATTGCACTCCTGTGACCAATAGGAGAAGCCCAGCCAAATGAGCTCAGGCTGGACTTCTCCTTTAAAATAATTTTCTGGAAACCCCTGCTAAAAATTACTATATCTCTTAAGATATAAGCTTAAGATACATTATTGCAATGGTCAGTGGGAAGAATGCTCCTTACATTTATAGTCAGTTGGGTGTGGGACAGGTAAACTTAGCAGGTGGGATACGGAGGAGCGGCCCCAGGGGATGATCCGCATCGCAAAATTCAGCATCCCGAGAAGGGACTGAAGTTGCTTCTGGGTACATCCTCCGGCACGGGTAAGCTCCCGGCGGACCGTCCTGACGCGGTCCAGTTTGTCTGGGGGGAGGCTGTCATACCTTCATGTTCAACCTCGCATAGGAGCCTGGGGTGAGCCCTCTGACATAGGGTACAGACGTGGAGTAGGCGGCACTGGCTATAATTACAGGTGCCATGGTTATAATTATTGCAGATCGCTGCTCCCCCGGCCGTCTGAACTAGTCATCCAAGTTTGTCCGTTTGTGACCCTCGTGCAGGGGCTTGCTGACCCTGACCTGTGCTGGTGGTAGCCGTGTTGTCTATCTGTTGGATGGTAGCTGCATTGGCACACCAGACAGCGTGTGGGTCGCCGACTGGCATGTGGCACATGGTGATGACCGTAGGCCCGGAAAGTGCCGGCAGAACAGCTCTTTGTGCATGACACTCCAGTCTGTGGGTATGGAACAGGGGGAACCTCACTGCGGCTTTGGCTGAGAAGGAGCGGTGGTATTCGTAGAACCCAAAGCCACCGTATATGTAGCCTAGGTCTTGCGACTATGTGGAGGTATAAGTCCAGCTCTTCCCGTCTGCCGGGGGAGGCTGAACACACTACGTCCCTCAACATGCCAAACGCCTTTGTTTGTGAGGGATTGGTCGATGAAGTTTGTATTGGCAAGGATCCGAATCATTGAGCCGGTGCTGCGACTGGACTCGGATCAGTCGTGACATTGTTGCCAAGGATCTGAATCATTGAGCCGGTGCTACGACTGGACTCGGATCGGTTGGTGGAGTTCGTATTGCTGAGGATCAGAATCGTTGCCCTGATGATGCGACTAGATTCGGATTGGTTGTGGATGTAAGGTGACGAGGGGGCTTGTATGCCGGATCCGAGTCGTTGCGCCGGTGACATGACTGGCCTCTGGGTTTAGTAGGGGGTGTGGTATGTGGGAAGCGGGTTTGAGACCCTGCGCCGTGAGTGACTTGTTCTGAAGGACCTGAAGTAATGCAAGAAAAACACTCGTTTGAGGGTGTGACGGATCCTTTTCCTCACTCCGCTGAGGCTTACGTCCGTAATGCTGCTTCCTCCAATCTGACCATCAGAGAGAGATATTATAGCTGCATCAAATGCAAGTCTAGCCGAAAATAGCTTGTAGAATCTTGAACTGATTTATTTGATAGAAAACAGCCTTTTAACACACCTTTAACACAAATCAACATGCTAATTAACCCAGCAGCCTAGGTGATCAGACAGTCCATCTCCAGACCAGCTTTTTAAGGATTGTGTTTTGTTAAAAATTTACACTCAAGAAAACAGTCTCTCAAAAATGTAACCAAAAGGAGATTAATATAGCAATGTGGACAGAAAAAGGTCCTTGCAGCCAGTGCCTGTGTTGTTTTGCTATTGTCTGTGGACTGGCAAAGAAATTGAAGGTAACTACGGGCGTCGGTGACTTGGAGTTTTTTTTTTTTATGAAATGAATGAAATGAAATGAAATGACAGACAACAATACAAATGAAATGAAATGACATGTTGCCTTTGATGAAATTAAACTTCCCATGACAGAGGCCTGGCTCGGTCGTACCGCATTGCGAGTGACTGCGAACTGGACTCTGGAGCATGTACTGAAATGAGACAACGGTGAAATGAGGCCCAATACCTGGGGCACACCGGAACGAATTGGTAACATCGTAGATGCCACGGAATTCGAGTCAGGGTGCAATCCGTGAGGTGAAATGATTGAAATCTGATGACAGAGCCTGAATTGCCATGACACTTGTTTAGCGACTGAGCACGATCGGACTCTGGAGCATGTACTGAAATGAGGCCGGTCCTGGGCACGCCAAGACAAATTAGTACGGGGATATGACTAATTTGTGTCGGAACGTGGTAAGGTGACACAGAAATGATATACCATGACAAAGACAAGAATCAACACGACTGGACCTTTAACGAGATTCTGTCTCTATCGCATGTATTGAAATGAATATAAACAAAAAATGCAGCGCTGGATCGTGAAAAACTGTAAATTACCAGTTAATTAAAATAACCCAAATTAATTAGTGAAAATAATGAGTGTTGAAACAAATTACATATCCAGTTAATACAGGTAGCCCAAAATAATTGGTGAAAAAATGAGTGAGTGTTCAAACAAAGTTCATAACCAATTAATAAAAAATACCCAAAAAGGTGAATGAATATAGTGAATACTCAAACAAAGTTCATATATAAACTCAAAATTCATAAAAGTCCAAAATAATTAAGTGAAATGAACAAATGAATTCATAAAAACTTCTGTGAAGTCAATCCAAAAAGTAGATGTTGATAGCAGTGCAGCCCATCACCATAGAGATAAAACAGAAGGAGGGGAGGCTTACCAGAAAGCCAGTGACCGCCCTTATTCAGGGGGGTCAAACTGAGCTTTGGATGAACAGCCTTGGTGCTGTTTAGGGATTTCCAACGTCCCGATAGATGTCCAGCAGCAACGAATATCCTCCTGAGTGGCAGCTACTCCCCGAAACTCCTCGTATGTCACAGAAAGCCAGTGACCGCCCTTATTCAGGGGGGTCAAACTGAGCTTTGGATGAACAGCCTTGGTGCTGTTTAGGGATTTCCAACGTCCCGATAGATGTCCAGCAGCAACGAATATCCTCCTGAGTGGCAGCTACTCCCCGAAACTCCTCGTATGTCACTATTCTGAAGCCGCTCTGGTCTCCAGCGGCACTCTCTGTGTGCAGGAGAAAGCCAACAATGGCTGGGAAATGCCCTAGTAATAGAACGAAAGATCCTGCGTCTCAACCATGGGAGCCAAACTCCTCTATGTGGGAGAACTGAAAGCGCTTTCAGTTCTCCCACATAGAGGAGTTTGGCTCCCATGGTTGAGACGCAGGATCTTTCGTTCTATTACTAGGGCATTTCCCAGCCATTGTTGGCTTTCTCCTGCACACAGAGAGTGCCGCTGGAGACCAGAGCGGCTTCAGAATAGTGACATACGAGGAGTTTCGGGGAGTAGCTGCCACTCAGGAGGATATTCGTTGCTGCTGGACATCTATCGGGACGTTGGAAATCCCTAAACAGCACCAAGGCTGTTCATCCAAAGCTCAGTTTGACCCCCCTGAATAAGGGCGGTCACTGGCTTTCTGTGACATACGAGGAGTTTCGGGGAGTAGCTGCCACTCAGGAGGATATTCGTTGCTGCTGGACATCTATCGGGACGTTGGAAATCCCTAAACAGCACCAAGGCTGTTCATCCAAAGCTCAGTTTGACCCCCCTGAATAAGGGCGGTCACTGGCTTTCTGGTAAGCCTCCCCTCCTTCTGTTTTATCTCTATGGTGATGGGCTGCACTGCTATCAACATCTACTTTTTGGATTGACTTCACAGAAGTTTTTATGAATTCATTTGTTCATTTCACTTGATTATTTTGGACTTTTATGAATTTTGAGTTTATATATGAACTTTGTTTGAGTATTCACTATATTCATTCACCTTTTTGGGTATTTTTTATTAATTGGTTATGAACTTTGTTTGAACACTCACTCATTTTTTCACCAATTATTTTGGGCTACCTGTATTAACTGGATATGTAATTTGTTTCAACACTCATTATTTTCACTAATTAATTTGGGTTATTTTAATTAACTGGTAATTTACAGTTTTTCACGATCCAGCGCTGCATTTTTTGTTTATATTTATTTATTTTGTGCCCTGTACCGGGGTTATTAGTGTTCAGCTGCAGGACTCACCTTCACGGTTCTTTTTTTTGATTCATTTTTTTTCATCAACATACTTTGTCACTAAGAATTTGTTTCACCTAGCGCAATTTCTTTCTTTATATGTATTGAAATGAGGCCGAGCAGATGGGCGCACCGGATCGAATCGGTCGGTGCATCTTTCCGGATGCGACTAGATTCGGAATGTAATAAGTGACAAGGCGATGCCATGACAAAGACTAGAATCAACGACTGAGGCTAGTACCGACAAGTGATCCAGTCTCTGGCGCATGTGCTGAAATGAGGGCGAACAGCTGGGCGCACCGGATCGAATCGGTCGGTGCATCTATGCGGATGCGACTAGATTCGAACCGGAACGTGATAAGTGACAAGGCGATGCCATGACAAAGACTAGAATCAACAACTGAGGCTAGTACCGACAAGCGACTCTGTCTCTGGAGCATGTACTGAAATGAGGCCGAGCAGCTGGGCGAATCGCTGCATCTTGGATGCGACTGGATTCGAATCGGAACGTAATATGTGACAGATATGACAAAGACTAGAATCAAAGCCTGCATCTGTAACCAATAGTGAGTCTGTCTCTGGAGCATGTATTGAAATGAGGCCACAGTCTGGGGCACACCGGAGCGAATCAGTGCATGGGAGATATGACGAGATTCGGATCGGAGCGCAGCTGGTGACAGAAATGAATGAAATGATTCAAAACGATTTCGAAATGAATAAATAATTTATGACAGAAATGATTCGTGAAAGAAATGATCCGGAGTGTTTCCGGATGGGTTCGAAGTGATTCGCAAATGTTTCCTAAACGATTCAGAAAAACGATTGTGAGATTCGAACAGGTGAAATGTTGTGAAATGAGTGCCATGTGCGGCATCGGGCGGAGTGTCATGAGTGAATGACTACGAGCCGTCTGTGACACCTGGTGGCGTCCGTAGTATGGGCAAAGTGTTTCGAATGGATCCGGAATGACTCGCCAATGTTTTGAACGATTCAAAAGATTGTGCGACTCGACCAAGTGAAAAAGTTGCAAAATGAGTGCAGCGACTGTTTGCGATTCGTGACATGTTTGTGAGTGATTCGTGAGTTTGAGCAGTTATCACCGTTTAGTGACATGAAAAGCGGTGCACAAAATGAAATTGGGAGCCGAAGCCCTACCTGCAACAGCCGAACCAGGTGTGTTGTACTGAACCTGCGACTCGGTAACACGAGTGCGACACGACACGAACGACAACGACTCACGGACATGGAACACAGAACTGCAACACACTGATGAAGATGGGACTAACGAATACGGAACTCACGAACAGGAACTCACAAACGCTTGTCTCAAATAGTCGGCCCTTGGATGTCTGACATAACAGATATCTCGCACAGGAAACCGACAAAGACCGGCAGCCTGTGAGCTGGTTAAATACCCTCCGGGCTCCTCCCATAATTTCAGGCCACCATACTGGCCTTATATATATATATATATATATATAGCGGTACCCCCATGGGGCTGCTGATTTTTGTTCATTACCTTTTGCCGATCACTCAGCTTCCGATCCCCCATGCACTCACATGACACCAAACAGTCAAAATTACAGATTTATATTTCTTTATTTATGAATAAATATGTGGGGGTATTCAGTGAGGTATATGAGATGCCCCAAACTACCCCATTTTTTTAAAAAGGGTGTGAATCTATAGCCGTAGCTTTGCTACTTAAGTCTCTTATAGCAATCCTTTCCTGGTTCCATTTCTCACTATGATACAGCACTCCCAAGTTAGACAGATAAGCATTACTCTGAATAATCCCTTCTGATAGATATCCTGAGGGGGGGGTTGAACTCAAAGCCACAGGCCATCACTGCCTATTTCCATGACTTGTATGTTAAACTTCCCTCAGTCCTTGAAGGTGCTTGATACTGTGTTCCTTAGATGCATAGTATGAAGTTCTGATTTAGCTCCTTTGGGTTTGCACTCCCTTTGCACTCTCCCAATCAACAGTCCATGTTCTACTCACAGAAAGTCGATCACTGAGGAAAAAAATAGTTTTTTTATATATTTTTGGGGGATATTTATTATAGCAAAAAGTAAAAAATAATGTGTTTTTTTTCAAAATTGTCGCTCTTTTTTTGTTTATAGACGGCACTGATGGGTGGCCCTGGTAGGTGGTATTGATAGGCAACACTGGTGATGATGCACTGATTGGTGATTTATAGGCGGCACTGATAGGTGGCACTGATAGGTGACACTGTGGGCACTGATGGGGGGTACTGTGGGCACTGATGGGTGGCGCTGGTGGGCACTGGTAGGCAATGCTGGTGGGCACAGAAGCCTCTGCAGAGGCTCTCCATGATCGGGACCGATGTCTCTCTCGCAGCTGCCGGTGATCGGCTTTTTTTCCCTCCTCGTGCTGTCAGCGTGAGGAGGAAAAATAGCCTATTACCGGCTCTGTTTACATCACATGTTCAGATGTCACTGGCTGACAGTTGATCACGTGATAAGGGGTCAGGATTGACCCCTTACTCTGATCTGTGATCAGCCGAGTCTCATAGACTCGCTGATCACAGAGGGGGCGCGCAGGCTGCTCAAGCACAGGAGGACATCCATGGACGCCCTCCCGGCAAATTAAGTCTGCGCTGTAGCGCCAACAGGAAATGGTTAAATATAAATATAATATACATTTCTGCCACATAGAATCAAGTTGAAAAGTGATGAAAATGTGGATATATTTACAAATGTAGTTATCTGCTTTTAGATAACTTTCATTATTTTTCAAAGTAAATTGCTAATAATTTCTTGATGTCAGGGATCTGAGTGAGGAGCAATCAAGGGTCATTGGGAATAATAGAGCTGCACATACACCAAGCAGAAAAATGAGCTGAAACACTTTGATGTGGACTGGAGTAATTGCTAAACAGGGATGGATTCTACTTCATATAGTATACTCCTTTTAGCCTTAGAAAATATCAATGCTATTTAATGGTGAAAAAAAAACAACTAACTTGAACGGCAGTAACCTTTTGTTGCATTAAAGTTTTAATGAATGTAAATTTGTATTGTGCTTTGTTTTTACTGATGGTTTCCGTAAGGAAATTACTGGAAAGCTATTAAGTTTTAGAGACATAATTTGTAGCCTGGGAAAAATCTTATAGATGGTAATTCTAAGAAGGCATGCTTTCCCCACATACTACATACACGAGGGCTGGTAATATGTAAATTTTCAGCTCACTGACTCCGGAAACCCCGAAACAATAATCTCCAGATTCAATTAAAAATTGGGAATGTTTATGGAGCCCTAGGCAACACTAATGCTTTTAAAATACCAGTAACTGGGGTTTTCCTGCCATTTTAGCCATTTTGGGTAGAGCGCCTATAATAATTTAACAAAATTTTGAAAGTTTTTGTATCTAACATCCTTGTTTGTCTCTAGCAAATTCTCTAGTGCTCACTTGCTATGTTTACTAATTCTTGCAATGAACATTTATGTGTTTCATAATGATTCCATAGATATTTGGAAGTTCTTGCTTAATCTCAAATTTCTTTAAATTAGTGTCTTTTAAACTTGTTTTAATTGAACATCATATTCTAAGTCCTGACAATTCTCAAATCTCACCCATTATACACATCATTCTAGGACTGTAAATTAAACTTATTGCACATTTCATATTAAGTTCTGGCAAGTATTTACAAAATAGTTTTCAATGAATAAAAATGTATAATGTACATATTAGTTAAATAAAATTAGAGTGAAAGCCACAATGAATATTTAATTTTCAACAACACCAATCCCAAATGAATAATAAACAGAAGCAAGTTGAAATGCACACGTGAAAACACATAGGATGCTTGAGAGAATTGTCATGAGTTCCATTGCTATTGTTTTTTTTTTTTTAAGGTCCAATTTTTATTATTTTTCCAAATGTATGACATATATTTATGGCAGTAAGGCACACAAGTGTACAGCAATGTAAACCATTAGAATACATAACACAATGCAAAAGCATGCTCAGATGACACAGCATTGGTATATTCAGTATATTACAGAGCCAAATGCCATATAATTCCAATAAGCAGCAAGACAAAATAACAAATAAATATCAACTAAAAACTAATCAAAAGCGAAGAGAAAACAGATCACTGCTGGTGACAATGAATTAGCTTACAAAAGGAAAACTAAAACGATAATAATACGCACAGGCATGGGCTTTAGAGAATGCAATAGGGCAGAGGACAAGAGATTTCCCCTCAGTATCAGAACATCGACACGCCGACCTCCCTGAGACAGGACAGAAGGCACAGTATGAAGTTAGTCCTCTTTATCACCAGAAACTGAAGACATACAACCTGACTACATTTTTTCTAATTTCTTTGGACAGCCCTGAGAGGCATATGCAATTTTATACATACAGTAGGTAAAGCAGTATTTACAATTTCATTAAAAAATTAGAGGGTGGGCAGAGAAGATTCCCTCTATTTAATTGCTAGAGCATTACTAAAATAGGAGCGAAAGCAGTGTTTTCTGTGGACCATGCATCTGTCCAAAGCTCACATCTACACCTCTTGTCCACAACTCACCTCTGCACCCCTGTATGAAACTCACTAGACATGTACAGTTTGTTTTGTTACGAATCAAAATTAGGATTACATTTTCATTATTCAGAGATTCGGATGTATCCAAACAACAATACTAACAAATTTCAATGAATCTGAAATAAATTAGAACGAAAGAACAAAATGAATTTGTTTCATTCAGATGTTTGAAGCATCCAAAGTAATGAATGATCTGAAATGATTTGTAAATAGCTGGTTGTTAAGGACTGGAGCGGGTGTGCACCGCGTTCTTAACAATAATGGCTCATTGGCAGTCAGTGGGCTCCCAGCTGACAGCAAAATGTATAAAAAAAAAAGAGCCGGCTTTAGAAAATTAAGAAATTTGGATTTTGAGTGGAACCCCATGCCAAAATGTGAAAAGCAATGGCATGGGGTCCCTTCAAAGTCCATACCAGACCCACATCCAAGAATACAACACAGCAGGCCAGGAAAGGGGGGGGTGAGGGTGCACCCCCCTCCTGAACCATACCAGGCCACATGCCCTAAACAAGGAGGGGTGCTTTGGGGGATGGACCCCCTATGACATCATGCAGGGGGGGCCTACAAGTGCCGCAAAGGGGGCGTGGTCACTCTGTGACATCACTAGGTGACCCCCACAACCATGCTTATTTACCAGTAGGGGAGAAGTAGCTGTCATTTGGCGAGTGTCTCTGAATGGGACCGATCGTGTTTGGCAGGATTTTTCTTCTCGTGGGTCCTGCATCATCCTCCTGGTGCTTATCTCTAGAAAATGCACCAGCTGACTCTAGTACCTCCTGCAGCTTCAGCTTGTTTCCCTACATGGTGCACTCTGTGGCTCCACCTCTCTCACTTGCAGCTGCTGCTAAATAATCTAGCTAGGGCATCGGCATCTAGGAGAGGTTCAGATACCTCCAGAAGAGCAGCTGGGCTTATGTTTTTACAAGTGGGCAGTGTGCACAGAATCAGCACTGTAGGTGGCAGAATTGAGTTCCACCACTTTCCAGCTGAAAAAAAAAGCCCTATATATATATATATATATATATATATATATATATATATATATATATATATATATATATATATATATATTCAGTACTGTGCAAAAGTTTTAGGCAGGTGTGAAGAAATGCTGTAAAGTTAGAATGTTTAAAAAAAAAAAAAAAAAAAATATATATATATATATATATATATATATATATATATAGTGAGCAAACAGTGAGCAAACAAGAAGAATTCTGCACTTACGGTATTACAAGGTGGACTTCCACTTCCGGACCGTGTAATACCGGAAGTGCATTTAGATTGGCGTTTGATCGCCATTTTTCTTTGCTTAAACTTTTTTATTATTCTGTAAGGGTTCAATTTTACTTTATTTAATACATATTTAAATACTTTTACCTACTACACTATGGAAGGCTTCTTTTCCTCCACCCCCCTCTTTTTTTGGTGAGTTTTACCACCTGTTTTAGATGGCAAGTACTCGACAGTTTAAAGGTACATCTCACTATAAGGAGACACTCAGAAGCGTGTAGGATAAACAGAGGAGAAAAAACAGCCTAGGTGTTTGGATATATATGCAGTTTCCAAGTAAACTTGAGGTGAGAGTTTTGGGAGCACATTTAAGGATTGCATTGGCTGTTGACCTCATACCCCTCAGTAGCAACTATCAGAAGAGCTTTTATACAAGACAGAGACTCTTATTAAAATTTCCCTTTTTTTCCTGGATTGCTTTATATATCGTTATGGACTCAATTAATGCTGACATTCATTCTGCCACGTACTTTTAGACTGTGTCACTTTATTTATCACTTTATTCTTCACGTGTTTTTTATATATATATATTCTAATATATATTGTTATTTATTACGTGGGGCACTATGCTTTATGATATAATTTATTGTTTATCACATATAGGTGTGTGCTTTTACTGTATGCACGAAATCACTTCTATTTCATTTATCTATTTGTGGGTTGTGTACATTATTAGATTTTGCTGCTGGTTTTTATTTAAGATTTATTTATCTACTTAATTTTAGCACATTGATTTATTTTTTATCAATTATTTATTGTTAATACCTTGTGATTATCACACTCTCCTATTTATTTATTTATTTATTCATTTTATATACATTCCTAGTCCATTAGTATAGTAGCGCGAAGGACACTTTCACATACAAATGTAAAAGTTGTGCCATCTATAGAGATCAGGATATGAAATGAGACAAAACTCTGAAGACATGCAGGGAACATACAAATGCCCTAATGGATGACAGACTATTGGCCAGGAGGTTACACGGTTGGCAGGAGGAGTCGAGGACAAAATAATGCTTAAAGCTATGGATTGTTATTGTGCCTAAAACTAAAATTTGACTGACAAGAAGTAAATTGACATAAATGATATTGTAAAAGAATGATTGTCTAGTTATACTGGGAACATGGACAAAATGAGTACTCATATCCCACAATAATATGATAAATTAAAAAAAGGTTAGGGTGAGGTGGACTAAAAGCCAAAAAGCGATCTAAACCAGAGTAAAGCACAGCGGAGGCATATACGTATCAGACTTTCATTACAAATCTCAAAAGTAAAATGTTTATTTTTCATTTCAGGATAGTAGATGGAGCCATGCAAAGCGTTCCCTTATGCTGCTGGGCCAAATGTACATTCAAAGCTTCCAGTTTATAGCACAGATGCAAACATGTATTCCAAATCACATACAGCCGTTTCAGGCTTGGGAATGTAAGAAAAAAAATGCATAATCAAACAGTTCATTGCGAGAAAGGATTAAGGTTAAAACCGAAACACGGTCCATGAAAGACAAGTTCCATGAGTGTTTCCTGCACTGCGTTTAAAAGCACTGCCTTTGCAATCCGCTGAAGACACCAATACATTGTTAATGGCACAGCAAATGCAAATTGCAAACGCAGTGCATTTGCAAGCATCAGATTGCATGGTACCACAGTACCATGTGATTTGGTGGGGCGTGTTTTTCAAAAGTAGTGCATGCACTACTTTTTGTGCTTTCCGGTGCGATTTGCCAAATTGCACTTTACGGGAATGCACAGGAACACGGATCGCATTCCTGTGAGATTCTGGTGTGAACTGGCCCTTAAGGTACAAAATGTCCTCCTTTAAACCACAGTGAGGAACTGTCGTAGTTCCTCTTTAGTTATTAAACCCAGGACCATGCATTCACTATATCTGGTCTCCCACAGTATACAGAACATGGAAATGCAATTGTTTTAGTACATATAAACTGCTAAATACCTCATCAGCAGTATATAGCAGTCTTATGACTTCTATGCATGTCTGGTTAAAGATTGGAGACTGTGGAAGAAGGTTAGGATCAGCGAACACAGGATCAAACAGCCTTTTTACACAATGCGGAGGATTAACCCCTTAGGTTCCACATTGAGTATAACAAGCATTCCTTACTGCACATACAGACTGATTTTACTGTTGTGGGTTTAGTAACACTTTAAATGAGAAGGTATCTACTGTACATGCTTCACTTCATAACAAATCTCAAAAACAAGTAGTTTATTCCTCTTTTTAAGAGAGTAGCTAGAGCCATGCAAATCATTTTGTACATTCAAAACATCTAGTTTACAGCACAAATGTAGTCTATTATTATACAACCATGTATTCCAAAGTACATGCAGCTGTTTTTTCACTTGTTAGTCATCATCAGGTTAATGTATATTTAAAGTTGGGCTGAGGAAGGAAATAGATAATGTATAGTTAGACAATTGATGGTGATAAAGAATGCATAGAACCAAAAAGCCCTCTGCAAAACCAGTGTGAAGCACAGTACAGCCTTGATGATACATAAGATATTTACAGTATATGTCTTACATCCATCACAAATCCCCAAAATAAAACACAGAAAGATTACTTTCATAAAAATGTATTTTAGTACATGAAATTTTACAGTCCAGACTCTAAAATCATGCCGTCCTATGTAGCTGTAAAAGATAAAACCATCATCCGAGTCAACCTCAACCATGTTCTGCAATCTTAAACATAGAATATTAAGGAGTCCATTACTCACAAGTCTTGGAAAAAAGAAAAGGTTGGCTGAAGAGAGTCTAGTGACTTATTTCAACATCTTTTGCAACATCTTTTGCAACCCTTCATGTTTAATTTCACAAATTTTATTTATGCAAGCGCAGAGATGTCAAGCAAGTGCAAGTGCTAAAAAAGGAAAGCATGTCTTACAATGAACCTCACTAATGCCATAACCTAGCATGCAAATCAGACATCATAGCAAGAACCAAAGTGGTATCTGTACTACATTACCACCTTTAACTTAAAGAAGGCGAGGTCACCCAAAACTGTCCTTATTCACTTGGAGACTGACATGTTACACACCCTTCTGTCCAGGTCATTTTTCAGTTTTCAGCACAGTCATAGTTTGATAATTACTTTATCATGCAACACTGTACCTAAATTAGTTTTATATCTTTTTTGAGGCAGATCGAGCTTTCTTTTTGACAATTTTTTATAACTCCTGACGTGTTTTATTTATTTTTTATATATAATAAAGATAAAAAAAAGATTCTATAAAAAGCATACCAAAAAAACCCGGAAAGACAGTGCAAAAAGCTCCAAATTGACCTCTTTATGGAAAGTATATACCCAAAGGTGATCTGTTTTTTTTTTTTTTTTTTTTTGGCACAATTTAGGGGAAATGAAGAAACATTCCAGTATTGAGTGGGATAAAACATGGAGCTTGGTAATGCACATTAGATTCATTAAATGTACAGTTCATTTGCAAAAGGAGGAGGAAGTGAATGAGTTATTGTACATGTCCCATACAGTGGGGGCATGGTGAGAAAGGGGTGCAAGATAAGGGTAGTATGGAGTTAATATACAGGTCTGATCAGAGACCAGATGTAGCTGGCACATACTATAGAGGGGTGATAATAATATTATTTTTGGTACTGGATGACATTGATACTAATTTACACTGGTGCTAGCTGTGAACAGGAAACCTTCTTTCCTCTCACACGCCGATTGATGACTTATTACACGATCGGAAATTCCGCCAGCAAAAGTCCGATGTGAGCTTTTGGTCGAAAATTCCAACCATGTGTATGCTCCATCTTACTTTTGCTGGCGAAATTACCGCCAGCAAAAGATTGAGAGCAGGTTACATTTTTCGGTCAGAAAAAGTTCAGACAAAAACAGAAAAGTTCAATCTGTACCAATTCCGACGTGCAAAATTCCTACGCATGCTTGGAAACAATTTGAAGCATGCTCTAAAGCATTGAACTTAATTTTCTCGGCTCGTCGTAGTGTTGTACGTCGCAGCATTCTTGACGGTCGAAAGTTCAGCGAACTTTTGTGTGACCGTGTGTATGCAAGCCAAGCTTGAGCAGAATTCCGTCGGAAAAACCATCCAAGTTTTTTCCAACGGAAAATCCGCTCGTGTGTACGGGGCATAAGAAGAAATGTGTAAGTGAAAGCTGTCTACTAACCACAGCCATTGTTTACATTCTGTGATTCTGGGATTGGTCGTGTCATGTCAAATGCACACATTTGCCAGCACACTACAACTGCTTAACGAAGGGGCCCTGCGTGGCTCCGAAACTTTGTACTATGTCTTCTGTGATGTGAGCATTCTTCAGTAAGGATTTGGACATAATTGACGCGGTGTGCTGGTGAATATGTGCATTTAAACTGTGATGTCTCCAGTTGCAGCTGGTTGTTTCTGCAGCACCTGCTACTCCTAAAGCCTTATCCAAAGTGTGCAATGTGAATATTGATACTACTTTGGTCATGTCATTTGGCGCAGAGCCAATTTTATTTTAATGGACAGTGCACTCAAAGTACTTTTCTTGTGTGCATGCTAGGGGCATGCAGAGCACAAGAAAAAAAACTGTGTTTTCAAATGTTGTCTTGCCCTCAAGAGTGTGCCACTGTGGTTTAGGCATTTAAAGAATGTGGAAACCCAACATTTCATACTCCTGGTATCTTATTGCTGTACCATGTTCTGTACTTGTATGAAAAAGTATCCTGGACTCTTTGTATTGCTTCCTTTGTGTGAAATCCTCAATGTCCCTGCCAGTCCCTCTGCTTTTCTATTAAAAACCGACCCCACTAAACAGAATAGCACTGCATGGTCAGTTCTCTAGCTGTGCTGGGAACTCAGCCTGCTCTGCTCCAATGATCAGACTTGTCCAGAGACGCTCCTCCCGCACAGCCATTCACTGGGAAGTTCAGTTTACTGCTGTTTCTCCTCCCCCCAGCTCTCTAAGCAGCTGAGAACAGAGGGAATGTGATCACTTATAAAAAATAGGGATAAAAGTGTTTGTAATGTTTTCATACCTATACACAAATGTTTTGCCTTTCATATCTATTATAAACTGAATGGGTTGTTTTACAAGGTAAGGGTTTACATACACTTTAACCACTAGGCGCCCGCGCTATAGCCGAAAGACGGCTGCAGCACGGACGCTCCCTGCCGGGAGGACGTCCCTGGACGTCCTCCTGTTTACTTCCCTAATGCGCGCTCCTGAGAGCGCGCATCGGGGAAGTTCTGTGCTGGCCGTGTCCATCGGACACAGCCAGTCACAGATCGCTGTAAACGGCCAATCACAGCGACCGTTTACAGTAAAATCGGCGTGTCCAATGAGAGATGATCTCATATGTAAACATATGAGATCATCTCTCAGCGCCGCTCTCTCTCCTCACACAGACAGCGTGTGAGGAGAGAGAGATGAACGGCCGAGCGGCCTAAAGTAAAAAAAACAAAAAAAAAAACGAAATGTGCGATCTGTGTCCGCTGCCATCTGTCCCCATCTGTGCCCGCTGCCATCTGTCCCCATCTGTGCCCGCTGCCATCTGTCCCCCCTGCCCGCTGCCATATGTCCCCATTTGTCCCCGCTGCCATCTGTCCCCGCTGCCATCTGTCCCCAGTGCCATCTGCCAGTGCCATCTGTCCCCAGTGCACCTGTCCCCAGTGCCATCTGCCAGTGCCACCTGTCCCCAGTACCATCTGTCATCAGTGCCACGTCAGTGCCACGTGTCATCAGTGCCACGTCAGTGCCATCTGTCATCAGTGCCATATCAGTGTCATGTGTCATCAGTGCCACATATTAGTGCCATATGTCATCAGTGCCATCTGTCATCAGTGCCACCTGTCAGTGTCACGTGTCATCAATGCCACGTATCAGTGCCACCTGTCATCAGTGTCACGTGTCATCAGTGCCACGTATCGGTGCCATCTGTGCCACATATTAGTGCCATCTCTCATCAGTGCCATGTATTAGTGCCACATGATATCAGTGCCACGTATAAGTGCCATCTGTCACCAGTGCCACATATTAGTGACATCTGTCAGTGTCACGTGTCATAAGTGCCCCGTATTAGTGCCATCTGTCATCAGTGTCACGTGTCATCAGTGCCCCGTACTAGTGCCATCTGTCATCAGTGCCACATCAGTGTCGCGTGTCATTAGTGCCACGTATCAGTGCCACCTGTCATCAGTGCCACGTCAGTGTCACGTGTCATTGTCCTGGTGCTCCAGGGCCTTCAAAAGTGTAATAGGTAGTCAACAAGTTGTGTAATTTATGCTCCTAGAACACGTGATGGCGATCCCTGCATGTTGGGCCTCTCTAAGTGGACAGGCTGTGGAAAAGTCCCACATATGTGGTATCGTAATACTCAGGAGGAGTAGCAGAATTTATTTTGGGGTGTCATTTGTGGTATACACATGCCATGTGAGAGAAATAACCTATTACAATGACAATTTTGTGGAAAAAATATAAAAAATTAAAAAATAATTCATTTTGCAAAGAATTGTGGGAAAAAAATGACAACATCAAAAAGCTCACCATGCCTCTTACTAAATACCTTGGAATGTCTACTTTCAAAAAAGGGGTCATTTGGGGGGTATTTGTACTTTCCTGGCTTGTTCGGGTCACAAGAAATGAGATAGGCCACCAGTGCATCAGATGTGATCAATTTTGTATAATTCGCACCACAGCTTGTAGAGTCTGTAACTTTCACAAAGACCAAATAATATCCACAAATTTGGGTTATTTTTACCAAAGATATGTGGCAGTATAAATTGTGGCCAAAATTTATAAAGAAAAATTAATAATTTGCAAAATTTTATCACAGAAACAAAGAAAATTTTTTTTTTTTTTTTCAAAATTTTTTCATTTATAGCGCAAAAAATAAAAAACCCAGAGGTGATCAAATACCACCAAAAGAAAGCTCTATTTGTTGGAAAAAAAGGACAACAAATTCATTTGGGTACAGTATTGCATGACTGAGTAATTGTCATTCAAAGTGTGAGAGCACCGAAAGCTGAAAATTGGTCTGGATGGGAGGGGGGTTTAAGTGCCCAGTAAGCAAGTGGTTAAGTTGATTTATTCAAAACACACAAACATAAACATACACACACTATGAATAGTAAGCTAGTGATAGGGCAGCTGATAGCAATAAGATGTTACTTTTATCACTATTATTGTTAGTAACAGCACTAATATTAGCAACACTAGTTGTATTAATATTTTATAACTGTTTGTTGCAATATTAACAAAAAACAATAATATATTTTAAGTGTTATTGTATATAGTCTAAAACTTTTCTCTTTAACCAGTTCCGGACCAGCCGCCGCAGTTGTACTGCGGCAGTTTGGCTCGGCTGGGCGAAGTGACGTAGCTGTACGGCGGCCACGAGGATCGGATTTGTTTCAGAACCGATCAATCTCCAGGCCCAGGCCAATGATTTCTGGCTTGGACTTGGGGATCGGTTCTGCCGAATTAAATTCTTCCCCTGCCTGTAAGTGTAAACACAAGCAGGGGAAGTGATGTCATCTCCCCTCAGTGGAACTCTTTTCCATTCCAGAGAGAGGAGAAAAGACATCTCACAGTAAGTTGCACCAGCACTACACAAACTCCAGTACACATAGGTACACTTGTCAATCCCCGATCACACCCCCCAGTTAACCCCTTCACTTCCTGTCACAGTGTCACCCAGTGCAGTGTTCATATTTTTATTTGATCACTGTACTGGTGTCATTTGTGACAATAATCAGTGTAAGGGTACTTAGTAGTAGCCCCCCCTAAACAAGGTTTAACCCCTTGATCACCCCCTGTCACCAGTGATCACTGTACTAGTGTCACGGGTGGCACTGGTTAGTTGGTTATTTTTTTATAGCGTCAGGGCACCCGCTGTATATTACCTAATAAAGGGCTTAACCCCCTGATCACCTGGCAGGTGATATCAGTTAAGTTTTAGTGTCAGTTAGGGTCTGCGTCGCCCCAGGCAGCGTCAGATTAGTGCCAGTAGCGCTAACACCCACGCACGCACCATACACCTCCCTTAGTAGTATAATGTCTGAACGGATCGATGTCTTTGATCTGATCAGAACTATATTAGCGTCCCCAATAGTCTAGGGTTCCCCAAAACACAGCGTTAGTGGGATCAGCCCAGATACCTGCTAGCACCTGCGTTTAAACCCTCCGCCCAGCCCAGCCCACCCAAGTGCAGTATAAATCGATCACTGTAACTGTAAAACAAAAACACATAACTGCAGCATTTGCAGAGTCAGGCCTGATCCCTGCGAACGCTAACAGGTTTTTTGGTAGCGTTTGAAGCAGTCGCTGACAGTCAGGTGCTCTTTTTTCCTGTGAGTTGCACTAGTTGTACCTAAATTTCCAATTGAAGGTACACTAGTGAAGAGGCCTACACGTTTCTGAGCCTGACAGATGAGAGTGAAGAGGAAGTCACCCATCTTTCAGATTCAGGCTCACAATATGAACCTGTAGACAGCAGCGGCACCCTGACAGATGGCTCTGATGACAGAGTAGTGGTCCCTGTCAAGGTCAGGCGTACCTGACCCTGTTCTTCTGCTTTTGTTGAGGTGCAAGAACCGCAGGACTCTCGTATGGAGCAGAAAACCATTACTAGTGCCACTCATCCTTCTGGGGAACTTGCCAGAGATTGGAAACTTATTACGGTCTTCGAATTTAAGACCTTCCTGGGCCTATCGCTCCTCATGGCAAAACTAAAAAAAGGGAGTTGCAGTCACATGGGTCCACTGACCCAATTCACCATATGCCCATGTTCTCTGCCTCCATGACCAGGACACGGTACGAGCAGATCTTGTGATTCATGCATTTCAATGACAATGAACTCTGTCATCCTCGGGTGACCCTAAATATGATCGGCTCTACAAAATTCGGCCCCTCGTAAACCACTTCAGCCAGCAGTTTGCAGGCTTGTTTACTCCCAATCAAGTTGTCAACATTGATGAGTCCCTTATTAAGTTTTCTGGCCGCTCGTCATTCAAACAGTATCTTCCTAGCAAGCGTGCCAGATATGGGGTCAAGATGTATAAGTTCTGTGACAGGGCAACATGCTATACATATAGTTTTATGGTTTATGAGGGATGAGATAGTTACGTAGACTCGGAGAACTGCCCAAACTACATATGGACCGCTGGTAAGATTGTGTGGGACTTGGTGTCACCCTTATTCGGAAAGGGGTACCACTTGTATGTGGACAATTATTACACAAGCGTGCCACTTTTGAGTCACTTGTTTGATCATGGAATTGGCGCATGTGGCACCGAGCGATCTAATCGCCGGGGCTTACCCCAGTGGCATGGTGAGTATTTTGCAGCCTGAAGGTGGTGATTGGTTTTCGGGTCCTGTACACGGCTAGGCTCCCAGAAAGTCTCACACATGTGGTATCCCTGTACTCAAGAGAAGCAGCAGAATGTATTTTGGGTGTAATTTTACATATGCTCATACCATGTGTGAGCAATATATCATTTAGTGACAACTTTTTGTAATTTTTCAATCACTTGTGACAAAAAAATAAAATATTCAATGGGCTCAACAATTTCCTTGGGGTGTCTACTTTCCAAAAATGGGGCCATTTAGGGGAAAATGTACCCTAGTTTGTAGACACTATAACTTTTGCGCAAACCAATAAATATACGCTTATTGAACTGATGAACTCTTGATCTGCCTGCTGCTGAACTACTGTTTCCTTTCTCCTATCCTGCTTGTCCCTTGACTGACCCTATTGACCTTTTTGAGACTCTTCTGAATCCTTTGCTGTGTTCTGAGCCCCTGACGCTTGGAACTGTGATTGAACTCTCCTCTGATGTTTGTGATCTACTTCTGAACTTTGCCTCTTGTCTTTTTCTGAATGGTTTGCCTGATGGTGTGCTTGATGAATTGTGAATTCTGAATGCCTGCTGCTCCTGACTGATCTGTCTGATCTTCTGATATCTTGGCTCCTGACTTGTGATTGCCTGGAACTCCTGTGGTTCTCTTTTCTGATGATTCCTGATCTCCGTGCTGTCTGAACTTTGACTGACTGAATTGAATGACCTGACTCCTTCTGCCTTTCTCTTTTTCTTTGAATTCTGATCTTTCTCCTTTTTTTTGAAAAACTTTTTGAACTCCCTTGCTGCATGATCTTCTGGAAACCATCTCTCTCTGCCTTGCTGACTCTTTGTTCTCTGTGTCTCTCTGCTGAACTGGCTTGACTCTTCTCCTGACTCTTTTTTCTCTCCTTGAACTGGCTGACTCTCTTTGACTTGATTCCTTGAATTGTGCTTGATGATGCTCCTCTGCACCTTCTTGAATCTCTTGAATGAAAGCTATGACGATGTGCTCTCTGATGAACTTGTGCTGAAATCTGAATTCTGAAAGAATTCCTGATGATGATGTCTGTCTGATCTGCGATGATGTGAATTTGCTCTTCTGAATCCTGTGCTCTTGGCTTCTGCTTGTTGCTTTCCTGCCTGATGCTGACTCCTGTCTCTGCCTCTCATCTGCTGAATCTTCTGAAGGAATCTCTTGAACTGGCTGCTTGATTTTGTTGCTAATGACTCTCTTGAATGTATTGACCTCTCTGACTTCCTCTTGGATGTGTGATGAACTTCTTTGCCTTGTGCTCTTTGATGAATCTGATGTGATGAATTCCTCCTACTGACTGGGGGGGCGGCTTTGACTGATTGACTGTGTCCTCTGGTTGTGAAATGACCTGAATTCTGACTGTCTTCTGCTGAATTTGCTCTGCTCCCTCTCTTTTGATGGCTGACCTGATGATGTGCTGAATCTTATTGTGATGGCTGAATGCTCTTGTCTCCTGAATGATCATGACTTTGGGGGCTCTGTTGGAACTGCTTTCTGCTGTGGAATTTTTTTTGATTTCTGATGAAATCTACTGTCTGAATTGCCTTCTACTGTTGCAACTTTTTGATCTCTTTGAATGATGATTTTGACTTTTTGATGCTGTCTTTCTGTTTTGACTGCTCTCCTCTGCTGATCCTCTGTGTGCTTGTGATTATGGTTGAATGTCTGCCTCCCTGAACTTGACTGTTGACTGATGGGTGTGTTCCTTTTTTCCCTCCTTCCTGAGTGAGTCTGTTGCTTGTTTTCTTGACTTTGATGTCTTGCTATTGAATGAAACTATAACTTTTGCGCAAACCAATAAATATACGCTTATTGACATTTTTTTGACATGTGGCTAAATGTATGACTAAAATTAAGTTTATTGGATTTTTTTTATAACAAAAAGTAGAATATAATTTTTTTTTCTAAATTTTAAATCTTTTACCGTTTATATCGCAAAAAATAAAAATCTTAGAGGCAATCAAATACCATCAAAAGAAAGCTCTATTTGTGGGAAAAAAAGGATGCAAATTTTGTTTGGGTACAGCATTGCATGACCGCGCAATTACCAGTTAAAAAAGCGCAGTGCCAAATTGTAAAAAGTTCTTCCAGGGCTGAATTGGTTAATATATTAATTCTACAACATGTAGAAACATAAACTGCAATATTATGTGGCAAGACCACTGAAATTGACTGAATAATTATTTGCCAGGCTAGAGAGGAACAAATTATTATTTTACTGTGTTCACATCAAAAGCAGTGCCATGAGTCTAAAGGAAAAGTAACAATGGAAAATGCTACTTCAGGACTTGCACAACTCCTAATTGCTGCAGACTCTGACCCCTACTTATGTATAGCTGACAGGGAACATGAGTTCCTACTGACTAGATAGAAAGTTCACTGAAGTTTATTATTTTGTCCTATGAAATTGTGTCTTTAGTGTCTCTGTATTGTGTACTTAAGATGTCTATTTGATAACAGAGATTTATGACTGTGAAGACTAACAATATGAAAGCTATTTACAGGCCTCAGACCCTTAGGCCCCTTTCACACGGACGGACCGTCTATCCGTTTTTTCTTCCATCCGTCGACGGACGACAATGCATCCCTATGGGCAGACGGATGAACATCCGTCACCATCAGTTAACATCCGCTTCCGTTTTTATCCGTTTTTTTAAACGTACAAGGATACGTTCAGATCCGTCAAAACGGATATTAACTGACGTTGACGGACATCGTCCGTTTACGTCCGATCCGTTAAGATCCGTTTGCAAGAAAAAAAATAAAAATTGAGTTCATCTGTGAACTCAACCTATGACCCGGCAGTAGTTGGACAACAGGAAGTACATCCCCTGTAACTTTATAAAGAGGAAGCACAAACAAGCATGGCAAGAGATGTTTCCCACGAGGAATTGATCAACCTGGTGCATGAAAGGCCTGGCTTATGGGACTCAAGCTGTCGGGACCACAGCGACAGAGTTAAAATACAACAGCTATGGGAAGAAATTACAAAGCTGGTGACACCAAATTGGTCCTCCATGACTCCCAAACAGCGTGATCAACGTGGTAAGTGATGCCCAACTGCAGCTTGCTCTCTTGACAGTGTGTTTCTATTGTTTATAATAAAAAATGTCATTATTTCACTATAGTATGCCTGTATTAAAAAAATCTTGCAAACACTGACATTGTTTAGCAGAGAGGGCATGTTTATTTGCATGCATTACATACAAAGCATAGTGACACATGTTTTGGCTCTGCTGCAGTGAGAGATCAGTACTCACCTGTTTCCATAATCTTTGTAATGTAAAAATACTGAAATTTTCTTTGCTGCATGTGTTTCTATTGTTTATAATAAAAAATGTCATTATTTCACCATAGTATGCCTGTATTAAAAAAATGTTGCATACACTGACATTTTTTTTAAGACAATGTTTAGCAGACAGTGCATGGTTATTTGCATGCATTACATACAAAGCTTAGTGACACATGTTTTGGCTCTGCTGCAGTGAGAGACTAATCAGTACTCACATGTTTCCATAATCTTTGTAATGTAAAAATACTGAAATTTTCTTTGCTACATGTCTTTACAGGAACTGACATTAACAGAAGGTGGCGTTCTCTGAGAGACCGTTTCCGGAGAGATTTACATGATGAGGCACAGGTTGCAAGTGGTTCCGGAGCTACCACAAAGAAAAAATCAATCTACTTCGAAATGTTGTCCTTCCTAAGGAAAGTCATGGATGTTAGACCGTAAGTCTCGTTTGGATGTTACATCTAAAAAGTAGGTCTACATATAGTATATAGTAAGGTTTTGTGACAAATGTTCATCCTTTTTATTGTAGTACATCATCAAACCTGACAGACTGTGAGGAGAACACTGACAATCATACTGAAGCAGTGCAGGAAGATGAGCGAGCCACGCAAGACACACAAGAGGGAGAAGGGCAGTCCCAGCAGTCCCAGTCTGTGGATGAGACAGCACGTCCAATTGCAGGTCCATGTTCTTCCCAAAGATCCGTAAATGTAAGGATACTATTGATTACTATACTGTATCTGTTGTACCCCAAGGTAACATTTCATTTCTAAATCGGCATATTATTATTCTCTACAGGTTAGTAATGACAGGCCGACAACATCACGCTCCTCGCGACGTAACAAAAGGGCAGAATGTCAGGACATGGATAAAGCCATGAAGTCCTTTATGGACGAGATGACTACATTTAAAAGACAGGAGTCTATACAGAGTAAAGATCCATTCTGTGATCCAACCAACTCTAATGCATCCTTCCTGCGTACAATATATCATGCAATTCTAAAAGCACCAGCAGATAGGCAGATGGACATCCATATGGCCATATATACTCATGTAGGAGCATGTGTTAGAGCTGCAGAGTTAGGAATGCCAATGCCCACTATTAGCCAGTATGAAACCCCTCCGAGGTCATACCGTCAATATCCCTATGAGTCACCATGTCTTCCTGCCCAGCCATATCTACCGCCATATCCACAGACCCCTGTGCGTGCATACAGTTCAATGCCCAATACCCAGAGGCCTTATGCTTCGTCTCCTGCTCCTTCCTCACAGGGAACATACCCCCAGAGTGTAAATACGAGCGTAAATTCGGCTGAAGGTTCTCAAGGTAATAGCCAAACCAGCTCTGGTTCTTCTTCCCAAATTTCCACTCCCTATTCCCCACCCCACACCTCTTTTTATCAGGATTTGTAACAAGGTTTTGATGTTACAACCCCAGATATATCTGTAGCCACATTTTTCTTGACCTGCTGAAGCAGTATGGAGCGATGGAGAGATAGATAGATATCTCTCTCTCTCTCTCTCTCTCTCTCTCTCTCTCCGGTCAAGAAAAATGTGGGTACAGATATATCTGTACCCACATTTTTCTTGACCTGCTGAAGCAGTATGGAGCGATGGAGAGATAGATAGATATCTCTCTCTCTCTCTCTCCGGTCAAGAAAAATGTGGGTACAGATATATCTGTACCCACATTTTTCTTGACCTGCTGAAGCAGTATGGAGCGATGGAGAGATAGATAGATATCTCTCTCTCTCTATACGGTCTAACATCCATGACTTTGAGGACAACATTTCGAAGTACATTGATTTTCATATTTTTATTGACCTGCTGAAGCAGTATGGAGCGATGGAGAGATAGATAGATATCTCTCTCTCTCTCTCTCTCTCTCTCTCTCTCTCTCCGGTCAAGAAAAATGTGGGTACAGATATATCTGTACCCACATTTTTCTTGACCTGCTGAAGCAGTATGGAGCGATGGAGAGATAGATAGATATCTCTCTCTCTCTCTCTCCGGTCAAGAAAAATGTGGGTACAGATATATCTGTACCCACATTTTTCTTGACCTGCTGAAGCAGTATGGAGCGATGGAGAGATAGATAGATATCTCTCTCTCTCTATACGGTCTAACATCCATGACTTTGAGGACAACATTTCGAAGTACATTGATTTTCATATTTTTATTGACCTGCTGAAGCAGTATGGAGCGATGGAGAGATAGATAGATATCTCTTTCTCTCTCTCTCTCTCTCTCTCTCTCCGGTCAAGAAAAATGTGGGTACAGATATATCTGTACCCACATTTTTCTTGACCTGCTGAAGCAGTATGGAGCGATGGAGAGATAGATAGATATCTCTCTCTCTCTCTCTCCGGTCAAGAAAAATGTGGGTACAGATATATCTGTACCCACATTTTTCTTGACCTGCTGAAGCAGTATGGAGCGATGGAAAGATAGATAGATATGTCTCTCTCTCTCTCTCTCTACGGTCTAACATCCATGACTTTCAGGACAACATTTCGAAGTACATTGATTTTCATATTTTTATTGACCTGCTGAAGCAGTATGGAGCGATGGAAAGATAGATAGATATGTCTCTCTCTCTCTCTCTCTACGGTCTAACATCCATGACTTTCAGGACAACATTTCGAAGTACATTGATTTTCATATTTTTATTGACCTGCTGAAGCAGTATGGAGCGATGGAAAGATAGATAGATATGTCTCTCTCTCTCTCTCTCTCTACGGTCTAACATCCATGACTTTCAGGACAACATTTCGAAGTACATTGATTTTCATATTTTTATTGACCTGCTGAAGCAGTATGGAGCGATGGAAAGATAGATAGATATGTCTCTCTCTCTCTCTCTCTACGGTCTAACATCCATGACTTTCAGGACAACATTTCGAAGTACATAGATTTTCATATTTTTATTGACCTGCTGAAGCAGTATGGAGCGATGGAGAGATAGATAGATAGATATCTCTCTCTCTCTCTCTCTCTCCGGTCAAGTAAAATCATACGGCCTAAGAAGATGTTGAGATAGGGCAAACGCCTCATCTGCGACAAGGACGAAAGGTAGGTCTGGTCCTTCGGTTCCAGGCAGAGGCCGATCAAATGGTATGTTGAATCGCCCTTGTCGCAGTTTTCGACCCATTAATGACTCACGGAAAACTCTTGAATCTGAGCTGCTGCCATATGCCCCAATGTCCACTGCAATAAACTTATAATCGCTATCGCAGATAGCCATGAGGACCAAAGAAAAATATTTTTTATAATTATGGAATCGAGACCCAGAACCTGGAGGTTTTTGCATACGGATATGTTTTCCGTCTAGTGCCCGATACAATTGGGAAAGTTGGCTTGATTCCAAAACCCTTCTGCGATTCTTTGCCACATGTTTACCTCTGGTGACGGCATCACTGATGGACATAGCTCTTCCCATATGGCTAGGCATGTTTCATGAACTATCTCTGAAATTGTTGAAATGCCCAGTAGAAAGTAATGATTGAGAGATGTGTAGGACTGGCCAGTTGCAAGAAACCTAGAAAAAAAAAAAAAAAGATCAGTAAAAAAGATTTATATTGCCACATAAATTGAGAAGAAGAGGTAGAAGATATTTATTATCTATACATACTGTATACACACAGTAGACCAGGGGTAGGCAATAAAACAGTTATTATTGAATGACTTCTTACCTCAAGGTCACTAGGAGACGTTCTTCTGCAGGCACACATCTTCTCATATTGGTATGCCGGCGCTCCAGTCGTGGGTGCAGCTGGGCCAGTAAGTAGTCAAATGTGGGTACGGTCATCCTGGTAAAGTTAAAGAACTTTGTTGGATACTGGCGTAGATGTGCATAATGCAAAGCCACAAATCCTTCCGAAGGCCGCTTCAATAGCATGGGGTGGGTCCAAAATCGACGTGTCCTAGGCATAATCGTCTTTTTCTTCCTCTCCATGCTCCTCATGTACGCAAATAGGACAAATACTGTCACGCTGTCCCAAAAAATACTGCAATCCATTGCTCGATGCTGCTAGCACACACAGGCACAAGGACAAAGGAAGCACACAGCAAGGGGAACTCAGTCACTGTAACTGCAATGCAGCATGGGAGGAGCAATGCCTTCTGGGTAATTTTCTTAAAGGCACAGGCACACATATAACTACTGTAAACGGACCAAAACGGATGAAAAAACGGATGAAAAAACGGACGTAAACGTGTACACTTACGGATATAAGCGGATGTTAACGGACAAAAAACCGGATGTAAACGGACATTAACGGAACGGATGACGGATGAAAACGGATGAGACAACGGATAAGAACGGATACGTTTTTGACGTACCTAAACTGACTACGTCCGTGTGAAAGGGGCCTTAGAAGGAAAGGCTGGTAAGTAACGGATTCCAAAAAAGCAAGAGATTACGGGTATATAAAAAACAAAACACATGACAAACAAGTGCTATGCCAAATTGGGTGCTGCATGTCAAGAATGGCACAGGACAATGTGACCATAGTCCAAATATGTCAGAAAATTACTATGGAAAATTCAAGTGACAAAAAGAGGTGATTCACTAAAGGACAAAAGTGTAACATTTATTTCTATGCAAATTAAAATAAGTTAACTGAGTGGAAGAAAACCAGCCTTATGGGCCTAATGCCCCGTACACACGAGCGGAAATTCTGCCAGCAAAAGTCCGATGAGAGCTTTTGTTCCCAAAATGCGACCGTGTGTATGCTCCATCTGACTTTTGCTGGCAGAATTCCAGCCAGCAAAAGATTAAGAGCAGGCTAAAAGGTGCCATGCAGTGCTTCAGCTGGTGTGTCTAGGGGACAGGAACCACATCGGAGCAGAGATTCTTGCAGCTCTGCAGGGACAGGCCCAGAGGTGGTTACCGCCACGCCAGCTGGAGCCAGGAATGGTGGTGTGTGATAATGCCACAAACCTCCTGTCCGCCCTTAGACAGGGAAAGTTGACACATGTGCCATGCCTGGCACATGTCCTTAATTTGGTGGTGCAGTATTTCCTAAATAGGTACCCAGGGTTGGAAGATCTACTAAAGCAGGCCAGAAGACTCTGTAGCTATTTTAGGCAGTCATACATAGCCAGTGCTCAGTTGGCTGCAATTCAGCGGGAATTCCACCTCCCCGTAAACCGCCTGATTTGTGACATGCCCACCAGGTGGAACTCGAGTTTGGCAATGCTACAGTGGCTGCAGATGCAGCAGAGGGCCATCAACAAGTACCTGTTTGAGGATGGCACAACCACAGTCTCAGGCCTGCTTGGATTTTTTTCCCAATGCCAATGGCTGCTCATAAAGGATGCATGCATTGTACTTATAGACAAAGAAAATGCAGTGGTTATTGGGACTTTATATGAGGGATGTCACTTAAAAAAAGAAGATGTAAAGATACATAAAATTGAAATTTTATTCTGAAATCAGATTCAAACCATCTCATAATAAGGTACATGATGCAATACACTAATACAATCATAACAAGCAATTAAAACAGTTGACATATATTGGCATGAGCGATTTCATAAAAATAGGGTTAAGTTCAGTTTGTCTTGACTTTATGGAACCTTATGCGTTTAGTGGGTCTTTTTTTTTCACTGCAGCAGATGGGGCAGAGAAATTTGCTGGCTATAGTCTACAGCTGGTGGCAAACACCCTACGCTATACCATCATCCCTGTCAGTGGAGGCTGCTGAGAGGTCATGAGGTATACCAGGGACAGACTGAGGGGTGTAAGGAGGCGGGACAGATGTGTGCCCCTTTTGTGTGGTTTTAGGTGCTCTTGCAAATGGGCTGAGTGGTGGGAGGTTAAATGCCTTGTCAAGCATGTGGTACCCAAATGGTTGGTGTTTTTGCCATGCTTGAAACAAAGTTTGAAAATAGCAACAGTGCGATCGGCTGCACATGTACTAAAAAAAGGCCCAGACAGCTGAGCTGTGGGAAGTGGGTGGGAGATAACAGCTCCACAATGTGATGGGGGTCGCTGCTCTCTACTCTTCCATGATGGCTACCTCGTTGGGGTTGTGCCTCACCCTCATGTTCCATTTGCATGCACATAAACAAAGCAACAGATTTGGGCGGCACAGTGGTGTAGTGGTTAGCACTCTCACCTAGCAGTAAGAAGGGTCGCTGGTTCGAATCCCAACCACGACACTTCCTGCCTGGAGTTTGCATGTTCTCCCTGTGCCTGTGTGGGTTTCCTCCGGGTACTCTGGTTTCCTCCCACAATCCAAAGACATGCAGGTAGGTTAATTGGCTTCTGTCCAAAAATTGGCCCTAGTATATGAATGGGGACCTTGGATTGTGGGCTCCTTGAGGGTAGGGACTGATGTGAGTGTGCAATGTACAGGGATGGGGACAGTTGAAGACACACACTCAGGTTGAACTGGATGGACTGATGTCTTTATTCAATCTTACTAACTATGAAACTATGAAACTATTTCTAAGCATATGTGCAGTGTAAACCCTATAATTTTAAATGTCCAAATCCCTGGGCATGATTAGTGCTAACAAACATTAATATCAGTCCCTGGCCGCAATAAGCTTCCAATCTGAAGTCCAAAACTAACTTTCTTACATTAGAGACTATTTTAACAGGAGATAAATAAAATGCCAGCATGTCTTTGGATTGTGGTGAGAAACCCACACAGGGAGAACATATAAACTTTGACACAAGCATTAGCATGTTGGGGAATTGAACAAGCAAACCCAGTACTGCCAGATAGAATTGCTACCCACTTAGCCAGCGGGCAGCCTCACATGTGTAGTCTGCAACTCTGTGATGTGATGAACCAGCCCTAAGTCCAGTGTCACAAGCAATATACAATACATTGTCCTAAGTATTGGGACACCTGCCTTTATACACACATGAACTGTAATGGCATCCCAGTCTTAGTCCATAGAGTTTAATATTGAGTTGGCCCACCCTTTGCAGCTATAACAGCTTCAACTCTTCTGGGAAGGCTGTCCACAAGGTTTAGAAATGTGTCTATGGAAATGTTTGACCATTCTTCCAGATGTGCATTTGTTAGGTCAGGCACTGATGTTGGACGAGAAGGCCTGACTTACAGTCTCCGCTCTAATTCATCCCCAAGGTTTTCTGTTGTGTTGAGGTCAGGACTCTGCGCAGGCCAGTCAAGTTCCTCCACCCCAAACTCCCTCATCCATGTCTTTATGGACCTTGCTTTGTGCACTGGTCCAAATCATTTGGTGGAGGGGGGGTTATGATGTGGTTTTGTTTTTTAGGGGTTGGACTTGGCCTCTTAGCTCCAGTAAAGGGAACTCTTAAGGCGTCAGCATACCAAGACATTTTGGACAATTTCATGCTCCCAACGTGATGGGAACAGTTTGGGGATGGCCCCTTTCTGTTCCAATGTGACTGAACACTAGTGCACAAAGCAAGGTCCATAAAGACATGGATGAGGGAGTTTGGGGTGGAGGAACTTGACTGGCCTGCACAAAGTCCTGACCTCAACCCAATAGAACACCTTTGGCTGAATTAGAGCAGAGACTGCGAGACAGGCCTTCTCATCCAACATCAGTGCCTGGCCTCACAAATGCTCTTCTGGAAGAATGGTCAAACATTCCCATAGACACACTAAACCTTGTAGACAGCCTTCCCAGAAGCTGTTATAGCTGCAAAGGGTGGGCCAAATCTACAGACTAAGACTGGGCTTCCATTAAAGTGCATGTGTCCCAATACTTTTGTATCTGGCAGGATTTGCAATGGTGTTGGAACCCTCCTACACTTAAATACTACATTTAGACATAGTTTTAGGATCTGAGTCAGGAATTATGTTTAACAACATGAGACAACTTCTCTACATGAAGCAGCATGTTTGGGATTCAAACCCAGACTCTCAAGTGATTGTAAAGTCGTTTTTTTCCCCTATAAAAATAACAAACATGTTATACTTACCTGCTCTGTTGCAGTGGATTTTTACAGAGCAGCCTAGATCCTCCTCTTCTCAGGTCCCTCCTTCTGTGTTCCTGGCCCCTCCCTCCTGTCCAGTGCCCCCACAGCAAACAGCTTTCTATGGGGGCATCCAGACCGAGTCACAGCTCCCTATGTCCATTCAGACATAGCGGCAGTTGGAGGGAGAATCTTGGAAGGCTGAGACACACGTAGACATCGCTGGACAGAGAGGGACTTCAGGTAAGTATTAGGGGAGCTACTACATACAGAAGGCTTTTTATCTTAATGCATAGAATGCATTAAGATAAAAAACATTCTGACTTTACAACCACTTTAATTTACGAATGAACGCAGGGAGTGATTGTTCATTTAGAAATGTAAGGGGCAGGTGAATGACATATTTACTAGTCCCTTTCCCTGCTCTCCATTCTAAAACATTCCCCACAGGGGCCGGGGGGAGAGGGGAGGAGGGAAGGCCGCAGCACTGTGGGGGGCGCAATATGGGGGGAAGCCCAGGCAATAGGGGAAATTGGCAACGCACGCAGTGATTAGGGTGTGTCCAGGCACACCTATGATATATATATATATATATATATATATATATAGATATATAGATAGTATATAGAATATCTCAGTCTTAGTCTGTAGGGTTCAATATTGAGTTGGCCCACCCTTTGCTGCTATAACAGATTCAACTCTTCTGGGAAGGCTGTCCACAAGGTTTAGGAGTGTGTCTATGGGAATGTTTGACCATTCTTCCAGGTGTGCATTTGTGAGGTCAGGCACTGATGTGGATGAGAAGGCCCCTGGCTCGCAGCCTCTGCTCTAATTCATCCCAAAGAGATCAGGACTCCGTGCAGGTCAGTCAAGTTCCTCCACCCCAAACTCGTTCATCCATGTCTTAATGGACCCTGCTTTGTGCACTGGTCCAAATCATTTGGTGGATGGGGGATTATGGTGTGGGGTTGTGTTTCAGGGATTAGGCTTGACCCCTTAGTTCCAGTGAAGAGATCACTCAATGCATCACCATACCAAGACATTTTGGACAAATTCATGCTCCCAGCTTTGTGGGAACAGTTTGGGAATGTTCCCCTCCTGTTGCAACATGACTGCCCACCAGTGCACAAACAAGGCTCATAAAGACATGGATGGATGAGTTTGGGGTGGAGGAACTTGACTGGCCTGCACACAGTCCTGATCTCAACCCGATAGAACACCTTTGGGATGAATTATAGCAGAGACTGTGAGTCAGGCCTTCTCATCCAAATCAGTGCCTGACCTCACAAATGTGCTTCTGGTAGAATGGTCAAACATTCCCATAGACACACTCCTAAATCTTGGGGACAGCCTTCCCAGAAGAGTTAAAGCTGTTAAAACTAGAAAGGGTGGGCCAACTCAGTATTGAACCCTAAGGGCCCTTTCATAAGGACGGACCGTATGTCAGTTTTTCATTCATTCGTTTTCGGATAAAAAACAGACATACCTGTATCCCTATGGGATAGCGGATATCAGCGGATGAATATTCGCTGACATCAGTCTCCGCTATGCTCCGTTTCTGATGATGGAGGAAAACCTTACTTTTCCATCCATCTGCGGATCGGATGAAAATGGACTCTATGGTCCGTCTTCATCCAATCCCCGATAGAGTAGAGCGGCGCTCTGACAGGTCCGTCTCTGCACAGTGTGCAGAGACAGACCTGTCATCTGCCTGCTCAGCGGTGATCGACTGAGGGATCCCCCGCTGAGCAAAGCGGGGCCCCGTACGCGGACATGTCTATGTGAAAGGGCCCTAAGGATTAAGACTGGGATGCCATTAACGTTTATGTGTGTGTAAAGGCAGGCGTCACAATACTTTTGGTAATATAGTGTATATATACTGTATATTCATGTCCTTGTTTATTTTAAAAAAACACCGGGACGCCTTGAATCCTCCTTCAGTTACTGGGCCTCGGACTAGCCAGTTCCGAGACTCGGGAACAGACGGATCCTTCCCCGAGACCATGCTAGCTTTAGTACTACTAAAATTGCAGAAAAAGTTCATCATGATCACCAAAGCATTAGTATAACTGCGTGTAAGAGCATTCTACAATATTATTTCTTTAAAAGATGTTGCCATTTACAATTGTGCACATACATATCCTGCCCATTTTGAAGCAGTCTACTGAGTCAGCTAGAACTAGATCCTGTAGAAGACGATTTTCACATATTATACTGTAAAGAAACCTCTTCTCCCCTAGATGAAATTCTCCCATATCTTTGGTGGTCACCATAAAATGAACAATTTTAGTTTACTTTATTCCCTATGAATATATTTATAAAAAGTAATCATACTACTCTTAGTAGCCTCTTCTGAACCTGTTTTCCTTGTTTCACATGTCCTCAAAATTATTAAATGAATTAGAATAGCAAAAGTAATTGCTTGTAATTCTCTGTGGAGTTTTGTAAAACTGACTTACTTGCTTAGCTGCTTTCTGCATATATAATAGCATTAATTATCACACACTGCCGCGCTGACATTAATTGCTTTGCAAGTCAGATAAATGATCTATGTAAACTATGCAATTCTTTGCATTTATAAAAGATTTGAATGACAAGTTTGGATATAATGAACTGTATTCACTGTTGTATCATGTAATGAGAACAATAAAATGTCATTGCCGTAAATTAAATTAAATAGTGGAATATAATATAACTAGATTTTTTATGGATTTACTACCAAAGAATATTCACAAATTATGTTTTGTTTGCCAAATATACCATCTGTTCGACTAAATTCATAATTGTTTTACTGTTTTATAACAATAAAAAAAGACTGTGTATACTGTATATGGCCCTTATTTGCAGTTCTTTTGATGGTACTGTGGTATGTGAAAAATTTAAATTAAGGCAACTAATGTACAGACCCATTGGTCGGGATTGTCTGAAAGATAACGATTAGGTGATAAAATGTAACCCTTTTTTTAATCTTCCATGAATTATAGCCACACCTTATCATTCCCACATTAGTTCCAGCTGATGGTCAGTTAAGGCAGTGGTCATCAACCCTTTCCTCAGGACCCACTAACAGGCCAGGTTTGCAAGATGACTGAATTACATCACAGGTGATATCATTTGCTGCTCAGTGATTGCAGTATTCTAGTCTGCATCTCCCCAAGGTAATACATAAAATCTGGCCTGTTAGTGGGCCCTGAGGACAGGGTTGATGACAACTGAGTTAAGGCAATGCTCTGCAATAAGTCACCATTAATGCAAGGCAAAATTCCTGGAACTCTAAAAAGTATGAGTGTTGAAGCATGCTGTGCTTTTACTTTTTGATTTAGTGAAGAATGATTAGAACCTCTACCAGGTTTTTATATGTATCTATGTCCCTGTTGTGGAGACTACTCCTTATTTCTTATTCTCTTGTCACCAGGAAATTGAGTGGATGGAAATCTCTTCAACAGAGACACAAGCAACAATAGAAACTCCAATCAGGTTATAATGGTATCTATGTTATCTCTGCAGAGATTTCATTTGACTTCCTGTCATGCTAAAATGCTAGCGTCTCAAAGTGTGACAGGAAAAATCTCCCGAAAGAGTATGCAGACAGCGATTAACACTTGACAGAGTTTGTAACCCTTTCACTACATATCTAAAGCTGACAATTGTGACTGGGGTTGTTTTTTTAGGGCTTCTCAATAATATGTATACTGTTTTAAGATAAACAAAGGAGAGAAATACTCAGCGCAGTCATGCAATAAATAATAAAATAAAATAAAATATAACCCTAGAATGCCTGCTGACACTCAAGGTAAATTCAGGAACACCTCATATAGACTCAAAAAATGTAATAGTGCAGCGCAAAAAGATAATCTAAGAAATAAATAAATATAAAATCGCATATAATCGCATAAAATGATCATGGAATGTCCCAGAAAGAGTCATTACAATTGCAGAGATATTAAATATAGTTGCAAGAAATGATCACGGACTGTCCCAGAGATAATCATATATGTAGTCCAAAATATAAAGTGCAAGTGCATGAAGACTAAATGCAGCTTTAAGTGAAGTGATGACAAAATTGTCCAGTAAAATATTAGTGCTGGTGATCCCTTCACCGAATAAAGTAAGGGTGGCCTCTCACCTCCCTGCTTCGACCTACAATAGGTCACAAAGCAGTAAGTAGTGGGTTAAAACTCTGCTCTCTCACACCACCAGGAATTCATCTCCAGCAGGGGGAAGTTTCACAATACTCCAGCAGCAACCTCACCAAAATTCCAGCAGTAGCAGCATACATATGTAAAGTAAGAGGGGACAATCTAGTGCTCTCCGTTTTGAATATATTTAATATGCACAAATACACATAGGAAAGACACTCACATTAATCGGCACTCTACCGCGAGTGCCAGCGCTGAATGTGTACAATAGAAAACTCCAAGATGGCCGCGGGTGACGTCACTCGCGCTCCCTGACCCTCGTACGCGTTATGTCCTGGGCAAGACTTCATCAATACTTACCTTAGCCCGATCTCCATCCAGCGATGTGCACTAGTTCCAAAGCTCTTAGATTGGCAAAACAAGTCAATGTATTTCCGGTGGCACTGACGTCATTTCCTGCTCCTTGGAATGCACTTCCTGGTTTCTGGAACACACGCCGTGAGCAGCGTCCGGATCCATCTCTAATCCCTTTAAATGCCTGTTTTATCAACTATTTTGTAAGTACCCATATGTATATGGAATAAATCCCTTTTCAAAAGGGTACTTTTCACTATTAGTTCCATTTTTTATCCTTTTTTGGTGCCTGGTGATTCTGCTGAGAAATTCCAACAAGAAATCCTTTGATCTGATGTGCACAACACCACTACTGAGCTTCTTTTGATACCATAACATAAGCCTGAAATGACACCCAGACGGCAAAGCTGGGGGTCGTTGCCATTTGGGAGAGTGGGGACACATGTAGGGGTGGCGTTTCTGCAACTGAAAAGTCCTGGAGAGTCTGTGGTCCATTGCAAACGTTTTTTTCTCATTGCGGATCAGAACATTCAGCACATTTATTTGGACTTTATTTACATGTTTTTTGCTTTGCATATTCACATCTGCACTCATCCACATTTGGTTACACATGTTTATTAACATTTGCGAACGCCACATTTTCATAATTTTATAAAGGAATGTCTGGCACTATATGTAGATGACCTGATCTTGTTTCTCAAAGATCCGGGGCCTTCTTTACAAGAAGTACTGTGCATTTTAAATACCTTTTCTGGTCTAAAAGCAAATTGGGCCAAATCATTTATCTTGCGGTTAGACAAGGGCGCTTAGGGAGCAGCAGATCCTAACCTACCACTGTGCTGTATTTCCTCACTAACATATTTGGGAGTCCAAATTACTGACAATATTGCAGATTACATGGCCTCAAACCTTGCACCTCTGGTGATCCAATTGAAGCAAAGAGTCCAAGCTTGGAAAAATCTTCCATTATTCCTAATAGGTAAAATGAAAGTCCTCCCAGTTATTTTGTATTTTTTACATCACACTTCAATCTGGATGCCTATGTCCTACTTTAAGAAGCTAGACAGTATCATAAGTTCATTTCTCTGGACACTAAACTCTACTCGAAGATACTTGCAGACAGGTTGAAAACTTTAATAAATAAACTGGTCCACCCCGACCCAAACGGGGTTTGTCCCCGGCAGAGAAAGCAGAGACGGTGGGATGAGAACCCTGCTGCTTCTGCTACAGGAGAAAAAGGGAGAAGGCCCAAGTCTTCTTCTGTCGACAGATGCCCAGAAGGCTTTTGACCGAGTCGACTGGAGCTTTATGTTTAGAACGTTAGAGGAGATGGGCCTGGGCCCAAAAATGATCCAGCGAATTAGAACCCTGTACCACCACCCGACGGCGATTGTGAAAATAAATGGATCTGAATCCTTATTTTGAAATGAAGAATTATTCTACCTAAAATACTCTACAAGTTCCAGATGATGCCTATCGCTTTACCTGGGTTCTATCTAGCCAAACTTAGAACTTTGGTAACGACCTTCATCTGGAACGAATAAAAAAAAAAAAAAAAACCAAGAGTAGCGTACTCGACACTCAAACAGGGAAAAAACTGCGGAGGATTGGCAGCCCCAGATATACCCTATTACTACAAGGCCATCGTATTATCAAGAATACTAGACTGGACAAAAGAAAACAAAGAAGAAAAAAGATGGGTAAACCTAGAATTTAATTTGAGTAAAGCACAATTAAGTCAAATAATATGGAACCCCCCAAAGTATAGGAATATAGATAGAGATTGTAGTGAACTCACGATAACTGCACTGAAGATATGGGATGAAATATACAAAAAAATAAATGGTCACTATAATTCACCATTGATTACTTTAAAGGAGAATATTTATTTTGCACCAGGATTAAAAATTAACGGGGGAAATTGGCTGAAATTAGATAGAGCACTAGTAGGGGATGTTATAAAAAATGGAAAGATTAGACCACTTCAAGAAATAAAGATGAAAGAGGGCTACACAGAAATAGATGGGTGGAAATACCACCAGCTCTCCCACTTCATCGAGCGCCTGCCCCACCCTATCCGAGAACTAACAGACCTAACGCCCTTAGAGTCACTAACGGTGACCAGGGAAAGTAGAGGTGCGATCACACGGTGGTACAGGCTCCTGTTGGACTGGGAGAGACGGGAGGTTCCCATATATATTCAGAAATGGGAAAGGGAAATTGGGACACATTGTGAGACGCACATAGTTAAAAAAATTCTTAAGCTAACCCATAATTCTTCAAAAGATAGCAAATCAGCTGAAATAAATTACAAAATCTTGTCTAGATGGTATGCTACCCCGGACAAAACTAGCAAATTCCAGCAAGACAAATCTGGGAAATGTTGGCGGGGCTGTGAGGAAACAGGCAATATGTTACACATATGGTGGAGCTGCCCCAAAATAAAAACTTTTTGGGAAGAAGTGAGGTCCCATATAAAAGATATAATAAAAGTAGAAATCCCAGATGACCCATGGATCGTTTTATTACATGGTACAAAAGAAAACACCAAAAAATACCAAAGATCATTGTTGCCACTTTTCCTAAATGCTGCAAAAAAAAACGATCCTCAAGAAATGGAAGGAAGTAGAGGCCCCTTTATCCCCACGCATTGGGCTTAAAGTGCTGCAAGAGCCATGGGGTCCAGGAGGTTTAGCTTTACCAGACTGGCAAAATACTATCTTGCAGGGCAAATGGTGTTCACTCACCTTTGGCTCTTGGATGATGATGGGGACTCAGCTATGGTGCCTGAGGCGGCTAGGCTCACTTGATAGTTTAAGATTAGAGTTATTCAGGGGCCCTAAATCCACACTTCCATTAACGACAATGATGAAGGCCACCAGTAAGGCTTGGGAAGCCGCTTCAAAATTAATTTGCTCTGGTCAGTTAGAGATATCACTCTCCTTTACGGACGAATCCACAACTTCCTTCCTTTTTATGGTCTGCCAGTTGGTGATAGAGGCCCTGGAGAATGTCCTGCATGATGAGGACCTATCCAAAACATTATCTGTGGCTTATAAAGAAATGTTCAAAAGATCACCTCCTGCGGTAACAAATTGCAGGGAGAGATTTGAGGTTTCTGAGGTGCCCGATATTCGGGGGGATCATCCCTTCAAACACCGTTTCAGCTAGGGGTAGATTGATCCATTTGAAGTTCCTTCACAGAATTTATTATACACCAGCTAGATTGGCAAAAATATATCTTGCCTGCTCTTCTGAATGCTGACGCTGTGTACACTCCCCTGCAAAGTTTTACCAAATTTTCTGAAAATGCCCAGTAATCCAAAATTCTATTTTTGGTTGGAAGTCACATCTTGCATAGCAGACATACTTGCCACTCCCATTTCTATGTCGGTTTTGGTATGTATCCTTGGTTTGGTGGAGACTAATGCTCACAGAACTTTACTTAATATCCAGCTATTCTATGCCCATAAGGCTAGTCTTTTGCACTGGAAAAAGTTGAATGCGCCGACTGGGTCCTTCTGGAAAGGTCTGGTAAATTCTATGATCCCATTTAATAAAGGCACATATCTCTCTCGGGGGTTGTCCCCAAAAAATTTACAAAGTGTGGCAAGCCTGGTTGGCATCATCCTCCACTATGGGATCAAATAACTAAGATGGCCCTTTTGTAACAATTATCTAGTAGACCTATACTGTATCTGATCATGTTATCGAGGGCTTTGGTGATTGGATTTGCCTATATCCAGAACTAGCCATTCTCTCTAGTTGAGGCCATATTACATTTGTTCTTTCCTGGATAACACTTATTATTATCTCCTTTATTGTACTATAGTACTTACTCCACTACTAGCCTACCATGACACACAATGACACTTTATTGTAGGTGCACTCACTTATCCTGTCTTCAGGTGACCCTAGGAATGAAGGAGTAGAGCTGAAAATGTAAAGGGAAGGAGGGAGGGTTCAGGGGCGGAGGGATGTTTTTTTTTTTTTTAGCATAGATAGTTGACCTCTGTTACTTAGTTGGAGGTGTAATCACATTCACATGGTGTTAAATGTAATATTGTCTTGGCCCTGCGTGGCCTTGTTAGGTGGCATTGGTTGTGCCACTGCTTCTGTGTTTTATGCACTTTAAACATTTCAATAAAAAGAATAAAAAAAAAGGAAAAAAGTAACAGTTACTTTTTTGTAATAAGAGAGGTATGGACTGCAGAGAGAGAGAGATCATTTGCTCCCCTGCACATGCATGGGAGGGACGTCGCCCTGGCACAGCCTATCAAACGGCCGAAGATTGCAAACCCGGAAGAAAGACTGGGCAAAGATGGAAGCTGCCGGGAACAAGGGAGAGCGGTGAGAGGGCAGTGCCGGAGAGCTGCATTTGTAGGTAAGTCTGTCCTAATTACATATGCCATAATACATTATGGCTTAAGGCTGCCATTTAAAAAAAGAAAAATAGACATTATTACAGCTTTAAGTATCCTAGGCCTGGACATACAGTATAATGAGGTTTACAATGAGAAGGTATTAACCCTGGTGCTCATCCTGCTGGTAATATATGTCACAAAGGAAGGACTACAAACCAATGAACAAAGTAAATGGATTGGTGATAAAAATTAAGTTTACCCTTAACAATAAAAATAGAGTAAAAGAAGAAAAAAATGCAAAAGAGACATGGGGAATAGAGGTGAAAGGGAAGTAACAGATAAAGGAAAAACAGGAGAAAAATAAGGGAGATATGAAATAAAGATAAGTGAATAACCATGGCTCCCCCATGTGACCCAAGCCAACCCCTCATCTCCCCAATCTCTCACATGGACCAATAAACTAGAATAAGTAGGTCATAGGGAAGCTTCTATGGTGTGCCATAGTTCCCAAACTGTGCTGCCGTTATAATATGTAACAACAGTTTTTTGCCTGAAAAAGAGCACACAGGTAAAGTTAGGCCCAGAAGAAACATTTTGAGACTAAAAAGGATCTGAGTGTTAAATATTTGATGTATAAATGCATGAACAGATTGCCAAAATGGAATGATAAGCAGGCAATACTAGTAAATTTAAAAGGAATACAAATGCTGTGTTACTAAATTAAATGTGTCTTTGTTACATGTATCCTAATACAAAGGATCATAATTGTCACGTTCCGGGTACGGCGGGGAACAAGAGGTGGATCCCCTATGCCAATGGGGCGATAGCACGGGTTGTATTGGAGGACCGGTTCTAATGTTGCTACTGGTTTTCACCAGAGCCCGCCGCAAGGCGGGATGGACTTGTAGCGGCGGTAGCAACCAGGTCGTGTCTTCCAATAGCAACACTGACAGCTGAGACAGGCGCGGTACACAAGGATTAGGCAGAGGCAAGGTCAAACGTAGCAAAGGGTCAAGGCAGGTGGCAAAGGTTCGTAGTCGGGGCAGGACAGCAAAGGTCTGGATACACAGTAGGAGCAAAACACAAAACGCTTTCACTGGGCACTAAAGGCAACTCAAGATCCGGCGAGGACAGGAAGGGGAAGTGGGTTTTTATGGGATTTGGGGAAAAAAACATAATTGAGCCAGGCACCAATTGATTGTGCACTGGCCCTTTAACTGGAGGCGGACTCACGCGAGCGCGCGCGCCTGGGGAGTGGGGGCACGCGCACGCCGAAGGGAGACTGCAGGGGACAGGTGAGAGGAGTGGGATGCAATCCCCGGGCGGACCGTGGATCGCATCCCGGAAACAAAGCAGCGCCTGCGGTCAGGGGAGCTGACCGAGGCGCTGCAGGGCAGAGAACGCCGTGAACGCTCCGGGGTGGAGGGGGTACCCGGAGCGCTCGGCGTTACAGTACCCCCCCTTGGGTCTCCCCCTCTTCTTGGGCCTCCCCCTCCTCCTGGAACCCAAGAACCTGCGGATGAGATCCTTGTCAATGATGTTACCCTCAGGTTCCCAGGACCTCTCAGGCCCACAGTTCTCCCAGTCAACAAGATAGAAACGTTTACCTCGGACGGTTCTAGAGGCAAGGATCTCTTTAACGGAGAAGATGTCGGAGGAGCCGGTGACCCGAGCAGGAGCGGTGACCTTGGGGGAAAAGCGATTAAGAACAAAGGGTTTGAGGAGAGAAACATGGAAGGAGTTGGGAATGCGAAGGGAAGGAGGAAGATGCAGTTTGTAGGACACGGAATTGATCCGAGCCTTGATCTTGAATGGGCCGAGGTAGCGGGGACCCAACTTGTAACTAGGGATGCGGAACCTGATGTACTTGGAGGAGAGCCACACCCTATCTCCAGGGGAGAATACCGGAGGAGGTCTTCTTTTGCTGTCAGCATGTCTCTTCATGCGAGAAGAGGCCAGGGCAAGCGACCTTTGGGTCTCTCTCCAGATGGACGACAGCTCCTGGGTGACTTCGTCTACAGCGGGGACTCTGGAAGAAGTGGGGATGGGTAGGGGGGGAAGAGGATAACGGCCGTAAACCACAAAGAAGGGTGATTGAGAGGAGGACTCAGACTCTTTCAAGTTGTAAGAAAATTTGGCCCAGGGCAGGAGGTCAGCCCAGTCGTCTTGACGGGCCGAGACAAAGTGTCGCAGGTAGGCCCCAAGGATCTGGTTGACTCTCTCCACTTGTCTATTGGACTGTGGGTGGTAGGCAGAGGAGAAGTCTAGTTTGACTTTCAGTTGACTGCAGAGAGCTCTCCAGAATTTAGACACAAATTGGACGCCTCTGTCCGAGACGATGTGGGATGGAAGTCCATGAAGACGGAAAATCTGAAGGAAGAAATGTTTCGCGAGTATAGGTGCCGAAGGGAGCCCTGGAAGCGGGACAAAATGTGCCATTTTGGAGAAACGATCCACGACCACCCATATGGTGGTGTGGCCGTGGGAAGGAGGGAGGTCCGTGATGAAGTCCATAGCTATGTGGGCCCAGGGTCGTTCAGGCACAGGCAGAGGGTGAAGAAGACCAGCAGGCTTCTGGTGAGGGGTCTTGTTACGAGCACATATGGTACAGGCCTGTACGAAGTCAGTCACATCCTTTTTTAAGGAGGGCCACCAGTAATACCTGGAAATCAGTTGGGAGGATTTCTTGATTCCAGGATGACCAGCCAGATGAGAGGAGTGACCCCATTTGATGACCTGAAGCCGAAGACGTGGGGGGACCAATGTTTTCCCTGGAGGGACTTGCAGTAAGGAGGCCGGGGCTGAAGAGATCAGACACTCAGGAGGTACAATATGTTGTACAGGACACTCGGACTCAGAGGTATCGGTGGAACGAGAGAGGGCGTCAGCCCTGACATTCTTGTCCGCAGGACGGAAATGGATCTCAAAGTTGAAGCGGGCAAAAAACAATGACCACCTAGCTTGGCGTGGGTTTAATCGATGGGCGGACTGGAGGTAAGAGAGATTTTTGTGATCAGTGAAGATCGTGATGAGATGAATGGACCCCTCAAGGAGATGTCTCCACTCCTCAAGTGCTAGCTTAATAGCCAGTAATTCACGGTCTCAGATGGAATAGTTCTTTTTAGGGGGGGGAAAGGTCTTGGAGAAAAAAACACAGGTGATGTTCTTGCCCTTGGAGTCTTTCTGGAGAAGCACGGCTCCAGCTCCCACAGAGGAGGCATCGACTTCCAGGAGGAACGGTTTGAGAGGGTCAGGCCTGGATAGAACGGGGGCAGAGGCAAAGACAGACTTGAGGTGGTTAAATGCCTCATCAGCTTGAGGAGGCCAGGACCTCGGATTTACATTTTTTTTGGTTAGTGCCACAATAGGCGCGACAATGGTGGAGAAGTGGGAAATGAACTGGCGGTAATAGTTGGCGAATCCGAGGAAACGCTGGATGGCCCGTAGCCCTGTAGGACGTGGCCAGTTCAGGACGGCAGAAAGTTTCTCCGGGTCCATTTGGAGCCCTTGTCCAGAGACCAAGTAACCCAGGAAGGGAAGACTGCAGCGTTCAAAGAGACATTTCTCTAGTTTGGCATAAAGACGGTTATCACGGAGCCGTTGGAGCACTTGACGGACATGAAGACAGTGCTCCTCCAAGCTAGAGGAGAAAATCAGGATATCATCCAGATAGACAACAACACAGGAGTACAGCAAGTCTCTGAAAATCTCATTCACAAAATCTTGAAAGACCGCAGGGGCATTGCATAAACCAAAGGGCATGACGAGGTATTCAAAGTGTCCGTCACGGGTGTTGAAGGCGGTTTTCCATTCATCGCCTTTACGAATACGGATGAGATTATATGCGCCCCGGAGGTCCAGTTTGGTAAAAATGCTTGCTCAGCGCAAACGGTCAAAAAGTTTTGAGATGAGAGGTAGTGGGTAGCGATTCTTCACAGTGATTTTATTAAGACTACGATAGTCAATGCAGGGACGTAAGGACCCGTCCTTTTTGGCGACAAAGAAGAATCCTGCTCCAGCAGGGGAAGAGGACTTGCGGATGAAACCTTTCTTGAGGTTCTCCTGGATCAATAGGGCAATCAAAGGGTCTATGTGGCGACAAGACCTCAGCTTGTTTTTTGCAAAACACATCAGAAAAGTCCTGGTAAGGCTTGGGAAGACTAGGCAGAGAGGCAGAGATGGAAACTTGTTTTATGGGCACCGCTTTGAGGCAATGCCTGTGGCAGGAAGGACCCCAACTTTTGATGTCCCCTGAGGACCAGTCGAGGGTAGGAGAATGAAGCTGGAGCCAGGGTAGGCCCAAAAGGATCTCAGAGGTACAATTGGGTAACACAAAGAAGTCAATCTTTTTATAATGGAGAACTCCAATTCTCATGAGGAGAAGTTCGGTGCGATAACGCACGATACAGTTCAGATTTTGACCATTTACAGAGGTGATGAAAACTGGTTTGGCAAGACGTGTGATTGGAACGTTGAATTTGTTGATAAGAGAAGCTTCAATGAAGTTCCCTGCAGAGCCGGAGTCCAAAAAGGCTACAGCGGAGAAAGAAGATTTCTTGGTCAGAGAAATCCTCACTGGAATGGTCAGACGTGGAGAGGAAGAATCCACACCTAGCAGCGCCTCTCCCACGTTAGCTAGGTGCGAGCGTTTCCCTGACGCTGAGGGCGGATAGAGCAGTCCTTGGTCCGGGCTGGCGCAATACAGACATAGATTATGGTCTCGGCGGTGAGACCTCTCCTGTGTGGTCAGGCGAGATCGATCCACTTGCATAGCCTCCTCAGCGGGAGGCACAGGAACGGGTTGCAGAGGATTCTGGAAGAGAGGTGCCAGGCGAGAAACCGCCTGTCGCGAGCGAGGTCCTTCTCCTGGCGTAACTCTAAGCGTCTCTCGGTAAAACGCATGTCAATGCGGGTGGCCAGCTGGATTAGCTCAGACAGGGTAGCAGGAATCTCACGTGTGGCCAGCACATCTTTGACATGACTGGATAGGCCTTTTTTGAAGGTCGCGCAGAGGGCCTCATTGTTCCAAGAGAGTTCAGATGCCAGGGTGCGGAACTGAATGGCGTAATCGCCCACAGAAGAATTCCCTTGGACAAGGTTCAGGAGAGCTGTCTCGGCTGAGGAAGCCCGGGCTGGCTCCTCGAAGACACTGCGAACTTCAGAAAAGAAGGCTGGAACTGAAGCTGTGGCAGGGTCGCCACGGTCCCAAAGCGGTGTAGCCCAAGCCAGGGCCTTATCAGATAGCAGGCTAACCACGAACGCCACCTTTGACCGTTCTGTGGGGAACTGGTCCGACAACATCTCCAGATGGAGGGAACACTGGGATAGGAACCCTCGGCACAGCTTGGGATCCCCATTGAATTTGTCAGGAAGGGACAGGCGGATTCTAGCGGCAGCAGCTCGCGGTGGAGGAGATGTAGGAGCTGGCGGTGGGGCTGGCAGGAGCTGCTGTAACATAGCAGTCAATTGCGCCAATTGCTGTCCCTGTTGAGCGACCACCGTGGTCAGATCCGAAAGGCTAGGCAGCGGGACCTCAGCGGGATCCATGGCCGGATCTACTGTCACGTTCCAGGTACGGCGGGGAACAGGAGGTGGATCCCCTATGCCAATGGGGCGATAGCACGAGTTGTATTGGAGGACCGGTTCTAATGTTGCTACTGGTTTTCACCAGAGCCCGCCGCAAGGCGGGATGGACTTGTAGCGGCGGTAGCAACCAGGTTGTGTCTTCCAATAGCAACTCGACCCCACTGACAGCTGAGACAGGCGCGGTACACAAGGATTAGGCAGAGACAAGGTCAAAAGTAGCAAAGGGTCAAGGCAGGTGGCAAAGGTTTGTAGTCAGGGGCAACAGCAAAGGTCTGGATACACAGTAGGAGCAAAACACAAAACGCTTTCACTGGGCACTAAAGGCAATTCAAGATCCGGCGAGGACAGGAAGGGGAAGTGGGTTTTTATGGGATTTGGGGAAAAAAAACGTAATTGGGCCAGGCACCAATTGATTGTGCGCTGGCCCTTCAACTGGAGGCGGACTCGCGCGCCTGGGGAGCGGGGGCGTGCGCACGCCGAAGGGAGACTGCAGGGGACAGGTGAGAGGAGCAGGATGCGATCCCCGGGCGGACCGTGGATCGCATCCCGGAAACAAAGCAGCGCCTGCGGTCAGGGGAGCTGACCGAGGCGCTGCAGGGCAGAGAACGCCGTGAGCGCTCCGGGGTGGAGGGGGTACCCGGAGCGCTCGGCGTTACAATAATGTTGTCAAAAATAAATGTGATATGTGTACCAACATCATAAATACAAATACAATAAAAAAAAGAAAATGCGTAGGGTGACACTACTATTCCAAAGTGACACACAAATTAAAAATACCAATGAATAAATCTATAAACATAGATCCCAATGGAAGTTAACCACCTATATGCAAATGTCCAAATTAGACCTATAGTTGTGTGTAGGGGGTCCCACCACCATTGTAAATATTTATCATATTTTTGCACTAGTGAATGACAATAAGCAGCCTTAGGAATTCAACATCACCACCAATTGCAGCCTCTTACCAAGAAATAAGACTAAAAATGTATAGGTGGTCTTATAACAGCATTTTGTCAGTAATCATCTATCCACATCCTTGGAACCATATGGAGCTGGCAGTGGGGGTGGTTGTGTTTACATGCAATTTATCCTTGTACCTATGTAACTAGATGCTCAAATACTTATTACAATAAATCTGTGGTTGCACTATGGAATGCTTGCTTATCCCTTACATGGCTTAATGTACATGGTGGAAAAGTTCAAACAGTGAAATTCCTGCTGATATACTCTGGAGTTCTTGAAGTGCCGCTGATCGACCTATTGCTGGACTTTAATACCCTGATCATAGTAAATTTGTCTAAAGCATGATCCCTAAAGCTGACCATACATGAGTCCGTTTTTTTTCAGCTAGCGAGTTGAACAAAAAAAAAACTGACCCGATTCCCTTATCTACACATTTCATGTGGATGCACGAATCCTTCATGCTGTGTCATTGTATTCTGACAGTGGGAATCCCCAGCAGTCAGAATATGCTTATCAGCACTGCAGCTGATAGGAAAATCAAAAAGGGTGTACTTCCTGGTAAGTAGGCAGAAGAGCAGAGATTGCTTGGAGGTATAAGGGGTGGGCCTAATGTTGTTGAGATTGTATTTGTCTAGGCAAGTAGAAAATCGTAAAGTCACAACCTATGATTAAGAATCTATGTCTAAAGCTGTAGAAGTGCTGATATACCCTATTTAGGAAATTCAGTTGGTTTGTGTTATGCCGCGTACACACGAAGGGACAATCCCGCGGGATTATCCTCTGGACTGAAGTCCAGCGGATAATCCCCTCGTGTGTGGGCGCCGGCGGACTTTTTGGCGCCAAAATCCGGCGGACCAAAGTTTTAAGTTTTGTTTTTAAAATTATCCGCTGGACTTGGCAGTCCAGCGGACAATCCCGCCGTTAGTGGGCAAGTCCGCGGGACTTTTGAAATGAACGGACTTGCCGCTCATCGGCAAGTCCGTTCATTTAGCACGTGACTTCAGGTTACGTAGCTAGCGTAGGCAGTTACTGCCGCCGCGCTAGCTCCGTGACCTGGCATGGATTTAAAGGGAATCCCCACGCCGAAAAAACGGCGTGGGGGTTCCCCCCAAATCCATGTCAGACCCTCATCCGAGCACGCAGCCTGGCAGGCCAGGAAAGGGGAGGGGACGAACGAGCGCCCCCCCCCTCCTGAGCCATACCAGGCCGCGTGCCCTCAACATGGGGGGTGCCCTGGGGAAAGGGGGGCCGTGCGGCCCCCCCACCCCAAAGCACCTTGTCCCCATGTTGATGAGGACAAGGGCCTCTTCCCGACAACCCTGGCCGTTGGTTGTCGGGGTCTGCGGGCGGGGGCTTATCGGAATCTGGGAGCCCCCTTTAATAAGGGGGCCCCCAGATACCGGCCCCCCACCCTATGTGAATGAGTATGGGGTACGATGTACCCCTACCCATTCACCTAAGGTGTAAAATGTAAAGTTACAAAAACACACACACTTTTGAAAAAATATTTTATTGCACTGCTCCGGGGGTCTTCTTCCGTCTTGGGGGTCTTCTCGCCGGACTCCTCCGCTCTCTTCTGCTCTTTTACCTAGCTCTTTCACGAACGGAGGAGTCCGGCTACCTTCTTCGTCGTCGCCGCCGTCGTCTGGGGGTCTCGATCCGCCTTCGGGGGTCTTCCGGGGGTCTCTTCTGTTCTTGCGGCGGTCGTCGTCTTCCGCGCCGCCGGCGCCTTCTTCTTCTTCTTCTTGTCCTTCTTCTTGTTCTTCTTCTTCCGATGTTGACCCGTCGCTCTCTCTGCCCGGAATGCCTGTGCCGCTCTGCGCTCGGACTTATATAGGGACATGGGGGACAGGGTCACATGCACATGTCACATGGTGACCCCGCCCCCTTGTGTTGTCACAGTCCCGGAGGATGCTGGGACTGTGACATCGCAAGGGGGCGGGGTCACCATGTGACATGAACATGTGACCCTGTCCCCCATGTCCCTATATAAGTCCGAGCGCAGAGCGGCACAGGCATTCCGGGCAGAGAGAGCGACGGGTCAACATCGGAAGAAGAAGAAGAAGGCGCCGGCGGCGCGGAAGACGACGACTGCCGCAAGAACAGAAGAGACCCCCGGAAGACCCCCGAAGGCGGATCGAGACCCCCAGACGACGGCGGCGGCGACGAAGAAGGTAGCCGGACTCCCCCCGCTCGTGAAAGAGCTAGGTAAAAGAGCAGAAGAGAGCGGAGGAGTCCGGCGAGAAGACCCCCAAGACGGAAGAAGACCCCCGGAGCAGTGCAATAAAATATTTTTTCAAAAGTGTGTGTGTTTTTGTACTTTACATTTTACACCTTAGGTGAATGGGTAGGGGTACATCGTACCCCATACTCATTCACATAGGGTGGGGGGCCGGTATCTGGGGGCCCCCTTATTAAAGGGGGCTCCCAGATTCCGATAAGCCCCCGCCCGCAGACCCCGACAACCAACGGCCAGGGTTGTCGGGAAGAGGCCCTTGTCCTCATCAACATGGGGACAAGGTGCTTTGGGGGGGGGGGGGGGCCGCACGGCCCCCCTTTCCCCAGGGCACCCCCCATGTTGAGGGCACGCGGCCTGGTACGGCTCAGGAGGGGGGGGGGCGCTCGTTCGTCCCCACCCCTTTCCTGGCCTGCCAGGCTGGGTGCTCGGATGAGGGTCTGACATGGATTTGGGGGGAACCCCCACGCCGTTTTTCGGCGTGGGGATTCCCTTTAAATCCATGCCAGCTTGCGGAGCTAGCGCGGCGGCATTTACTGCCTACGCTAGCTACGTAACCTGAAGTTACGTTCGAAATGAACGGACTGCTCCGTGTGTGGGCAAGTCTGTTCATTTTCAAAAGTCCCGCGGACTTTTGGCCGGCGGATTATCCGCTGGAGAAGTCCGTGCGTGTGTGGGCAAGTCCACACGCTCGGAAAGTCCAGCGGACCTAGCTGGAAAGTCCCGCGGGATTGTCCGCTGGACTAGGTCCGCCGGCAAAAGTCCGCACGTGTGTACGCGGCATTAGAAGTACACGCTGCAGTTTGAGGTTGGTATCTTTCCTGGTGACCCTGAGGGTAAAATAGCAGCCCTTGGGGGTTGTATAAGAGCCCTTTAATTGAAAAGGTGAGCCTGTTTTAAAGAGGATAGCTACACCTGTCTTTCTCTTGGGATTACAAGATAAGAATATTTAGACAAATGTCTGGATGTGAATGCCAATGTCCCTATTTTGGCTAGATGAGTCTACTGAACAAATATTATCTCAGCTTTGGAGCACCTAAACTCATAGAGGACCAGGTGTCGATTAGTATTGGAGTCAATTTTGTGGAAGCACTCTCCCCAGGAGATTTTTCATTATGGACAATGTAATCTGCAATTATTTATCTCTGAAGAAGAAAAGAGAAAAACATACAGTTCAAAACACGTTGGGTATTTCTGTCTCTTCACTGTCATGCTGGACAGAACAATATGGTTCTCCTTACAGAGTAATGTAAATCTATATCTGTGTAGCTACCCACTTCTGTTTTTATGCTTTTATGCCATGTTCATTAGAATAAAGTTTGGTATACATTTATCAAAAATATATTTTTTTGTGTACTCTTATGCTCGGTTTAGTCCCACTTAGAAGGTTGGTCTATTGTATATCATTATCAGGTATGAGGGCAACCTTTTAGCTCACCAACAAATTTACCTTAGTACATCTATCTGGACCTAATTCATAATCCGCTGAAGTGGCAGCATTTTAGGTCACTGGTAAAAATGTTTGTGTTTCAGAGAGAGGCATTGAAGTTGGGAGAGGTGCCACGACAGGGCATGTCAGATGTTTGTGAAGCATGTGATATTGCTGCTAGCTACCATGTGTACCTGGGTACCTCTCAGGGTATCCTGCCTGTCTCTGGGAAGCCCCTCTCTGATGGCTGCAAAGGGAGAATGTTGTCTTGTGCTGTGGGGACACTGAGGAAGGGCTTGCTGTGAATCGCAGCCCTAGCCTTGTGGGTCCCATGCTGGAGAATGCTGGGATGCTTGTGGTAAATCTGCTCCACCAATGTGTAGGATAGAGATGCATGTCTAGGTCCCCTGCTGCCCTGATGGTAGATGTGGCTGAAGTGGAGGAGGCCAGAGTAGTGGCCGGTAAGGAGAGTCCATCTGCTCATCAGTCTATGTCCTCCTGGTGGGGATGTGGTCACATTAGAGGAAGCCACTGCTGCAACAGTCTGCACCATCTTGGGTGATATCAATCCTGCCAGTCCACCTTAATGAAAGTAATAAATGGTGATGGTGCAGAGGAAGAACAGGAGGCTGGTGCAGGTGTCGTAGGATATGTTGCCCTATGAGTTTATGTGAAATCTCCATTAATTGCTATAAAATATTGTAATTATGAATATATTTCATTTAGCTTGTATCTATGTAGGGCATAACATATTATCTTCACAGAAGTTTCTGTTAGACCAGACAATTCAGTGCCTAGGCTTGTGTATCTAAACAATGGAACCCAAACCTCATTGTTCTACACATATTCACTTCAAAGGATCCCATGTTTGGATATGCAATGAAGGGAGGCCAACCCACAATCCATACTTAACTTCCTGGGAAAAGGTCAAGGTAATCTCCTGCTCAGAATAGTCACAACACACACTCTGTGGTAGAGCGGTCACCTGAATGGAATCTTTGTGGGTCATAGCCTGGTAATTATGGAAAATGTCTGTCTTGTACTTGTAACTAAATATGTTTGTCTTAAGTCTTTTATGTCCTACTGTTTGTAGATTAATGTTTTAAGGAATATACTCTGTATTCCTTCGTGTAATCCATGATTTTACCCTTTCCTGTACAAATAGATAGATTGTGTGTATTAGTCTAGGCCTACTTTACTATATACCAATACATTTTTGTTATTGTGTTAAAGCTTTTACTCATGGTCAAAGAACTCTCATTTAACCCAGATCATATCTGAGAGATATTAAATCTCAAATATAGTAAACGAGTAACAAATACTCAATCAATTTTTGTTTGTCCATAATGCAGGACTGCCATGCCTGTGTGGGATGATTAAATGCAAGCCCAGTGAAAAGAGCTGCAGGGGCTGTCCAAACCACGCCTGAGAGGCAGTTTAACTCAGAAACTTAGCTATTGGGTAACAAAAGTTTTGAACATTCATGAACAAAAACAAATTGCATAAATTTTTCAAGGCTTCTTCGAAGGAAATATATTATGCTATAGTCTGCTTGCAACTTATCATAGTCACAGTAGCCTAAGTATAATACTGTATATAGATTGCCCCATCAATGCCCTAAATGCCCAAAGTCTCCAATACAAAATATACAATTTAATTTGGATACATCCTATATTTGTTCAAGTTATAAAATTAAAACTCAATCAGGAGTATTTAAATCATAAATATCTTTCTTCCATGAAGAAAACACAAATTAATATTAACCTTTTAAGCTCCATATTGGCAGCATTTGCAGGTTGCATTAGATACAATAATAACAGAACAACTTGTTTTTTTTTTTTTTTATTTAATTGAAGGAATCTCTGGGTTGCCTCATCTGCCTCATGGCTTTTTAAATATTTTTTAATAATTGTATATGATATATTTAATGCATGATAGTGTTAAATTATTTAAAACTATATTCATTATTTAGAAATATTGCAGCAAGGCTAACATATTGATTGTGTTAGTTACTAAAACAGTTGCTTTGTTTGAACACAATCCCACTACATGTTCTTCTCCTCAGAGGATTTTTATTGTGCATGAGAAGGTGACAAGCATGTAAATCCAGAAAGCCCATTGGGTGAGCTTCTCACTTTTATATTGTTTTCTCCTTTGATGATAGAAGGTAATGCTTGACTAGGTTTTTCAGTGGGAGTTATCAAATATGTGACAAGTATTTTTTTAACATCAGCCTGAAAACCAGAATGCAACATTTTTTTTCAAAACGGTAAATTATGCAAGAATCCACATTTATATTGAATATTTGTATGCATGTTTGCAACTCAAGTTCTAATTCTTGTATTCATATTCGATGTGACTTAATGAATGGTAGCTGAAAATGTGTCACCATTCCCTTGGCAAAACGAAGAATAATAAAAAAAAACTGGGTTTTTTGGCAAGTGAATATGCACTACTAAAACTTATACCACTAGACATAAGTTAGAATATAATTCTTCTCACATACAGTGCCTTGAAAAAGTATTCATACCCCTTGAAATTTTCCACATTTTGTCATGTTACAACCAAAAACATAAATGTATCTTATTAGGATTTTATGTGATAGACCAACACAAAGTGGCACATAATTGTAAAGTGTAAGGAAAATGATAAATGTTTATTTTTTATTATTTACAAGTAAATATGTGCAAAGTGTGATGTGCATTTGTATTTAGCCCCCTTTACTCTGATACCCCTAACTAAAATCCAACCCGTAACAGAAGTCACCTAATTAGTACATAGAGAGAAGTTTAAAGCAGGGTTAGGTTATAAAAAAGAACCTGAACTTTAAACATCTCACAGAGCACTGTTCAATCCACATCTGAAAACGGAAAGAGTATGGCACAACTGAAAACCTACCAAGACATGGCCATCCACCTAAACTGACAGGCCGGGCAAGGAAAGCATTATAGGATTGTCATAGGACAACTATTAGTTGTACACTCCACAAATCTGGCCTTTATGAAAGAGTGGCAAGAAGAAAGCCATTGTTGAAAGAAAGCCATCAGAAGTCCTGTTTGCAGTTTGGTCTAAAAGCAAAACACTATGTGTGGCGGAAAACTAACACTACACATCACCTTGAAGACACCTTCCCCACTGTAAAACTTGGTGGTGGCAGCATCACGTTGTGGGGATGCTTTTCTTCAGCAGGGGCAGCGAAGCTGGTCAGAGTTGATGGAAAGATGGATTGAGCCAAATACAGGGCAATCTTAGAAGAAAACCTGTTAAGCCCCATACACACGCGCGGATTATCCGCGGACCAGGTCGGTCGGATCCTGTCCGTCGTACTTTGTCCGATGTTGTTGTTGCATACACACGGTCGGACAACGTTGTCGGAATATCCGGTCTGCAAGAACGTCTTGACGTAAGTCGTATTCCACGAGACTAGAAAAGGGAAGTTCAGCACCACGTCAGGCACCCGTTGGGCTCCTTCTGCTGATCCCGTGTTTATCGCGAGTTAGTCGAAGTTTGGTGACTTAAGATTCGCGCTTCTCAGTTTTCTGACTCAGATCGTTACTGCTCTTCAGTTTGTGCTTGTCGTGCGTATCTGTTTATTAGTGCGTGTAGTCAGTTCGCATTTGTTGGTCATTGCGGCCTATATCTTGATATAGGACGCTTTGATTTTCACTGCTTATTGTCTGCTCGTTTCTGGTATTCATTTTGTTCTTTCAGGCCTTGCTGTTTATCGGTGCTTTCTGTTTGTCCGTTCTGACCAGCCGACCTTTTGTGACCTTGTGAGCGATTTTTCCCATGCGTACTCGTCGCCGAGTTCGTGCTGTACGCGGAATTGGTGTCAGGCTTTTAGCTTTGGCCCAAGACCCGTCCATGAACAGAGTGACGAGGAGGATGTGGACCAAGAATTGGTTGCTTCAGCGTGACCAATTCTCGCACATGCCTTTGCTTCGTGAGATCCGGGAGAATAATCCTGATGATTTCAGGAACTTTCTCCGGATGACGGACCCCGATTTTCACCGTCTTTTGGCTTTGCTGACCCCCTTTATCAGCCGGCAGGATACCTGCCTTAGACAAGCCATTACTCCGGAGCAGAGGCTTGTTGCCACGTTGAGGTACTTGGCGACAGGGAGAAGTCTTCAGGATTTGAAGTTCTCTTCAGGTATCTCTCCCCAGGCCCTGGGAATCATTATTCCAGAGACCTGTTCTGCCATCATCGAGGTCCTACAGGAGGACTATATTAAGGTAACATTTCTCCTTTACTATTCCCTTCTATGTATGCTCTGTTTGCTAATGTCTTGTATTTTTGACCTCCTTCCCTAATTACCATGATTGCAATATGCTCTAATATGCTGTGCCCCTTTTCTCCTTCATGCATTTTTCCCTTCACTTACCTCCCCAGCATGCTCTTCTGCCCCAATAGACACCTATGGTCTAGTCACTTAAGCAATGTCTTTTGTCTGCTGCATAGTATTGTTTGCCCCCAAACACCCCCTAAAATACGCACTAATGTTTGCTGTGTGGTTTACTTCATGTAGAGCCCCCTTTTTTTGGGGGTGGGGCAAACTCATTAGGAACCCCCTCCCCCAACTGCTCTGTCAGATGGTACCAATCCTCTATCTGCTGGCTTTCCCAAGGTCAATACACACTATATACCTACCTCTTTATAGTGGGCATCTTTACGGATGAATTCTGCAAAGCATGTAGTGCAAGGGGCTGCCTCCATACTTTCCATTTCCTATTTTTTTGTGTTCTTTCCCTCCTATTAGCTTGCTTGGTAATTTCAGAATGTCACAATGTGCTTTCCTTTTTTTTGGGTGGGGGGGGGGGGGGTGTTTGAAATGTTATTTTAGCTTTCCTGGGGGCTGCCAATAGTGTTAAGTGAGGGTCTGGCCAAACTAGCACACATTATTGAGCCATTTGCCAATCAATGAAGTGCAGAGGGTTACCTGTCCAACCCCCCCCCCCCCCCCCCCAAAACCCTAGTTATTGCCAATGGCCCATCAGAAGTGTGGGGATTGATGGGGGGTGATTAATCTGTGAAGGGGAGCCTCTACTTTTCTGTGCAAATACTTTCCAGCCTCAAATTTTAAACAATGCTCTTGTTCCAAGATGTTGATTGTCTAATCTGCTTGCAATGTTTATGTGCAAAGTGACTAATTTTTTTTTTCTGGTTTCACTCCACAGTTCCCTTCCACGCCACAGGAATGGCAGACTGTGGTCTCCCACTTTGCCAGCCGTTGGGACTTTCCTAACTGCGGAGGGGCAATTGATGGGAAACACGTCCGCATCGTCCCACCGCCCAACTCGGGGTAATACTATTATAATTATAAAGGGTTTAATAGTGTAGTGATGTTGGCGGTGGTGTCGGCGACATATGAGTTTATGTATGTGGACGTGGGGATGAACGGCCGGATCTCGGATGGTGGTGCCATTGCGCACACGGAGTTCTACTGGCGTCTCCAAAGTGGCAGTCTGTGCTTGCCACCTCCAGAGGAGAATGCAGAAGGACTCCCCTTCGTCTTTGTCGCAGATGAAGCGTTTGCGTTGACTCCCCATCTGATGAGGCCGTTCCCGATGAGGACCCTCACCCCAGACCAGAGGGTCTTCAACTACAGGCTGTCCAGAGCCCGAAGAGTTGTTGAGAACACTTTTGGCATCCTGGCCAGCCGCTTCCACCTGTTCTTGACGGCAATTAACTTGGCGGAATACAAACTGAACCACATAGTTCTTGCCTGTTGCATATTGCACAACTTCCTCAAAAGACATTACAGGAACTATGTGGTGCCCGTTGGCCCAGATGTGGAGGGCCCTCCAAATGCTGACTTCACAGCCCTTCAAGTGGCACGTCCAGGCTTGCCCCCTCTAAATGCCCGCGCGGTCTGCGAGCAATATATGGAGTACTTTGTGGGTAGGGGGGCCATTGCTCTGCCTGACGATGTGTGAGAGGCATTTTTAAATAAATATTATTTTTCAACCAACCTATGATTTCTTGTCATTTCCGTATTCTTTTTAGCTTATTTGACCTTGAAATTTTTTCCGTTTGCCTTCGACAGTGGGAATGCACTTTCTGGGCAAAAGGAGGTAACAGTCTCTTCTTCCCAAAAAGATTATTCTCATGTTGTGTGTTTGATACCTAATCTTTGGTCTAGAGAAGGTTTGTAGTGCATAACTGACACCCAAAATACTCCTTTTCATCACAAGGTCAGACATGTGTGTATTCACAAAAATGCTGTGCTCCGTGTTTTCGTACAAAGCACTGTGGGTGTCATTTACATAAGTCAAATCCACTATGCTCTACAAGTGCAGTGAAAAAGTGCCCTTGAAAAGAAACTTGCAGTGCAAACTGGACTTGCCTTTAGTAAATAACACCCATTGCCCCCCAAATCCTTTACATTTGACCTACATAATGCATTTTTTTTTAAATAAGGAAGCCACACATTTAGAAAAGTCAAAAAGTTTACTTGCAAAACATTCACAAGTGCGCTTACAAACTTCTTGCCCAAACTGACAACATCTTGGTTATTTACAACATTGTTTACAAACATTCCGCATTTTGTAAAACCAGGCATGGAGCAAAACAGAACCTAGGAACTAGGAAAGTTCAACTTTCTAAAGTGAAGACAAGATCAGACATGACTATATGTTCAAAGTGTGTTTGATCTTGCCTTCATCACATGGGGGGTCACCCCTGGAAAGTGGAAATTTAGAACATGCACACAATTTGGGTGTGAAAATGGTCATTATATGTTAAAACACATGCCTGGAATCTTCAAAAGTGACATTTTCCATCATGGGGATGAATGGACGTTTTTTGGGGGTGCAACCCCTTCACCACAACCACTTTAGTAGTTCGTAAAGTGGTTGCACCCCCAAAAAAACGTTGTCATTCATGCACCATGATGGGAGCTAGCACATGTGGACACAATGTGTGCATGTTCCAAATTTCACACAGTTCTTAACTTGCAAATGTGTTCAGAAGCAGCCACAAATGTGTGTTAATTACTTGGTGCGTTTTCAGATTTTTCCTAAAACATCAATGATGTTCTTCAATTTTTGTTGAACATCATTATGTTTTGCTTTATGTAATCTAGATCTCTATTGCAGACCATTATCTCCCCGATGAGTACGTGGGCACTCTCTGTGGTAAAGTGCGATTTTTCTTCCACAACATCCACGTCACCTAAAAACCAAAAACAAAAAAAATAGGGTCTTGAAAATGAGGCAGGCATACATTGATTAGCTTACCAGTAGCTGTGTTCTCCCACACTCACCTGTTGTGGTGACAAGTTCTCCAATTTCTATGATCTCTCCTCCTCCTCCTCCTCCTCCTCCTCTGCTTCTGCTCTTTCCCCTTTTTTGGGAGGTGTTGGTTTTGGGGTTTCCTCAGACGTCCCAAGTTTTCCTTCCCCTATGAGAATGTACAAAAGGAAGATTTAGCAACACAATCTATTGAGGGCAGAAATAGGAAATGACAAAAATTGCTTGAAAGTGAGGGACAATATTTTTGGGTGTCCAGTTACAAATGACACCAACATGAATGTAGTCACTTTGTAAAGGTCCTAAACTTAAATCTTTTTGGTCGACGTTTGGGTGATGGAGACCCCCCTCTAGTATCCACTGGAGCACATGTGTGGAAAAGCCTAATAAAAAGGGGGTTTAGGTGTCCCAGCACTAGTGCTCTAGAGCCCAGATGGGTAAACAGCTACTGGGTGACGTCACCTTTACATTGAATAAATTGGCTGGACAGTCTTGATGACATTTCTAGAGAGAACAAACTTCCTTTCCCCCAAAAAACAACAAACATCGTATTATAAGTGGCCGAACGATCGAGGTTGAGTACGATCGAATGCACAGACGAACATGAAAGTGGCCATTTTGGAATGTACAACTTTGTAAAAATCCAAACACATGGAGCAGTATGCAAGCAAGAAATCAAACACAAAACCCAACTACTTACTTTTTTGAAGAACTCGCTTGATCTTTCTGTACTGATCGGCCTCCCTCAGTTTCAGGTCTGACCAGCGTTTCCTCAGTTGCTCCTTGGATCGTTGTACCCCAAAATGATTGTACAGCCTCCTCACAACTTTAGACATGATCTTGGCCTTGCGGACATTGGGGTTGAGGTAAGGCCCATACTTCCCATCATAGTCGCTCCTCTTCAATATGTCCACCATCTCCAACATTTCTCCAAATGACATATTGGAGGCCTTGAATTTCAGGCTCCGGGATCGGGACGTTTCTGCCTCTGGACTTTCCTCGTCCTCCTCCTCGTTGGTGGGATATTTGGGGCGCACCTGCTGTGTCCCCGCCATGTGCTCTCCCCACTGCGCCGTAAAGTGAAGGGGTGGGGAATAGACGAGAAAGATCGTCAGGGGCGGGCGGAGTTTGACGCATGCGCACTGTATATAAAACGTCACACGCCTGTGTCGTAGCCACGATCTGGGAGACGAGGGGAGAGAAAGCTCACGCACGAGATGATCGCTATAACGAAGGTACAATTTGACGTTGGTACATAACTAGCCTAGACTGATTAGACCTTGAGGCTTCTTTATGGAGAAGATTAGGAGACTTTGGACTGACATTATTTATAGTGTTTTGTGTGGTGTTGTGTGCAGAGATTATGGAGGGCTTCAACGATGTGAGTTTTCTCCCCCTCTTCATTGATAAATACAGGGAAATGCCCCTATTATGGCAGGCAAAACACTGCCACTATAGCAACAGACCAAAGAGGTACGCAGCCATGCAGAAACTTTTGGCATTTGTAAAGCCAACGTTCCCCACGGCAACTGTTCCTAAGTTAAGAGTAAAAATTGCTAACCTGAGGACTACCTATTTCCGGGAGCGCAATAAGGTCCGGTAGTCCCAAGCATCTGGAGCTGCAGCAGATGATGTCTATGCCCCCACGCTCTGGTACTATGAGAGTCTCCACTTTCTCAAAGACCAGGCTAATGTCAGGAAGTCACTCTCGACTCTTCCTTGCACGCGTCCTTCCGCGTACGCCACCCCTGATGAGGCTTCCGAGGACCAACCTGGGCCTTCCAGTATGGAAGATGTGCAGGAGCCCAGCTTGAGCCAGGTATAGTAGTTTTGTTACCATTTTTGGGAATAATGAATGATGTTCAGTTAATTCAGGATCCCCAATTGCTTAGTTCCTAACGTGATTGACATATCAACTGACAGTAGTGTTGGAGACATTTGGGGCAAGAATCTAAACTGCAGGGCTGAGAATTGTATGGTTTTCTATTTGTAACCATTTTGCAACAGTCACTAGATGAGAATTGTGTGTGTTTTATGAACAAATAACTGAAACTATGTCCGTTTTTCATACACAGGAAGACCTCAGCCAGGAGGTGGCTGTGGAATGTGGCAGTCAGGAGGAGGCAGGGGTTAGTGGCAGCCAAGAGGTGGGTAGTGGCAGCCAACAGGGGGGTAGGCGTAGGAGCCTGACTGTCTCCCAAGTCTCTCCCCTCCGCCTTCCCTACAGAAGGGCGAAAAGGATGGGGGAGGTGGGAGAGTCAGCGCTCCAGCTGATCAGAGATGCTTCAGCCTCCCTATATGCCACACCCACCTACGAGGAGGCCTTTGCCTCCTTGGTTGCCAATAAAATGACGGGTATGGAGGCGGGGCAACGCAGCATGTGTGAGGATGTCATCCTCAAAATCCTAAATGAGGGGATGGGTGGGGAGATGACTCCCCTCACACATGTTTGCGAAAGTCACCTTGCTCCGCCTCCTCCTCCTTCTCCTTCTGCCACCCCACCAGCACCACAGCCACATCGTGGAAGGAAGAGTACAAGGAAGACAAGAGAGTGACAACCTGGATTCAGTCTGGTCTGAGAGAAGATGGAGCCTCTCGTAGGACCAGAGCCTGGGGACCTAGATGGCATCTGCTGCAGTTCCGGATGTTTTGGACTTCAGGACCAGATTGCACTCCCTTATTATTTAGATAGGTACTCCTCAGGCCCCCAATTTTCTAAGCTTGAAAAATGATGGTTGCCGTGGGGGGCCAAGGCTTTGCAAATTCCCCAAGTTTCACCATGGCTGCGTTCCTCTTTGGTTTGTTGCTGAGACCTAAATAAAGTTTTTTTTGATTTGAAATAATCATTGCCTATTGTGTTTTACTTTTCTACAATGACAGTTTTTCTTTGAGTAGGCAGGTACATTTCACAAATAATAAAGTATAATTAACAAGGGGCACCAACAACCAACAAACTCCTAGTAAATTTAAGCAACAAATACTAATGTTAATAATGTGGTTTTGCTAAGTTGAGACACAACCCCCCTCCAAAAAAAAAAATTAAAAAAAATCCTTCAAATATGTATTCCCAAAAAAAACAAAAAAAACAAAACAAAACATCCTAAAAATATAACAAAGATTATTTTACGATCTGAGTACAAATAAACATGTAGTGTATAAATCGTGAAAAGTAATAAAGAACTAAGTTTGTGAGAAGTGAGGGTGAATAGGAGCAGCTAAAACATGTCATTCTTCTTGCATTGTAAAGAAAAAGAGAATGCGCTGCATTAAAGACATTTTAACATTGCAGCGTGACGAATGTGCTGTGTCGATTAGGAAAGGTAGTTTTACCTGACCGATCGCTTCCGTCACAGAATTTCTTCTGAGCATGCGTAGCACTTTGTCCGTCGGACAACGCTACACACGATCGGATTTGGTGTGATCGGACCGTGTTGTCAAAAAATTTATCCAGCAGGAGATAGGACTTTGTCCGTCGGACAATCCGACGTACACTGTCCGATGGTGCATACACACGTTCGGATTTTTCAACAACATTGTCCGATCGGACAGAATCCATGCGATAATCCGACCGTGTGTATGGGGCTTAAGAGTCTGCAAAAGACTTGAGCCTGGGGCGGAGGTTCACCTTCCATCAGGACAACAACCCTAAACATGCGGCCATAGCTACAATGGAATGGTTTTGATCAAAGCATATTCATGTGTTAGAATGGCTCAGTCAAAGTCCAGACCTAAATCGAATTAAGAATATGTTGAAAGACTTAAAAATTGCTGTTCACAGATGCTCTCCATCCAATCTGACAGAGCTTGAGCTTTATATTGCAAAGAAGAATGGGCAAAAATGTTACTCTAAATGTGCAAAGCTGGTAGAGACATCCCCAAAAAGACTTGCAGCTGTAATTGCAGCGAAAGGTGGTTCTACTAAGTATTGACTTAGGGGGGCTGAATACAAATGCACGCCACACTTTTTACATATTTCACATTTATTTATGTGTAAAAAATATTGAAAACCATTTATCATTTTCCTTCCACTTCACTATTATGTGCCACTTTGTGTTGGTCTGTCACATAAAATCCCAATAAAATACATTTATGTTTTTGGTTGTAGCGTGACAAAATGTGGACAATTTCAAGGGGTATGCATACTTTTTCAAGGCACTGTATACAGGGGCCAGCTTCACAAAGCAAATAATTGTCTCCTGTATTGGAAACATGTGACTTTTGGGATCTATAAAGGGTTTTAAATCATACAGGCATTCAGAAAATATTTTCCATGGCTTACCCCCATGTTATTCCAGTTAGCACATGGTAAGCACCCAGGCTCATATATCACAGACACTAAAATTATATAAACTCTGTTAATTAACCGTAAAAACAAACATTTGACATCAAGTACAGCTAGTTTAATATATTTGATTAAAATATCAGCAAAATATTAATTTCATCTGAAAGGGATGGTTGACTTTAGGCTGCATGGCCTTCATGAAGGTCCATTCAATTTTGTGTTGCTTTTGTGTTTTTTTGGGAAAAAAAATTAAGTTATGATTGCAGTGTTTACCTTAAAGCTATTCTTATTCTGAGTTTCACATTTTTACATGCTTGCTGACGCATATTTTTTAATAAACCCAAAGGAGTGCAGCACTAAATAAAACAGAGGAGGCGAGGTGAGTATAGTTCCACTTTAGCAGCTGTTGAGACAAGACAGCAAAGAGTGAGTCAGCTAACACACAAACTTGGCTTGTGAATTGAAGCAGCAAGGCACAACTATTGTGTGGCACTGCTAAGCAGAATGTAGGACCTAAGCAATTATGGCTGCCCTAATGTATATACAGTATATTATAACTAGGTTTTGCTATTACTATCACTGGGCTGGCCCCAGTTTCTTAGTTTAGCTACATACACTACTGTATATTACCAAAAGTATTGGGACATGCACATTATTATTATTATTATTATTATTATTATTATTATAATACACGATTTATATAGCGCCAACAGTTTACACAGCGCTTTACAATGTAGAGGGGGGACAGCACAATTACAGTACAGTTCAATATAGAAGGGACAGGAGGGCCCTGCTCGTAGAGCTTACATTCTAAAGGGAGGGGTTGGTGGTACAAAAGGTAATAGATGCAGAGAATGATTTGATGGGGGTGGCTCAGGGACAGTTGTTAGGTGGGTTTGGGATAGGCTTCCCTGAATAAGTGCGTTTTCATGTATCTCCTAAAGGTGGACAGGTTAGGGGCTGATCGGATATACCGGAGCAGGGAGAGGCTCTGAGCATGAGAGGAGGTAATAAGGGAGCTAGAGAGCAGGAGGTCCTGGGAGGAGCGGAGGGGACGATTAGGGCGATATCTGCAGATGAGGTTGGTGATGTAGCTGGGGGCAATGATGTGGATGACCTTGTATGTTGTGGTTAGCATTTTGAATTTTATACGGTGGGGTAGGGGAAGCCAGTGAAGGTATTGGCAGAGAGGGGCAGCAGTCACGGATCAGTTAGTGAGGTGTATTAGTCTGTCAGCAGCATTCATAATAGATTGAAGGGGGATAGCCTGCATAAGGGCAGGCCATTAGGGAGAGAGTTGCAGTAGTATAGGCAGGAAATAATCAAGGAGTGAATAAGTAGCTTTGTGGTGTCAGTCAAGAAAGGTTGAATTCTGGAGATGTTGTGGAGGTTAAGGCAGCAGGATTTAGCCAGTAATTGGATGTGGTGGCTGAAGGAGAGGTCAGAGTCAATGATTACACCCAGCACCCTGGCATGTGTGGAGGGACCAATGGTTGTGCTGTTGATCTTAATCGTAAAGTCATGGGGGGGGGGGGACCGGGAAGGAGGAAATATAGCAAGCTCAGTTTTAGAAAGATTGAGTTTGAGAAAGTGGTGTGACATCCATACCGATATGTCATTCAGTAAGTTTGAGATCCGCAAGGAGATCGTGGAGTGGAGAGATAGACCTGGGTGTCATCGGCGTAGAGGTGGTATTGGAAGCCATGGGAGGTTATCAACAGGCCCAGGGAAGAGGTATAGAGCGAGAATAGGAGGGGCCCAAGGGGGGGGGGGGCGAACATGAGTTTTAATGGCATCCCAGTCTTAGTCCGTAGGGTTCAATAGTGAGTTGGGCCACCCTTTGCAGCTATAACAGTGTCAGGATCACTTAAGTGCTCCTGCTACTCATTCCAACATCTGGGTGTTGGCTGTTCATTCTCCCTGTCTGTGTTCTCCTGCAAGATGATTAATCTGGTCAGTCATCTGATATAAGCAAACCAAACCCTCTAACCCTTGCTTGTGATAGAGACAGTATACCTGCAATGTTCCTGATCAAGCCTTCCTTTTGTCTGCCCTGCTTTGCTAATCTGGATTTCCCTGTGTATGACCTGGATCGGATATTGGAATATCCCCTGAACAGTGTTGTAAGTAACGCGATTAAAGTAAACGGCGTTACGTAACGCCGTTACTTTAAAGGGTAACGAGTAATCTAACTGATTACTCTTCCCCTTGCGGTAACGCCGTTCCCATTACTGGGGCGGCGTTACCGCAATTACTCGCCGCAATCCGTGGAGCCGTCTGCGGCCTCGGCCTTAGGAAAGGCCGCAGCTTTGGCCTAGCTCCGGAGCGGCGGCCATCTTGGTGTACCAAGATGGCCGCGGCTCCGGCCTAGCTCCGGAGCGGCGGCCATCTTGGTGCACCCGTCGGCCGTTTACAATGTGATTGCTCCGTCAAATGAAACTTGCTCCGTCAAGATGATTCCGGTTCCTCTCTCCCCTCTGTGTACAGATCTGTACAGTGGAGGGGAGAGATCGGATTCCAGCACATACCCTGCCAATACTCTGCAATACCAGCCAATACCCTGACAACACCCTGCAATACCCAGGTAATACTCTGCAATACTCTGCCAATACCCTGCCAATACTCTGCCAATACTCTGCAACACCCTGCCAATACTCTGCAACACCCTGCCATACCCAGCCATACTCTGCTATACTCTGCAATACCCCGCAATACCCCGTAATACCCATCCATACTCTGCCATACCCAGACATACTCTGCAATACCCCGTAATACCTAGCTATACTCTGCCATACCCAGCCATACTCTGCAATACCCTGTAATACCCAGCCATACTCTGCAATACTCTGTAATACCCAGCCATACTCTGCAATACTCGGTAATACCCAGCCATACTCTGCAATACTCGGTAATACCCAGCCATACTCTGCAATACTCGGTAATACCCAGCCATACTCTGCAATACTCGGTAATACCCAGCCAATACTCTGCGATACCCAGCCAATACTCTGCAACACCCTGCCAATACTCTGCAACACCCTGCCAATACTCTGCAACACCCTGCCAATACTCTGCAACACCCTGCCAATACTCTGCGACACCCAGCCAATACTCTGCAACACCCTGCCAATACTCTGCAACACCCTGCCAATACTCTGCAACACCCTGCCAATACTCTGCCATACTCTGCAATACTCGGTAATACCCAGCCATACTCTGCAATACACAGTAATACCCAGCCATACTCGGCGATACCCAGCCATACCCAGCCATACTCAGCCAATATTACAGTTGAGGAGATGACGTGGATATTACAGTGGGTGAGATTGTGGATATTACAGTGGGGGCTTTATGGTGGTGGAATTTTTACAGGTTTTTGCAAATTCAATTATTATTTGCTGATCCGAAATATGATCCGATCCGTGACTCTGATCCAAGCAACGATCCGATCTGTGAGTTTGGGGGGGACAGATGTACAGAGGGGGAACAGATATATGTGTGTGGGGGGGACAGACGTGTAGTGGGGTACAGAGGGGGAACAGATATATGTGTGTGGGGGGGGACAGACGTGTAGTGGGGTACAGAGGGGGAACAGATATATGTGTGTGGGGGGGACAGACGTGTAGTGGGGTACAGAGGGGGAACAGATATACGTGTGTGGGGGGGACAGATGTGTAGTGGGGTACAGAGGGGAAACAGATATATGTGTTGGGGGGGAACAGACGTGCAGGGGGGTACAGAGGGGAAATAGACGTGCAGGGGGGAACGCGCCCCTTGCTTACAGTAATACTAGACCCGCCCCTAAGAATATATAAAAAAAAAAAATCACAGTTACTTTTCTGAGTAACTAATTACTTTTCCAATGTAGTAACTGAGTTACTAACTCAATTACTTTTTTGGGAGAAGTAATTTGTAATGTAACTAATTACTTTTTTAAAGTAAGATGACCAACACTGCCCCTGAACTCTGCCTGCCTTTTACCTGGACTGTACCACTCTGTCTGCTAAACTACAATATCTGTTTGCTTTGCTCAGTTCGCATCTGCCTTGGCGTGGTGGCCAGGCACTATAGCATTGTGTATAGGTCCTGGGGGCAACCATTTCCCGGTAGGCCTGCTTGTCTTAAGGGAAAGGGGGCTGCTATAGGTGAAGCACACAGTAGCTAGCTATAGTGTCTGACCACCTGCATTGAGGTAGACATTATCACAAGCTTTAAAACATTTTCTGTGAAGATGGACTCTACACAGGCTCGCTTATTTGCTGAGGAAATTTTCAAACTGACACGCCAAGTCCAGGAACTGTCTGTGCATTTAAATGCACCTCCATCAGTAACGCAGGAGCCAGAGCCCAAATTTAACTCACCTGACCGTTTTTTCTGGTGACCCCCATGTGTTTTCTAACTTTAAAATAGTTGTATACTATACTTTAAGCTTAGGCCACACTCCTCTGGTTCTGAAGCACAGTGTGTCAGCCTGATCATTACACAATTGCAGGGGGATCCCCAGTCTTGGGAGTTTAGTCTCCTCACAGATGACACAGTCAGAGGGTCAGTTGAAGCCTTTTTCAAAGCCCATTCATCTGAATCTAACCATAAGTCATTACATCAGGATAAACACACCGCTGAACAATACTGTTCTGATTCCCTTGCAAGCCTTGAGAGGTTTGTTTATTATTATTATTATTATTATAATACAGGATTTATATAGCGCCAACAGTTTATGCAGCACTTTACAATATAAAAAGGAGACAATACAGCTATAATACCATAAAATACAAGAGGATTAGGAGGGCCCTGCTCAGAAGAGCTTACAATCTAATAGGGTAGGGCAGGTGGTACCAAAGGTTGTAACTGTGGGGAATGAGCTGATGGAAGTGGTAGGAGATTAGTTGGAGACGTGATAGGCTTTCCTGAAGAGATGAGTTTTCAGGGATCGCCTGAAGGTAGCAAGAGTAGGGGATAGCTGGAACGGTGGAGGTAGCAGATGGGAGAGGCTCTAGAGAAATCCTGGAGACGAGCATGGGAAGAGGACACAAGAGGGCTTGAGAGTAGGAGGTCTTGAAAAGAGTGGAGAGGACGATTTGGGTGATATTTGGAGACAAGATGGGGGATGTAGCTCGGGGCAGAGTTGTGAATGGCTTTGTATACTGTGGTTAGTATTTTGAATTTAATTTGCTGGATGATTGGGAGCCAGTGTAGGGATTGAAGGAGAGGGTTGGCAGACACTGAGCGGTTGGTAAGGTGGATAAGTCTGGCAGCATCATTTATGATAGACTGAAGAGGTCTGCCTATGGAGAGGCAAGCCAATGATAAGGGAGTCAAGGCGAGAGATAACGAGGGAGTAAATGAGGAGCTTGGTGGTATCATTTGTTAAAAAGGGGCGAATTTTAGAGATGTTAAGGGAGGGGAATTCTACAAACTTTTGACAATGATTGGACTTGGGGCTAAAATGACAAGTCAGAGTCTAGGATTACACCTAGTACCCTGGCACGAGGGGAGGGACTGATAGTTGTATTGTTGATTTTGATGGAAAAGTCATGGAGGGGGCACAGGGGGGATATTAAAGTGGACCTCCACCCTAAAGTGGAAGTTTCCGCTCATCAGAACCCTCCCCCCCTCCGGGGCCACAATTGGCACCTTTTCAGGGGGGAGGAGGGTGCAGATACCTGGATAATCCAGGTATCTGCACCCATTTCCGGAAAAAGCTAGCCGCAGCTAGCCGCAGATGCCCCACCCCCCATTGTGTTCTGGGAAACACACAGTTCCCAGGACACAACGGGGACCAGTGAAGATGCACAGCGCGACTCACGCATGCGCAGTAAGGAACCGGGCAGTGAAGCCACAACGCTTCACTTCCTGATTCCCTGACAGAGGATGGCGGTGGGGGCAGCCGAGAGATGAGCGATTGCTCATCATCTGCTGCCGACATCGCTAAACCCTGGAACAGGTAAGTTTCCATTTATTAAAAGTCAGCAGCTGCAGTATTTGTAGCTGCTGACTTTTAATATTTTTTTTAGGTGCCACTCCTCTTTAATAGCTCAGTTTTAGAGAGATTTTGTTTAAGGAAGTGGTGCGACATCCATGCTGATATGTTAGTTAGTAAGTTAATAATGCGAGAGGAGACTGAAGGAGTGCGGAGTTAGACAGATAGATTTGGGTGTCATTGGCATATAAGTGGTATAGGAAGCCGTGGGCGGTTATCAAGTGACCAAGGGAGGAGGTGTAGATAGAGAAGAGAAGGGGTCCGTCCAAGAACAGAGCCTTGGGGGACCCCCACAGAAAGGGGCAATGGAAAGGAGGAGACAGAGTTTTTTAGGTGACACTGAAGGAGAGCTGTGATAGATAGGCAGAGAACCAGGATTGAGCAGAATCTTGGAGGCCAAGGGAATGTAGTTTATTGAGAAGGAGTGGGTGGTCAACAGTATCAAAGGCCGCAGAGAGGTCGAGTACTAGGAGTATGGAGTACTGGCTGTTGGTTTTAGCAGCAATCATTAGTGAGGAGTACTGGACTGCACCAATTATGCCAGTCCAGCCCATGCCCATTGAACTTCCTGCTTTTTCCTATTCAGGACTTTTGGTAACTTGGCCTCAACCTACCTCTACTACACCTACAACTGATCTAAGAGGTTCAATCCATCCTTTGGATAAACTGCCTCATTCGGCCAGGTGGCGCTTTTTAACCTTTTTTTCAGGGCTCTCTGCTCGTGTTTCAGCTTACTGGCTTGACTCCTGTGACACATCCCCTGCAAACCAGCCTGACCTCGCGGATCCACGGGCCTCTGTCCAGTCTGATGTTCCTGTGCTGGATGTCCAGCTTGCCTTTGAGGTTCTGGGGGCCCCTCCTCAGAGGGTGGGTAATCTCAGGATCACTTAAGTGCTCCTGCTCCCCATTCCAGTATCTGGGTGTTGGCTGTTGCATTATCCCTGTCTGTGTTCACCTGCAAGATGATTGAACTGGTCAGTCACCTAAATATAAGCAAACCGAACACGCTATCCCTTGCTTGTAAAAGAGACAGTATACCTGCATTGTTCCTGATCAAGCCTCCCGTTTGTCTGCCCTGCTTTACCAATCTGGATTTTTCTGTGTATGACCTGGATTGGATATTGGACTATTCCCTGAACTCTGCCTGCCTTTTACCTGGACTGTTGTTGGATCAGGTATTGGACTATTCCCTGAACTCTGCTTGCCATTTACCTGGACTGTCATAGTACCACACTAGCTGTCTGCTAAACTGCAAGTATCTGTTTGCTTTGCTCTGTTCACATCTGCCTTGAAGTGGTGGCCAGGCACTATAGCATTGTGTATAATTCCTGGGGGCAACCAAGTACTGGTAGGCCTGCTTGTCCAAGGGAAAGGGGGCTGCTATAGGTGAAGCATACAGTAGCTAGCTATAGTGTCTGACCACCTGCATTGAGGTAGACATGACAAACAGCTCCAACTCTTCTGGGAAGGCTGTCCACAAGGTTTAGGAGTTTGTCTATGGGAATATTTGACCATTCTTCCAGAAGCGCATTTGTGAGGTCAGGCACTAATGTGGATGAGAAGGCCTGGCTCGCATTCTCCACTCAAATTCATCCCAAAGTGGTTCTATCAGGTTGAGGTCAGCCAAGTTCCTCCACCCTAAACTCCACCCCAAAACCATTAAAGGGGTTGTAAACTCTCGTGTTTTTTCACCTTAATGCATTAAAGTGAAAAACTTCTGACACTGACCAGCCCCCCAGCCCCCAGTTTTACTCACCTGAGTCCATTCGTTTCCCACGGCGGAGACGCACTTTACCTCTCTGCCCGTTGTCTTGCCTCTTGATTGGATATATTGATAGCAACGCAGCCATTGGCTCCCGCTGCTGTCAATCAAATCCAATGATGCGGGCACTGGGCGGTGGGGCCGAGTCCGGCATTCTGTTTCTATGGACGCAAAACCTGTACTCGGGAGTGCTCCAGCAATGGGACCCCCAAGGAGAGCGCTTCTCCTAGGTGGTTTCCAGATGCGGGGAGGAGCTGATGGCGCCGCCGGGGGACCCCAGAAGAGGTGGATCAGGGCCACTCTGTGCAAAACGAACTGCACAGTGGAGGTAAGTATTACATGTTTGTTATTTAAAAAAAAAAAAAAAACAAGGGTTTACAACCCCTTTAAGTGTTTCAGATTGATACTTACAATTCTTTAGGTTTTTTTTTTTTTTTTTATTAGATATATAAACTGTGTTTTGGACTATTGCAAATGTATTTATTTTCTTTATTTCCGTGTACATTGAACTAGAATACATGGTCTCCTAGCTTTTTATACTGAGTTTCTAAATATAATGTTTGTAAACATCTGTAAAATACTATATAAATGTATAGGCCTTATCTTTTTGTTTGTTTTTTTATTCTTTTTATCATTGAATGTCGCATGTTATCCTGTTGTGTCTAGCTGACCATATCTGCTGCATATGAGCTGCTAACTTGAGATATGAAATGTTTTGGTGAACTTACCTCTGAATCTGACATTTTCTGTGCAGATTTGTACTTTTTACAAAACACTGCAAACAGAGATATAACTTTTTCTTTTATCTCCTTTTGGCATATTCAAATCATTCCATTTTTTTTCCCTTACTGTGCAAAGCATATTTAACTCTGAATATATGATGCTTTAGACTGCAAAGCATTTTCCCCCTACCCTCCTACCTTCAGGAGAAATAATTATTTGGCACTGTGATTTGAATAGCAAGATCGAGCTGAACAGTTATTAAAATTATTTTGTAAAGGATAAACAAAAACATAGCTGGAGGTGATTTTAAATAACAAAATAATTACTTAAGGCTTGATTTTTGGCATATAAACCTCAACTTATAATGGGCATAAAAGATTAATCTTTCTAACTTGTCAGCAGATAAGTTAAACAAAAAACTAGTGCTATAAAATGAGAATTACATTGAGTAATATCCATACTTTTCTGCAGTAAGATAAATATAATGTTACAGTAACTACAGAACAAAGCTTACACAATACTTTTGATAGTTGACAGCTACATTATTCTGAGATTTGTAATATGATTAACAGTGCTTTTCTGAACTGTGTTTTATTTATTTGCATATACCACTGACAACATCTTTTATCTCCTCTCAACTGGATAGATTATATGCTGATTTTATTAAATAGCACAAACATTTATTGACAATCCTTTATTAAGTCTGGCTATACCAGAGTAGTTTATTAGAATAAATCATTTATACTTATATTTTATATACTTCAAATAGTGTGTCTTCTGTGGAGCAAAGAATGATAATAATAATGACAAATGGTACAGCATGTGTTTTTATATTGCTTGTCTAGCTACAAAGCACTGCTTTGATGCTAAACATACACACCTGTAAGAATGGTAAAGAGCAATATCATTGCAATGTGCATAATCCTGTCTGTTAGGAGATACATAGATATATAATATGACAGCTATTTTGGCCTCAACTTAATGCCTGAAATTGTCTGATACACAGCTTTCATGTTGCTTATCTATATTCCTGCAAGGCAAATGCATGTATCGGTATTTATCATCACTTAACAATAAATAAATAAATGTCATAACGATAGATGTTTAACTTATCTATTCCCAATCTGCTAATTTTTTTTAACCACTTCAATACAGGGCTTTTAAACACCCTTCCTTACCAGAGCACTTTTTGCGATTCGGCACTGCGTCGCTTTAACTAACAATTGCGCGGTCGTGCGACGTTACACCCAAACAAAATTGACGTCCTTTTTTTCCCACAAATAGAGCTTTCTTTTGGTGGTATTTGATCACCTCTGCGGTTTTTATTTTTTGCGCTATAAACAAAAGAAGAGCGACAATTTAAAAAAAAAAACACAATATTTTTTACTTTTTGCTATAATAAATATCCCATTTTTTTAAAAAAAAAAACTATTTTTTTCCTCAGTTTAGGCCGATACGTATTCTTCTACATATTTTTGGTAAAAAAAATCGCAATAGGCGTATATTGATCGGTTTGCGCAAAAGTTATAGCGTCTACAAAATAGGGGATAGATTTATTGAATTTTTTTTTTTTTTTTTACTAGTAATGGCGGCGATCTGCGATTTTTTTTTCGTGACTGCGACATTGCGGCGGACACTTCGGACACTTTTGACACATTTTTGGAACCATTCACATTTACACAGCGATCGTTGTTATAAAATTGCAATGATTACTGTGTAAATGTGACTGGCAGGGAAGGGGTTAACTCTAGGGGCGCTGCAGGGGTTAATATGTTCCCTAATAGAAGTGATTCTAACTGTGGGGGGAGGGGACTCAAGGGGAGGAGATCGATCATGTGTTCCTCCGTACTGGGATCACATGATCGGTCTCCTCTGCACTGACAGGACGTGGAGCTGTGTGTTTACACACACAGCTCCACGGTCCCGCACGGTCCCGTTGTTTTAACGGGCAATCGCGGGTGCCCGGCGGACATCGCGGCTTAATTTATATTATTGATTTAATAAACCCTTTAAAGGCAATAAGTATGATTCAAGTGAGAATTAATGTTAAAGCAACCTTGAGTGTAAACCATACTAGCTTGATATATTAGCACCGCCAGCAACCCAGAACTCTTGTAAGGTAAAAATAAATATTGTATATTTATTTCTTTGAAACATGGAACAGGGGCTGGTAACTCCAGGAACATACTTTTTGATTCCTTTGTAAAAGGGAGATATTCTGGATTTTTAAGCTCCAGACTAGAAAACCAAATGAGTTAAACTTTGAGTGGAGCGTCACACGAATAGGATTGTGGAATTGTGTTTGCTTTTCTTACTCAGAAAGGCAAACCACACAAACATTTGATGCTACCATATTGATTAGTGTTATAATTTATTTAATTTATTTGCTTGACTTTATTTGTTATAATTATGGGATTGCATCCAAAGTTTTTGTTCCTTTCTATATATAAAGCTAGGTCCGTTGTGCATTGAGATGGTGGGCAACTAATAGTTTCTTTGCCTGTGGCTTTTGCTGTAGGTTTTGTTACAGGCCATGCTTCTGGCCACCCTGGGAACATGTCAACACGGACTAACACATATTTATAGTCCCCGCATTTTGGTAACTGAATATAATCAATCTGAAGCTTTTGGAAAGGATATTAAGGCCTAATAGAGTGTCTCAAAGGGACAATTACCATTTTCCCTGAATTATGTCTGACAGTATTCTGAGATGACCCACAGTAATGGGCTGTAAATGCAGCAAACCCTTGGGCTATCCAGTACTTACTAATGTAAGTGGTTATGTTTTTGAATACATGGCCCAGTCCATCAGAGAGTTGCGCTAACATCAGAAACAATACCTTGGCACCATTTTTTCCATTGTTTCAGAGTCCATCTGTGTTGGGGGGATGCACCATCTTTTTTCCAAAGTCTCCTTTTTTCCTTGTCAGAAGCTTCCTGATGCAGCTTAATAAGCAGGGTAGCATCCAGCTGGGGCAGCTCTGGCATAGCAGACACCTCCATCTCAGCCTGGCAGATTTCTTCTGGCATAGTGGGCATAACCCTCTCAAGGTTTGCAAGGGCAGCAGGAGTGCTTCCATAGCAGTTTTATCAGCATAGCAGTTGCCACTTGCTTCCTATGTGTCATTACTGGTGTCGGTTCATTCCTTTAAAGTGGCCACTTCCAAGGGTTCCAAAACAATCAATCTTTCTATCAGTGTAGCGTGTTTAATCCTTTTGGAAGAATGAATCAGCTTTCCAAAAAAGCCCCAAATCATGCACTATGTTTATTGCATATCGGCTGTCTGTGTGGACATTATTTATTGTATCCTTAAGATCCTTGCAGGTGTCCTCTAGAGCATAAAACTCAGCTTCTTGAGCTGACACAACGGTGGGTAAGGCTTCCTTCACTATGTCAGTCTCTGTAGCTACTGCAGAACCAGTGGGGGGCACTTCATCCTCAGTGTATACCTAGACACATGTACAAGGAGATTTAACACATCTGGTCCCTGCAGAAGAGCCTCTTTCACTGGATTTATGGCTTGGAATTCTACTTCTACCAAAATAAGGCAATCATGACCATGACAGGGATTTGCCCTACAAAACTCATCACTAAAATCATACCTGTGACATTTACCTGTAAGGGTACCAATCAATCCCCCCCCCTTTCATCAGTCTCCTGTACTGCTGGGTTTAGCACATTGCCCCTTTTTATAGTTACATTGGGAGTTGTAAGTAATGCAACTTCACATTTTGTCAACTAAGCCATAAAAAGATCTTCTGTAATCATTTTCTCTAAAATTTGATGTAAATATAAAAACCGCAGAGGCAATCAAATACAACCAAAAGAAAGCTCTATTTGTGAGAAAAAAAGGACGTCATTCTTGTTTGGGTACAACGTCACGCGACCGCGCAATTGTCAGTTAAAGCGAAACAGTTCCGAATCGAAAAAAAAAGGTCTGGCCAGGAAGAGGGTAAATTCTTCCGGGGCTGAAGTGGTTAAAAAGTATTATTTCAGTGTTTGCAGAGGGCACTAAGCTATGCAGTAGAATAGCGTCCTTACATGATGTCTCCAACTTACAAGCCGACCTCAATGCGCTGCTTAATTGGGCAACTATGTGGCTAATGAGGTTTAATGTTGATAAATGTAAATTTATGCACTTGGGGGCTAAGAATATACATGCATCATACATACTAGGGGAAGTACAACTGGGAAAATTAGTGGTGGAGAAGGATCTGGATATTTTAGTAGATCATAAGCTTAATAATAGCATGCAATGCCAAGCTGTGGTTTACAAAGCAAAGCAAGTCCTTTCTTGTATACGCATTGGAATATCCTAAAAAAGGCTGGCTCAGATCTGTCCCAAAAAGTCAGTTCCTCAGACTACGTAGAAACTGCACCGATCTAGATACCTTTAAGTCGCAAGCCAGTACCTTACGTGATCGATTCAAAGAAAAAGGATATAATATGGAAGAAGTAGACCAGGATCTAAAGAGCACCGTGGAAACAGACAGAACAACACTGTTGGTAGACAAGCCCCGAGCTGCTCCAGATGACAAATTCAAATGGTCCTTTCTAACTGGTTATTCAGTTCAACATAAACAGATAAAATCCATATTAACCAAACATTGGAATATCCTAAAAAACGATAAAGTTTTAGGCCCACTCCTACCTGAAAACGCTAGAGTGATATATAAAAGGGGCACCCTCACTAAAAAGCCAAATCGCCCCAACAATCATCAATCCTCCAACTAAACCATCCTTCTTTCATAACCTCATAGGGTACTATCCATGTAAAAAATGTATAGTCTGCCATTACAATGTAAAGGGAAGATGCACGACTAAAGAATTTGAATCCTCAGTAACTAAAATAAAATACCCCATTAAGCATTTTAGTACATGCGCTACTACGCATGTTGTATATTTAATCACTTGTTCATGTTCAAAACAATATGTTGGCCGTACCATACGCTCCTTCACAACAAGAGTATCGGAACACATTTCCAAAATAAAAAGTGGAAGTATTAAACATACGGTACCAAGGCATTATCGCCAATTCCACAACCGAGACCCAAGAGGCACCCAGTTTGCGATAATCGATAAATTTACAGCACCTTGGAGGGGAGGAGCCAAAACTAGAGGGGTCTCACAACTTGAAACTTTTTGGATTTACCAATTACAGTCACATTTTCCGTCAGGGATGAACATAGACTGGGATATAAACGCATTCATTAATAAAGCATAATTAATATCCTGTAACGGAAACTAACGCATCATTTCAATCATGAATACACATACCCTCATGAAGTAATATCATTTTTATCCAACCACTTTAGGTTTTATTGCATTTTTTAGGTATTAGTTAGTACAAATTTTTATTGCGATTTATCATTTTATAACAATTCCAGGGCCATTTTTTCCATCCATATATTTTTTATATATATTTATATCCTAAATATAGGTTTTTATATATATTTTTATACACGGATTTTATGATAACCATTCGTAAACATCTTTTAATATATATGATTTTATGGCTCCTTTAAATGCTCGTTATACCATGCTGTTTATTCCATACATGTATCCTTGGCATATTTTTTATATCACCCGTAAATATTTTTAATATAAATTATTTTACGGCCCCTTTAAATACTTGTTATACCATGGAATGTATCTTTACTGTTACGTATTTCAAATAAGCAATAAGTGTCACCCCAACGCGATATAACGTTTGGATTTGATCCATAATCCTGGGGACAAACAAACATCTCCATAGATTGCTATTTAAATACATTCCTCCCCTTTTCTGGGTTTGGTTTAGCTATAATGAGCTTCGGGACCTCTAGTCACCGCCCATGGTGTCAGCAAAGTATGACTCGCAGTACACCATGTGATTTTGGAATGTACAGCCCCTATGTAACCATTAGAGAGTGGGAACGAGGTTTGGCTCCACCTGAACTTCCGGGATATGACGCAATCGCGTCAGCCCGGGCCTACACTAAAACGAGGCTTGGTTCCTTCAAAACAACACAGCCGAGCGTCTATGCGCTACCGCTCTGGTCTATCCACAATGAGGCTTGGTTTCAACAGGCGGTCATGTGGCTCAGAGCGGTAGTGACGCAATGACGCTGGCAACACAGCTTTCAATGAGCCAAGACTCCAACTGAAGCTTTTTACCTAAATATTAACACGAATAACATAAATTACTTTACTCAGCAGACATTGTGGCTTCATCCCCATTGTTGTCCCACTTCATTCTAAATAAAATTAACATAAATTTCGCCAGACCGGAAGTGATGTCACTTCCGGTCTACACCATCGTTTTTTTCACTTTGGGGTCACACTTCCTATAAATGCGTGCTGCTGACACATGTAGTCCACACCCCAGACGACGTCTATGTGGACGAAACGCGTCAGGTGGACTACAAGGACAGCACCACACCAACTCCAATTTTAAAACAGGCCTGTTTTTAACCATCTAAATGTGAGTGTTTTTAATCTGTTTCATAACATTAAAAACTTTTCCAAACGGTATTATGCTATGCAAGCTTTTTCTTTTAATATGACCACACAATATACCTGACAACACGGACCATCGATGCTCTTTTCCCCATCTGATACCTACCTTCCTGCCGACCACTGACCTATGGGGTACCTGAGAAAGTTTTGGAGTCACCATGCGGAGCTGAGATTTACCAGTCCCTAAAACGTTAAAGCCTTTGCGACTTGTGAGGCATATGCCTTTTCAAGTCCAATCCATCCGGTAAGCCTTATTTCATTAGGCCGAGAGCCATCAGACAACCACTACTTCACCATCACACTGAACAGAGTCATCTGCTGCTACAGTGTTGTTCACCTGATCACCAATCAATGCTATGGACTTCACCCCTATACACTCATATGTATAGTTCTCTCACCTAGCACTTATTACCTCCACAGTTATTGAGTTTATATTGTCACCAATATCAATTCATAAATAATTTTATTTTTCACGATATTTTCACCACGGTATACAACCATTTAATTTTTATTTTCACCAATTTTAACCACATGTGTTTTTTACCCCCCGTTTTCAGTTTTCACGATTGATATGTTTTAAAGATATTTATTTTTGCTAATTTTATGCCAGCAGCTTTTATCATATATCAATTAATTAATGTAAACTGGTCACAATAGTACCTCTCTTCTTGAAGTACTAGTTCGCTCCTAGCGCTGCATTAATATACACATCAATTTCTTACAACCGATAATCTTTCGGCAATGCCAGCAGCTTTTACAATTTAAACATATACAGCGCAGTATTCTACCCTTTTTTTCTACCATTGTCTTTTTGATAAGATATTGCAGCAGTATTCCACAATAGTAGCACATCATGGATGTATTTGAATATAGAGCTGCACGTACAGTGAACACAGAAGGTGTCTTTGTAGTAACTAATAATGACACCCCCATCAGCGGGCTCTTTATGAGACTGAGAAATATCATGGTTTCAGAACTGCACCTTCAATGGGACCTTGCGTTTCTGGAACAATACACCAGAGAACACATGGTCCCACGTAGTCTCAGATGGGATGTCTCCCCTCAGCAGGGAGACCCCGATATTGAAACCTGGTATAAATATTTCAATGAGGCAGGCATTGAGTTCCTCAATTTTCTGAAAACAAGGAAACAAAGCCGCCTCACTGCTCTGGATAAAGAAATCAAAGAGATCAAAGATAATTTATTAATATACAAGAACACAGTGGAATATAACACCCTGTCTTCCAACCTTCAAGCCCATCTCATCAAGGAGGACAGAGATCAAAAGGCTAAAAAACATAAAAAATACACGAGAGACATAAATGATTACAAATCCTGTTTGTGAGTTTTTAATTGGCAAAAGTTATCCGTACCAGAAGTTATGGAAACTAATACAGATACCACCAACAGTGGAAATAGACCAATACCTACTGAACCACCCCCTCCCCCTCCAAGGAAACCACCCCAAGCCTATAATGCACAAGGAAACTATGCACAAAGGAGACAAACTCAGAGTGTACGCACCCCACAGAGAGGCAGGGGCAATAGCAATAATTCCAACAGAAGAGGCCAGAGGGGAAGAAGAGGTAGCCAGTCTACTCATAACAATTATCGGTATGATTACGAGGATTGTCAACATAGGGGGTCTCCTGCTCGATATTATGACCATCCTCCCAACTATTCACACTCTACATACCCCAATCATCCATCCATCCCAACTCACAACCGGTACTTACCTCTACGTGACAATTACGATGACAACATCTACCCACATCCCAATACCGAATATGAACAAGCGACCTATGGTTACAGTCAAATTAATCATTATCCCATCCAGGATTTTCACGAGGACCCCCCAAACAGAAAAAGGGGTCCCAACATAAGAGAGGATGCAGAGGAGGCAGGCGCATACAGAGACGGAAAACGCAAAAGGACATAACATGCCAGGGAGTCTTCAATTTAAGTAAGGTAAAACTTACTGACAATGAAAAAGCAGTACTAGATAAAGGTCTCAAATTCGCCCCCCCCAAAAAACTAAACAAATTTGGAACCTTCATAGACGTCCACAAATTTGTAAGAAAAATAAACATTCAGAGATATATTATTTCTAATCCCACGAGGAACCATGCAAGAGCAGCTATGTCAGGTACAGTGCATTCAGGTCTTGCAAACCCCTCACTGTTCAACCCCCCAACTCAGATAGCCCCGGCTCTGAGTATCTTTAAGGACTTAGTACTCAAGGACTTAGCTAAGCTCCCTCCTAAACACATACATAACGATTCCCTACTCAGCACAGGAGTTAGATCCCTTTGTGATAACAAAGATCTAGTGATCCGCCCGGCTGATAAGGGTGGCGGAATTGTCTTATTAGACAAATCCGCCTACATGAGTGAAATGTACAAAATCCTCAGTGATGGAGATACATACAAAGAATTATCTACGGATCCAACACTAAAATACAAAAAAGATCTCACAGAGCTGATAACTAAAGGCTTCGATTCCTGTATTTTAAATCGCAAAGAAAAAGAATTTTTAATTCCACTAGCACCCCGCATACCCACTATTTATTACCTACCTAAAATTCACAAAAATGCAACAGAACCCCCAGGACGCCCAATCATCAGCGGCATCGATTCAGTCACATCTAGATTCGGGAAATACATCGATCATTTTTTACAACCAATAGTCCAAAAAACACCATCATATTTGAAGGACACTAAACATGCCATTAATAAGCTATCATCAGTACCCATAGAAGAAAATCTCATTATGGCTACCGCAGATGTAGCCTCTCTATATACCTGTATCACGCATTCGCATGGACTAGAGGCCATGGAAACTTTTTTGAAACGAGAACCGACTCTCATCAGAAGGCAAACCAATTTCATAATGGAACTCATTACTTTTGCAACGAATCATAACTATTTCTGGTTTAACAGGCAATTTTTTTCACAAGAAAAGGGAGTGGCCATGGGAGCCAAATTTGCCCCTAGCCTGGCGAATATTTTTATGGCTAAATGGGAGGAGGATGTCATCTATGCCACAGCAAGACCCGAATTGAAACTATGGGCCAGGTATATTGATGACATCCTCCTCCTATGGAAGGGATCACAGGAATCCCTAGAAAACTTTTTCTCCCTTCTTAACAATAACGATCGTGGCATCATACTCACCTATGAATCTAGTCGCACAAAAATCCATTTTTTAGATTTAGAAATTCAACTTTCTGATGACATTTTTAAGTTTAGTACCCATTTTAAAACAACGGATCGGAATGGATTTATCCCCATCGACAGTTGCCATCACAAGAGCTGGCTCAGATCTGTCCCAAAAAGTCAGTTCCTCAGACTACGTAGAAACTGCACCGATCTGGATACCTTTAAGTCGCAAGCCAGTACCTTACGTGATCGATTCAAAGAAAAAGGATATAATATGGAAGAAGTAGACCAGGATCTAAAGAGCACCGTGGAAACAGACAGAACAACACTGTTGGTAGACAAGCCCCGAGCTGCTCCGGATGACAAATTCAAATGGTCCTTTCTAACTGGTTATTCAGTTCAACATAAACAGATAAAATCCATATTAACCAAACATTGGAATATCCTAAAAAACGATAAAGTTTTAGGCCCACTCCTACCTGAAAACGCTAGAGTGATATATAAAAGGGGCACCCTCACTAAAAAGCCAAATCGCCCCAACAATCATCAATCCTCCAACTAAACCATCCTTCTTTCATAACCTCATAGGGTACTATCCATGTAAAAAATGTATAGTCTGCCATTACAATGTAAAGGGAAGATGCACGACTAAAGAATTTGAATCCTCAGTAACTAAAATAAAATACCCCATTAAGCATTTTAGTACATGCGCTACTACGCATGTTGTATATTTAATCACTTGTCCATGTTCAAAACAATATGTTGGCCGTACCATACGCTCCTTCACAACAAGAGTATCGGAACACATTTCCAAAATAAAAAGTGGAAGTATTAAACATACGGTACCAAGGCATTATCGCCAATTCCACAACCGAGACCCAAGAGGCACCCAGTTTGCGATAATCGATAAATTTACAGCACCTTGGGGGAGGAGCCAAAACTAGAGGGGTCTCACAACTTGAAACTTTTTGGATTTACCAATTACAGTCACATTTTCCGTCAGGGATGAACATAGACTGGGATATAAACGCATTCATTAATAAAGCATAATTAATATCCTGTAACGGAAACTAACGCAACATTTCAATCATGAATACACATACCCTCATGAAGTAATATCATTTTTATCCAACCACTTTAGGTTTTATTGCATTTTTTAGGTATTAGTTAGTACAAATTTTTATTGCGATTTATCATTTTATAACAATTCCAGGGCCATTTTTTCCATCCATATATTTTTTATATATGTTTATATATATTTATATCCTAAATATAGGTTTTTATATATATTTTTATACACGGATTTTATGATAACCATTCGTAAACATCTTTTAATATATATGATTTTATGGCTCCTTTAAATGCTCGTTATACCATGCTGTTTATTCCATACATGTATCCTTGGCATATTTTTTATATCACCCGTAAATATTTTTAATATAAATTATTTTACAGCCCCTTTAAATACTTGTTATACCATGGAATGTATCTTTACTGTTACGTATTTCAAATAAGCAATAAGTGTCACCCCAACGCGATATAACATTTGGATTTGATCCATAATCCTGGGGACAAACAAACATCTCCATAAATTGCTATTTAAATACATTCCTCCCCTTTTCTGTGTTTGGTTTAGCTATAATGAGCTTCGGGACCTCTAGTCTCCGCCCATGGTGTCAGCAAAGTATGACTCGCAGTACACCATGTGATTTTGGAATGTACAGCCCCTATGTAACCATTAGAGAGTGGGAACGAGGTTTGGCTCCACCTGAACTTCCGGGATATGACGCAATCGCGTCAGCCCGGGCCTACACTAAAACGAGGCTTGGTTCCTTCAAAACAACACAGCCGAGCGTCTATGCGCTACCGCTCTGGTCTATCCACAATGAGGCTTGGTTTCAACAGGCGGTCATGTGGCTCAGAGCGGTAGTGACGCAATGACGCTGGCAACACAGCTTTCAATGAGCCAAGACTCCAACTGAAGCTTTTTACCTAAATATTAACACGAATAACATAAATTACTTTACTCAGCAGACATTGTGGCTTCATCCCCATTGTTGTCCCACTTCATTCTAAATAAAATTAACATAAATTTCGCCAGACCGGAAGTGATGTCACTTCCGGTCTACACCATCGTTTTTTTCACTTTGGGGTCACACTTCCTATAAATGCGTGCTGCTGACACATGTAGTCCACACCCCAGACGACGTCTATGTGGACGCGTCGGGTGGACTACAAGGACAGCACCACGCCAACTCCAATTTTAAAACAGGCCTGTTTTTAACCATCTAAATGTGAGTGTTTTTAATCTGTTTCATAACATTAAAAACGTTTCCAAACGGTATTATGCTATGCAAGCTTTTTCTTTTAATATGACCACACAATATACCTGACAACACGGACCATCGATGCTCTTTTCCCCATCTGATACCTACCTTCCTGCAGACCACTGACCTATGTGGTACCTGAGAATGTTTTGGAGTCACCATGCGGAGCTGAGATTTACCAGTCCCTAAAACGTTAAAGCCTTTGCGACTTGTGAGGCATACGCCTTTTCAAGTCCAATCCATCCGGTAAGCCTTATTTCATTAGGCCGAGAGCCATCAGACAACCACTACTTCACCATCACACTGAACAGAGTCATCTGCTGCTACAGTGTTGTTCACCTGATCACCAATCAATGCTATGGACTTCACCCCTATACACTCATATGTATAGTTCTCTCACCTAGCACTTATTACCTCCACAGTTATTGAGTTTATATTGTCACCAATATCAATTCATAAATAATTTTATTTTTCACGATATTTTCACCACGGTATACAACCATTTAATTTTTATTTTCACCAATTTTAACCACATGTGTTTTTTACCCCCCGTTTTCAGTTTTCACGATTGATATGTTTTAAAGATATTTATTTTTGCTAATTTTATGTATTTTATATATAAGGGTTACGCGCTTTATATTTATATACATTTTAAGGTATTAGAGGCTGACAATCCTCTTCTCCCCTTCCCCCCCTTTTTTTTTTATTCATATATCTTTCACATAAGATAATTAATGTAAACTGGTCACAATAGTACCTCTCTTCTTGAAGTAGTAGTTCGCTCCTAGCGCTGCATTAATATACACACCAATTTCTTACAACCGATAATCTTTCGGCAATGCCAGCAGCTTTTACAATTTAAACATACACAGCGCAGTATTCTACCCCCTTTTTCTACTTAAGAGAAGTATAGACTCCAAAAAGAAATATACAATTTTGACCCCATACAAATCATTAGTAATACCTCATCTGAAATATTCATTCAGTTTTGGGCACCAGTTCACAAAAATTATATTGGGGAACTGGAGAAAGTGCAGAAAATGGCAAAAAAACTGATAAGAGGCATGGAGGAGCTCAGCTATAAGGATAGATTAGAGGAACTGAATTTATACTCTCTTGAGAAGAGGAGATTAAGGGGGGATATGATCAATATGTATAAATATATAAGTGGTTCATATAGTGAACTTGGTGTTGAGTTAGTCACTGTTAAGTCATCACAGAGGACAATTCTTTATGTCTGGAGTAAAAGCGATTTAATCTTCAAATACAGTAAGGTTTCATCACAGTAAGAGCTGTGAAAATGGGGAATAGACTCCCTCAAGAGCTGGTTATGGCTAGCTCAGTAGCTTTCTTTAAAACATGCCTGGATTCTTTCCTAAATGTACATAATATAACTGGATACTAACATTTATAGGTAAAGTTGATCCAGGGAATATTCGATTGCCTCTCGGGGGATCAGGGAGGACTTTTTTCCCATGCTGGAACAAATTGGATCATGCTTTGCAGTTTTTTTTGCCTTCCTCTAGATAAACTGTGGGTATTGAATTATGTAAAGGATTGTGTATATTGTATGGTTTTTATTTTAAATATTTTCCCTTGGTTGAACTAGATGGTGTCTTTTTTCAACCTGACTAACTATGTGACTAACTATGTAACAAGGGGGCATTTCAGAAGTACAGAGGACCACATGCTTGGCGCCTGTATCAAGAAGGCATTCAAAATCTTCGTTCCTTTTGGACAAGGGCATCACATTTAACAATAACATTAATCTTGCCTCTGCCACTTCCCTAGACAGAGGCTTGCCTGTTTACTAAGCCACAGCAACAGTGATGCTGTAAGGTTAGGGCAGTCCCTGGCAATGTGTTCATAATTGTGACATGCATAGCATTGAATCTAGGACACATCATTTGAGGTGGGCTTTTTTTTTTTTTTTTGAATCATTCAATTTTTATTGAGTATTTTCATGAAATCATACAGAAAATAAATAAACATTAAAAGAAATAAACAATAGGATATGCACAACGTGGGATATGCGTCAGTATCCATTGACTATACAGTGGTGTGAAAAAGTGTTTGCCCCCTTCCTCATTTCCTGTTCCTTTGCATGTTTGTCACACTTAAGTGTTTCGGAACATCAAACCAATTTAAACAATAGTCAAGGACAACACAAGTAAACACAAAATGCAATTTGTAAATGAAGGTGTTTATTATTAAAGGTGAAAAAAAATCCAAACCATCATGGCCCTGTGTGAAAAAGTGATTGCCCCCCTTGTTAAAACATACTATAACTGTGGTTGTCCACACCTGAGTTCAATTTCTCTAGCCACACCCAGGCCTGATTATTGCCACACCTGTTCACAATCAAGGCATCACTTAAATAGGAGCTGCTTGACACAGTAAGGTCCACCAGAAGATCCTTAAAAGCTACACATCATGCCGAGACCCAAAGAAATTCAGGAACAATTGAGAAAGAAAGTAATTGAGATCTATCAGTCTGGAAAGGGTTATAAAGCCATTTCCAAAGCTTTGGGAATCCAGCGAACCACAGTGAGAGCCATTATACACAAATGGCGAAGACATGGAACAGTGGTGAACCTTCCCAGGAGTGGCCGGCCGCCCAAAATTACCCCAAGAGCGCAGCGACGACTCATCCAAGAGGTCACAAAAGACCCCACAACAACGTCCAAGGAACTGCAGGCCTCACTTGCCTCAGTTAAGGTCAGCGTTCATGCCTCCACCATTAGGAAAAGACTGGGCAAAAATGGCCTGCATGGCAGAGTTCCAAGGAGAAAACCACTGCTGAGCAAAAAGAACATCAAAGCTCGTCTCAATTTCTCCACAACACATCTTGATGATCCCCAAGACTTTTGGGACAACATTCTGTGGACCGATGAGACAAAAGTGGAACTCTTTGGAAGGTGTGTGTCCAAGTATATCTGGCGTAGAAGTAACACTGCATTTCAGAAAAAGAACATTATACCAACAGTAAAATATGGTGGTGGTAGTGTGATGGTCTGGGGCTGTTTTGCTGCTTCAGGACCTGGAAGACTTGCCGTGATAAAAGGAACTATGAATTCTGCTGTCTACCAAGAGATCCTGAAGGAGAATGTCCGACCATCTGTTCGTGTACTCAAGCTGAAACGAACTTGGGTTCTGCAGCAGGACAATGATCCTAAACACACCAGCAAGTCCACCACCGAATGGCTGAAGAAAAACAAAATGAAGACTTTGGAGTGGCCTAGCCAAAGTCCTGACCTGAATCCTATTGAGATGTTGTGGTATGACCTTAAAAAGGCCGTTCATGCTCGAAAACCCTCTAATGTAACTGAATTAGGACAATTCTGCAAAGATGAGTGGGCCAAAATTCCTCCAGGACGCTGTAAAAGCCTCATTGCACGTTATCGCAAACGCTTGATTGCAGTTGTTGCTGCTAAGGGTGGCCCAACCAGTTATTAGGTTTAGGGGGCAATCACTTTTTCACACAGGGCCATGATGGTTTGGATTTTTTTTCACCTTTAATAATAAACACCTTCATTTACAAATTGCATTTTGTGTTTACTTGTGTTGTCCTTGACTATTGTTTAAATTGGTTTGATGTTCTGAAACACTTAAGTGTGACAAACATGCAAAGGAACAGGAAATGAGGAAGGGGGCAAACACTTTTTCACACCACTGTATAACATATAAAGGATAAAACATGTTCAAAGAACGTATATAGAGCATTCGTAACAAGCAATCTACAGAATTATATATCATCCTGAGAGGAATCTTTAGGCCATATAGACCAGTATTTATCAAATTGTACACATTTGGAGTTCTTGAGTGCCATCAAACGTTCAAAAGTATAGTTTCTACGTACTGCAGAAATGACATCTGATAAATTGATAGCAGTGTTAGACTTCCAATTGCATAAAATCAGCAGTCTGGTTTCTAACAGAATATGAGTTATAACTGATCTAAATGAGTTAGGAAATTTGTCGATATTCATATGAAGAATACCTAAGGCAGGGTCTGGTTTAGTGAGTATACCAGTAATGGTAGATATATGTTGAAAAACACTATTCCATAAGCTTTTAACCATAGGGCAGTACCAAAGCATATGTAATAGATTACCTAAGTGGCCACACTCCCTCCAACAGTTCGGAGAAAAACCTGTAAAGAAAGTTGCCAATCGACAAGGAGTGTAATGCCATCTATTGGAGAGTTTAATGGTAAGTTCCCAGTGTTTAGCACAATGAGATGCAGAATGAATTTCAGAGAAGGCGTGGCGCCACTGAACCTCCGAAAAGTCAGAGCCGAATTCTGCTTCCCATTTGAGCATGGCAGGTGTTTTGATAAATTGTAATTTATCATGTAGAAGATTGTAAAAATAAGAAATTCCTTTCACTTCTTTACTACTTGGATAATAAAATTGCCATAGTCTGCGTGGAATGGTAATTAAAGGAGAAGGTAAGGTTTGAAGTAACTCTAATATCCGAAATGCGTAAAGAGCCATATCAGTAGTAAGGTTATACTGCGAAGTCAGTTGTGTTACAGATTTGAGCTTATTGACATCGAAGAAGTCAGATAGCATCGTAATCCCTATATTAATGAAGTCATTTATAGGGATGTCGGGAAGTTTCGTACTAAGAATAGAAAGAGGTATATTGTATGGTAAGTCTATAATGTCATCTTGATTAGTAGTTAGTACGTGTCTCCATGCTTTTAAGGATATTTGAATTGTAGGGGATAATTTACGTAGGTCCCAAGTAGCCCAGCTATCAGTCAGTAAAAGATTGTATACGTTGGATAGGGATAGTGGGATTAATGAATTTTCAATGTCTACCCAAACTGGTGAGTCTTTAGTCGGGAACCAATGTTTAAGTTGGTCCAGTCTAACTGCCCAGTAGTAGTCTTGAATATCGGGAAGCCCTGCCCCACCGAATCTCTTATGTGAGATAAGATTGTTCCTGGAGCATCTGGCTTTTTTACCATTCCACACATACTTCCAGCACATAGTAGTAAGTTTTTTAATAAAATGTTGTGGGATATGAAGTGGTAGAGAGCGAAAAACATACAATATTTGAGGCAATATCAGCATTTTAAATGCAGCAATCCTACCAAACCATGAAACCTCTTTCATTGAAAAGTCTTTGAGTTGAATTTCCAGTTTGGCAATGAGTGGTTTTAGATTAGATTTGACGAGTTCAGAAACTTTGGCTTTCAAGACAGTCCCCAGATACGGAACACCTTCAGTACTCCATGTATATGGAAATTGTGATTGGAGATCAAGTTTAAGTTTGGGTGGAATTTTGAGGGCGAGGATCAAAGACTTAGAAAAATTCACTTTATAGTATGAGATCTTACCAAATTCTTGTAGGACCTCATGAGCATGTGGTAAAGAAATTTTTGGATTAGTCAATAGCAGAATGACATCATCTGCAAAAAGATTAATGGAGTGTTTAGTGTTACCGAACTGGAAACCCAAAATCAGCGGGTGAGACCTTATAGTTTCTGCAAGAGGTTCCATCATAAGGTTAAAAATGGAAGGAGACAGGGGGCATCCCTGCCTAGTTCCATTTATAATATCAAAGGGTGAAGATAAAGCATTTGTCGAGTATACCTGCGCAGTGGGGCAAGAGTACAATGCCAAAACAGCTTGAAGTATACGACCCCGGAATCCGAACTTACTAAGCGTCATCTCCATGTATGTCCAAAGGACTCTATCGAACGCCTTCTCTGCGTCAATAGATAACAGCAGAGAAGGCGTTCGGTGCAATTTAGCATGATACAATACATTTATAATTCTCCTGGTTGCGTCAGAAGTTTGTCTCCCCTTCACGAATCCCATCTGATCATTTTTGACTAGTAAAGGAATAATATTTGATAAACGATTGGCTAATAATTTGGCATATACTTTGGTATCGGAGTTAAGCAGTGATATCGGCCTATAATTGGCCGGAGTGTCTGGTTCCTTACCAGGTTTAGGTAATGTGATTATATATGCTTTAAGCATATCTGGGGGCATACTAGCACTTTCGGCAGTGTCATTAAATAAATGTGTGAGATAAGGTGCTATGACAAGTTTAAATGCTTTAAGATATTCATTTGAGAAGCCATCAGGGCCAGGGGATTTACCGTTAGGAAGTGAAGTAATAACTTTCTCAACTTCAGAAGTGGTAAAGGGGGTATTAAGATATTCTAATTGTTCAGTAGATAGCGAGGGTACATGAATGCGTTGTAGGAAATCATTTATGTTTTCCTTAGATGGTTGGGTTGTAGCGGGATCCTTATGTATATTATAAAGTGAACTATAGTATTCTGCAAATTGGTCAGCTATATCTTTAGGATGAATAATTTTGTGGTGTAACGTGGGGTGTTTTAGGTATGCAATCCTTGTCTTAGTGCGTTTTGCTTTCAATCTGTTGGCTAATAGTTTACCTGTTTTGTTAGCATTATGGTAGAAATTCAATTTTAAGCTTCTGATATGTCTGTCATATTGTTGAGATAAAATTTCTCTAAGTTTTTCCCTAAGGATAGAAAGTTTGTGAGTTATTACTGAGGTAGGGGATGTTTTATTTTGTGTTTCAAGGTTTCTAAGATCATGGAGTATAGTTTGAATTTGTTGAGACCTCTGGTGTTTGGCTCTAGCCCCCATTTGTATTAGAATACCTCTCATGTATGCCTTATGGGCGTTCCACAAAACATGTGTTTTCGTAACTGAGCCATAGTTATCTAAGAAAAAATTGGTGATGTGTTGTGTCAGTAGTGTGTTAGATGAAGGTTCTTGTACTAGTCTATTATTACACCGCCAGATGGGAGGTGAAGAAGAGACACCCTTCTCCATAATGGATAAGGAAATCGCTGCGTGGTCAGACCACGTAATCTCGTGAATGGCAGCTGTGGTTATATCCTGTAACAACCATTTATCAGTTAGAAACATGTCAATACGGGAATATGAGCGATGCCTGTTGGAAAAAAAAGTGAAGTCCTTTTCACCAGCATGGAGACATCTCCACGCATCGAACAGTTCCTCTTTGTGAAGAATGGTTTGTAGAGCTGGTGTTGAGCGGATTTTGGCCGAAGATGTGTCCACTTGGGGGTCTACAGTAGCATTAAAGTCTCCGCATATCAGAACTTTACCATACTGCATAGACTTGAGTTTGCGAAGAACCTTATTGAAGAAGCGAATTTGATGTGTATTTGGTGAATATAAGTTAACCAGAGTGAATGGTTGAGAATTTATGTCGCCTGAGACAATGATAAATCTGCCAGCCGCATCAATAAACGAATCTCTGTGTTGAAATGAAAGTGAGTTCTTCAGGGCTATTAGAACGCCTCCAGTTTTTTTGAGAGGATTACATGCTAAGTAGATGTGTGGGAAGTCTTTGTGGGTACACTGCGGGGTATTGTATAGTTGGAAGTGCGTTTCTTGTACACATACAATATCTGCCTTATGTTTATGAACCTCCTTCCATAAGGAAAATCGTTTGGCCGGGTGGTTCAAACCATGTGCGTTGATTGATAAGCAAGAGATCGTCATTGGCCTATTGTATAAAGGATATGGAGGATAGACAATAAAGTACTCACTACGATTGGTGCGAATTTTCCAGGTTGTTGACAGTCATCACATGGATTTCTGGAGTAGATGTAGGACGATAAATTGCTCTTAGGAGATCTGTGCATATCAAGGAAAAAAAAAAAAAAGAAAATATAAATAAGAAAAGGATCCATAAAGCGATCCAAGAGCAGATGGAACTGCTAATGGTAACCTGAGGGTAACAAGGAACAGAGTATAAGGCACTCTTCCTAGGAGACATTCAAGTAATCTGTTGAAATTCTGTGCTTTGTATACCAGCGGATTTTTTAAGAGATTTTTTATGAGTCACTGCTTGCCATTCAGTAGGGATATGTGATGGGCCTGCTATGGCGGGAAAGTTGGTGCTTGCATCAGGTAAAATTTTCCATCTACGTAGTAGATTTAGACCTTCATCCAACGAGGAGATCATGGTGGTGGTGCCATTGTGAATAATGGATAGTGTGGCAGGGTATTTCCATTTGTGAATGATGTTATGATTCCTTAGGGCTTTTGTAATGGTTATAAGATTGCGTCTGCGTTGTAAAGTATGTCTAGATAGGTCAGGGAGCAATTTAACATTAGCAAATTGTGGGGGTAAATTTTCTTGTTTTCTAGAAATTTGCAAAATTTGATCTTTAATGTGGAAATAGTGGACTCTTAGAAGAACATCTCTGGGAATTTCTGCAGGCAGAAATGACGGTTTAGGAATTCTGTGAATTCTGTCCACAATGAGGTCCTGTGCTGTAGCCTGAGGTAAAAAAGTTGAAAATAAAGCTTGGGCAAATGGTAGTAACTGATTCGGGGGTACCTCTTCAGGGATACCCCTCAATTTGAGGTTGTTCCTCCTGGAGCGGTCCTCTAGATTTGCTAGTTTGTCTTTAATCCATCCTATTTCTTCCCCCTGAGCTGCATTTGAGTCGACCATTACATTATAAGCTGAGGTAAATTCCTCCATTTTGTGCTCTGTTCTGTCCACTCTTAGGCCTAGTGAATGCACTTCTCTTTTACATTGATTAATCCCCCTGACCATATCAGCCTGTAGTGATGATCTCAGTGAAATCAACATGTCTTTTATTATGGTGTCAGACACGGGCCCGTCTGTTGTAGGAAAGTCCATAATTGATTCTCCTTTCATGGCATGCTGGCTAGCTTGGTATGTGTGTGGTTCGCTTACCTCCATGGCCGGAGCGTTTTGCGGCCTAAATGGGGATTCTCTCCTCGGCCTGGATTTCACCGGGCTCCGTGTGGTAGGCGTTGCGGGACCGGAGGAGGAGTCGCTGGGAGTTTGTAGCGTGTGGCTATCGGTGCGGTAGGTTTCAGACACGTCCTCTCCCAGACTCTGAGGTAAGGTATGAATGTCAGCATTCCCGCCGCCGTCGCCATCTTGTGAGGCGCCGTTCGTGGCGCAGTAGCTCGCTATTTTCGGTGGCTGTGGCGGGTTTTTCCTGTGCCGGCCCATCCCTAGTGACTGCCTCCGGTTCTCGGGATCGCACTGACCTTTTGTGGAGGTATGTTTCCGCCGGAAATAGTGTGTGGCTGACGAATGTCTCCTGCGGACGAGCGGAGCTCCAGGTTAAGCGGCCATCCTGGAGTCCGGTCGCCACGCCCCTATTTGAGGTGGGCTTTTGATGATTCTGTTTACTACTTATGTTCCCTACCCATACCACACCCTCTACTCTGTCCTCGGGCTCCATCTTGAAAGTTTTGATCACCACCCTGTTGACTCAAACAAATTTTTGGACATGCTGATTTTTTTGTAATGAACTGCGGTTCAATCCTGCTAAACATGCAAATATAACATCCAGAGACAAAATATGACACTCTAGTCTTACTTTAGTTTAGCTTTCAAATTGGGTAGCAAGCCCATAATCAATTTTGCTCTTATCATACAAGTTTGTTCATTATAGTTCTTTGGTTCTGGATCAGTGATATCTACTTTTATATATGCAGAGTCTGCCATTTCTGACAATCATCAGTTGGTATTGGGATCCCCCATACTTTTAGAAGGGACTCTGCAGTAGATCCTCCTAGGGCTGTCACCATTACTGATTTTAAATCCCTAGCATTACAGTCTTGGGTTTTCTACAAGAATCACATCTTTTTACAAAACAACACAGGTTCCTTAAGGTAATTTAGATTTGCAGTTGAGGGGGCTCAACCCTGCATTTTTGGTGCCAACTGCCCCCCCCCCCCCAGCTGCAATAGGATAGCAGACTTGATGTTTACATGCTACAAATTTGACATGTAGCGACTGGTGGCCAGCAAGCCCGCCAAACACTACACATTCAAGTCAATGGGGAATGGGGCAGCGCTGGAAATGCCCCGCAGCCACGTGCAATGCATGTGCTTGCGATGCATTTGTCGACAACAATGGGGTTAAAGCAGGCGGTAAAAAGGCATCACAATGCTTCCTCACCTCCTGTCAGTAGCCTCTGGAGCATGATTCAAACATTGATTGGGTTTCCGAGGCAAGGGAGATTTAGATGCATGTCTAACTGTACCCTAATTGGATTGGGCAAGTCATTAAGTATGACTCTCATTTCTGAAGAGTACATTGGCACATGCCATTGTGCAGTAGATATTACTTCTTTTTACTTTTTGTCCCAGGACCATTGGCTCCTTACAGGGAAGAATTAGTAGCCTCCTGTCATGTAAAAGTCTGAGCTGCTCCACCTAATTTTCTGCTTCTCCCTCAAGTATGCCACAATCATTTGCAGCTAACATTTTACATCCAACATTAATCTTCCCACAGAACCATCAAACGTTTCAATAAGGTAATTTAAATGAATGCCTCTCCTCTTTAATTCTTGTGTTAACTACCAATTTAGACTCTTTCCTTCCTGAATGTACATAATATTAAAACCTTTCCCATGTCAAATACTCTGCCATCTGCTCAGTAGTTTTCAGGTAGCTTGTAGTTTCAAATGGTAACATCCTCATCCATTACTATATTATACTTCTCTTTATGCTCCTGAATTAATAAATGGACTTTAACCTATCAGAATTGACATTCTCATATTCAGCTTTAGGATGAAATTGAGATAGAGCAGTTCTAATTGATTGAGCGGTTTTAAGTATACCTGCTCCAATGAGGGGAGCATAAGATGGGTGGTCTTCTTCATAGGGGCCATGGAAAGTTAAGGCTTTGGCAAAGTATTTGATTTGTTCTCAGGTACTGCAGGAGTTACATAAAATATACCCTTGCAGGAGATCAATGCAGTAATCTATAATCTGTTTATTATATTTGATTCTGTCTGCCATTGTTGAAATGCAATTAATTTACTAAAAAAAAATTCAATTAATTTACAAAACATACCATTTACACGCTTTTTCCATAATTAAGTGCCATCATTAGGTATCAGTTTCTCCCAATTCCTTTTCTAAAAGCTCCAAACTGATAGAGGAGTAACACATGGAGATCCATACTTCTTCTGCATATACAAAAAATCTGACATACCCTTCTCCTTGCATGGTCCCAGACCTGGAGGCTGTTGGACTGTCCCCTTAAAAAGCTCTTACCCTTTTATATGTTCATTTCTTATGTTTGCATCAACTTCTGTCAGCGATTATATAGTATTTTACCCTTGTCTCACTATATACAGTATGAATCACCACACAGATACTAATTGCTGGCCAGCAAATATATTATGGAGTGGACATAGGAATTCTGGGAGGACATGAGCACAACTTTAACACTCTCACATATGTAGACTGTTGAATAACATTTCTCTAATGCCCCGTACACACACGGTCGGAAATTCCGACCACAAAATCCGTCAGATTTTTTCAGACGGATTTTGTCTGACACTGGTGTTGCATACACACGGTTGGACAAAGTTGTCGGAAAATCCGATCATTCTGAACGTGGTGACGTTCGTTGCGTACGACGGAACTACGTAGAGGCTAGTAGCCAATAGCTTTGGTCTCGTAATTTGATCTGAGCATGCGTGGCACTTTATCCGTCGGAATTCCCTACACACGATCGGAAAAAGTCTGATCAGATTTTGTTGTCGGAAAATTTGAGAGCAGGATCTCAAATTTTTTCCGTAGGAAATTCCGACAAAAAAAGTCAGATGGAGCCCACACACGGTCGGATTTTCCGACAACATTGTCCAATCTGACATTTTCCGTCGGAATTTCCGACCGTGTGTATGGGGCATAAGGCAGGACAGGCTGTACACAGTCTAAAAAAGGACACCAACAAAACTGACCATCAACTGCAACTAGGGGCTTAAAGCCATGTTTCTCCAGCTCACATATAATAATTATTCTGTTACTTAACAATTCTCCTAGCACCTATGCTGGCACCAGCCCCAAATGCCCTTCCAAATTCAATTTGGGAAACCACGGTCCCCTGTTCTGCCACGGTCAAATAAGCCATGCAGACAGGTTTTGCTTACATCCACTGTAACCCAACATACACAACTTACTCCCTTCATTCCAAAAATAGGCACTTTTGATACACCATTCCAAGAAAATCAATAAAAGGTCTTCTAGGTTAGTAGGGTTTAAGCAAAGGTAGACTCGAGGACAGCCCCACATGGGTAGACAGAACAAAGCAGAGAGATGTGTGCAAAAAGGATCACGTGTCATTGTTGTATTCTGCTAACTTACTGGTTGATCCTATTGACACACAGCTGCCACTGGGTTTACTTTGCTCCTGGCTGATACTTGCCCAAATTGTTGAAAATAACTGAATTCAATACCACACCTATCCGAGAAGAAAATGTTTAAGGTGCATCCAAATATAGCATAATGCTAGAGAAACTTTTTGAATTGTAGGAATATAGTTTCCATGATAAACAATAATACGTTTTAGGTGCACTGTAGGTATTTTTAAGATATTAACTATTAGATTGATTGATTAAGAAATCAACACACAATACACAGAACTGAAATAAAATGTGCTACTACTCAAAACTTTGTATCGTTGGGTCACAGTGACCCATAGTCACAAGTTGTAGCTCAAAAAGAGAAAAGAGAAAACAAAAGTTAGACTAAAGTATTTTAAAAGCTTCATTCTGTATAATAGTTTGAGCAGTACTCTGAATTTGCATGATATCTTTCTCAGGTTCTGATCCCCTCTATATATATTAAAAAAAAAAATAAAAAATCTGCATTTAGTTATACTTTAAACCATCACATACAGTTGCACACCTGTAGAATGTACTTTCACAAAAGCTTCATTTAGAAAAAAAGCTAATGCCACCAAAAGACAGTTAAAATGCATACCAGGGGTATTGTTCATCATGACTGATGTTGGATATACATTGCTGGGCTACATGGTCAAGGTTTGATTTACATTGTGGGACATGGTTTATTACTTTTATTATTATTTTAATGAAGGTTTTTTTTCACAATGTCTGTGTTTTTATTTGCTATGCAACTTTTTGTGAGTAAAAGCTGGCTATTTTAAGGGGGCCTCTAGATTTTGATAAGTCCCCTCCACTGGGCCAGGGATGTGGGTTGAAACCCTTGTTCCCATCAACAAGTTCCTTTTAATGTTGAGGGCATGTGGCCTGGTATGCATATAAGGGTTTGTTATGGATTTTGAGGGGAAACCTGTGCAAAAAAAAAATTACAAAAAAAATGGTGCAGGGTCCCCTTAAAATCCATCCCTAATCCTATTTAAGGCATACAGCTTGGCTGCCAGGGAAGAGGAGATGCAGAAAACATTAAACCCCCCTCCTAAACCATACCAAGCCTATAGCCTTAACATTGGGAGGGTACCTACTAGGGGGGTTCACCTCCATATTGATGGAGATGAGGGCCTCATTCCCGCATCCATTGCCCAGTGAATGTGGGGGTTTATAAAATGTGATTATCAAAATCTGTAAGTCCCCTTTAGAATAACGGGGCTCAAATATCTGTTCCCAGGTGAATAGGAAAGGAGGTACATATACCTGTTGTTACTCAATTACAAAAAAAAACAATGGTAAATAAAACACACAAACTGCAGTAAAAGTAATTTTTTTTTTTTTTTTTTTAATTAACAGCTTTTTTACAACAGGTAGATGGGAAGTTGTCATTTAGTTGCAGTAGTGATATTGCCATTAATTGGATGAATTCTATCTGCAGCAATTGGAGGTTCTAGACAAATCTGGCCATTTAATTCTCCTGTTCAATGAACTTCAGCTAGCCTGGATTCTTTTTGAACTCATGGTTGACCTGAACCCAAAGCTCATCCCTACTGAAAATGCTGGAGGAGACCAGCAGCCTTAACCACTTCAGCCCCGGACCAATTGGCAGCCAAAGGACCAGGCCCCTTTTTGCGATTCGGCACTGCGTCGCTTTAACTGACAATTGCGCGGTCGTGCGATGTGGCTCCCAAACAAAATTGGCGTCCTTTTTTTCCCACAAATAGAGATTTCTTTTGGTGGCATTTGATCGCCCGGCGTTTTTTATTTTTTGCGCTATAAACAAAAATAGAGCGACAATTTTGAAAACAATGCAATATTTTTTGCTTTTTGCTATAATAAATATCCCCAAAAAATATATAAAAATTATTTTTTTCCTCAGTTTAGGCCGATACGTATTCTTCTACATATTTTTGTTAAAAAAAAATCGCAATTAACGATTATTGATTGGTTTGCGCAAAAGTTATAGCGTTTACAAAATAAGGGATAGTTTTATAGCATTTTTATTAATATTTTTTTTTTTACTAGTAATGGCGGCGATCAGCGATTTTTATTGTGACTGTGACATTATGGCGGACACATCAAACTTTTTGACACATTTTTGGGACCATTGTCATTTATACAGCAATCAATGCAATTTAAATGCATTGATTCCTGTATAAATGACAGTTGTAGTGAAAGAGTTAACCACTAGGGGGAGGGGAGGGGTTATGGGCTGTGACGTGTGTGTGTGTTTTTTTACATTAGGGGCGGGGCTGACGTCTGACGTCATTGATCGGCTTTCCCGATGACCGGAAACAGCCGATCAATGACAGGCAGAGTAGGAAGCGCGGGGAGAGGTTTGTTTACACAGACCTCTTCCCGTTCTTCAGCTCTGTGACCCCATTAAAAATGTATGAAAAAAAATAAAAATAAAACAGTACTTTATTTAAAAAAAGAGAACAGAGGGGCGCCAGACTTAGTGCAGTATAAATCATATATTTAATAAAAGCAAGTAGTAACTCACATGTTAAATTAGATGAGTTCAATATGTGGTGAAAATCGCCAGTCCTGGCGTCTCATAGATGTCTTCCCTTTGCAGCCTGGGGCACTGGTGTGATCTTATAGAGATCCAGAGAATGCTGGGAACCAGGAGGTAGCATTCTCTGGATCTCTGTAAGATCACACCAGTGCCCCAGGCTGCAAAGGGAAGACATCTATAAAACTCCAGGACTGGTGATTTTCACCACATACTGAACTCATCTAATTTAACCTGTGAGTTACTACTTGCTTTTATTAAATATATGATTTATACTGCACTAAGTCTGGCGTACCTCTGTTCCCATTTCTACACAGAGCCCATCGCTTCACTCTAAGGGAGCTACCTCCAGGTGCTAATCATACAAGATCTCGGATCATTTATGGACATTATATTTTAAACAAATATTTTAATATTATGTGTGCTTATTCATACACACACACATTTTATGTATACCTATATTCCAGTTGCTATATCATTTTATGTTATCACCATATCTGTTCACCCCTGTTTTTACTTTATTTAAAAAAGGCAGTTGTTTAGGATATAGGCTAATTAAACATACTAAATGCCATCCAGTTAAGGTTTAGATCTTCTGAACCACCCAAACGCTTTGCACTCTGGCAATTACAGTCCCTGTTTATGCCAGCAATATGCCTCAATAAAAATAACCTGTCAGCCTCTTTACCATATTTTTCAGCTATCCATTTAAATGTTGGTCCTGAAAGTAAGCAGATGAAAATTGAATTACAGCCCCTGATCTCTTAAAGCTGAAGTTTACATATGGCAGTTTTTACATAGTTACATTAGTCCAGTTTGGGCCAATGTATATGTGTATGTGTCATTCTTGTGGGATCCCTATGGAAACTGGAAACCACTGTAGTAAGTACCAGTATTACAGTGATTTCTGATGGCTTCTGGGTCTCAATCCAAATGGTTGTTCTACTGTTTACTGAACACAAGAGGTTGTCCGCTTGCATGGGTGTCATTTAGAGAACACTTTACAGTTTCTCAATGAATGCAAAGTGTTCTTTTGTTGTACAATATGGAGACTGTGACATCACTGCCCCACGTCTCCACCTCATGCAATCAAAGAATGCTTTGCATCTATTGGGGAAATTCAAAGTGTTCCCTTAATGGCACTCATGCCGGGTGAGTGACCTCCTGTGTTAGCAATGCCACAGACAACCACTTGACACTGGAGCTAGGGGAGATCACTGTAGTAGCAGTGCCTAGTACAGTGACTGTACTAGACATACTTACATTGGTCCAAGCTAGAGGTCCTGATGGATCAAGGAACTCTCTTTATGTCAAAGGTAATGAAAGAGTTGCACAAATTGTTGATCATTAGGCAATTTCCTAAATCTCTCTACAACCATCAAATACAGTATATAAGGTGTTAGAAAGGTGTTTGCTAAAGGAGGTGATGGATAAAGATGGGGAAGATTGTGATTTGCTATTGCCTTATCTTTTGTTTGCAGTCAGAGAATTCCTACTGTCCTTTACAGGGTTTTAATCCTTTGAACTGTTGAATTAGCATCACCCCTGAGGGTTGCAAAGGAAATCTTGGAGATTAAGATTACCCCCTACAACAGAGTGGTAGAGCATATCTTGATCACCCAAGACAGAATTGCTTTAGTTTTGCCACTGGTCTAGGAACAAGAAGCCCAAAATCAAGTATGCAATAGGTCTGTGAGGTTTTCAACTTTCAACTAAAGGGATTGTGTACTTGATCTAACCCCACAGTGCAAAGTAAGTTTTGTTGTAAATGACAAGGACCCTATGAAATATTGGAATGGGTTGGGGAAGTAAATCATGTGTACCAGCCAGACAGAAGGAAGAAGGAGCAGATCTATCATGTACATTTAATGAAATCCTGGAAAAAAAAAAGAGAAACCCTCCTAACCATGGGAGATCTCATGGTCTCCAAGGTAAGAGGAGGCATATGGAAGGTTCAGATAGCCGAGTGCCTGTCCTTAGTTTAACAGCATTAAACTTAACATTATCATGGACCATAAAGTTTGAGTTTGGCTTAAGCCATATTATATTTCAGAGACCCACAAACAGGCAGTAGCCGAGGAGGTACAGAGAATGATAAACCTTGGGGTACTCCCCAAGTGAGGAGTCCAAAACTAAACAGTGTAGCCCAATATACCTGGTTCCCAAGCCTGATTGTTTGATAAGGATCTACAAAGACTTAAAAAAACTGAAACATTGATACCTACCTGATGCCAATGGTTGACAAACTAAAGTGTTACTAAACCCACAACAGTAAAATCAATCTGTATATGCAGTAAAGCATGCTTGTTATACTCACTGTGTAACCTAAGGGGTTAACCCTCTGCATTATGTAAAAAGGCTGTTTGATCCTGTCTTCTCTGATCTCCCCTACTTTTACTGTCCCCAATCCATTTGCTGGTAGTACAGAGCCCTAGGAGACACTCTGCACATGCTCAGTTTGGTGTGTATTGCTGGAGACGTTTATTTTATTTTTTTGGGAGGGTGCATGTGATAAACACAGGGCCAATCAGCACTGTCCAAACAGAAAGTCAGGGGCAGTGCAGCCTCATAGGACAGTCAGAGGAGAATGAAAACTCCTCCTACAAGTTTTAACCAGTGCTTGGACGGACACTGATAGAAGTTACAAGACTGCTTTATACTGTTGATGAGAAAAGGTATTTAGCAGTTTAGATTTACAAAAATAATTGCATTTCCATGTTCTGTGTACTGTGGGGAACCAGACATAGTGAATGCAGAGTCCTGGGCTTAGTAACACTTTAATTGAGAGGCTGGGTCTGGCCAGATTCATAACCACTCTTGATCTTACTAGAGTATATTGGTAGGTGCAGCTAAAAGTGAAGGGAAAAGAACAGATAGCATTTTCTACCCCACAAGATTTTCAGTATGTTCTTATGTCTTTTGGCCTACGGGGGATCTTGCTATATTTCTGCAGGTGATAGATTCGATCTTTAGGCCTCATATGCACTTTTCAATGGCTTACTTAAAATAAGTAGCTCTGGTAAAATCCTATGTGGAATCAATTAGGAGTTGGCCCACTCCTGAAGACATTTGGACTATGTATGGGCATTGCAGAATACTATAGGTGCTTTATTCAAAGTGTTGTCACCTTAGCAGAATCCTTGATTGATATGGCCAGAAAAATGCTAGCCACAGAACAATGCTATGCTGTGCAATTGGGGTCTCTATGCAGAAAAAGCATTTTATGCTCTGTAAGAGACCCTTTATGATGAACAGGAAGATGCTTCCAGCATGGGTCTAGTGGCTGTCTTGTCACAGGTGCTAAGCAGAGAACATCCTTTAGTCTATTATAGTCAAAAGCAGACATTGACCTAATGGAACTATAGAATTGTAGCGCAAAAGTGCCTGGGTATTAATTGGGGTGCGTTAGAGAGAGAAAGACTGCCTTCAGGCTGTGCTGGAAGAGCCTGCAGGTCTAAAGAAACCAAAACTGTCTCAAAGATAGTAAGAAGGCTGAATGCTTTCATGTGTATTGGATTAAGAAAAATCAGATCACCTCCCTTTTACTCTGCGTTTTAATGAAGTGGTGATGAATACATCTATAAGCCTTGAACATACTTTGGTGTCTGGACTACCTCTCTGAGAACCTATATATACCTATATATATATATATATATATATATATATATATAGTGGAAGTAAATGTGAGTGACTCGAACTTGAACAAAATTGGAAAGAAAGGGGTGTTTGGGACGTTTCAGGTGCATTACATTGAACAACAATTGAATTTGGTAAAAAATTATTGTTTATTTCAAAATATGTTAAAATTCAGTTTCTACATAAAAACATTTACACTTAAATCTCATTTCATACGATTCTTGCTTTTCAAGGTGGTATAATGATGACAAAATCCTTACATGTTTTGCCCACTGGGCTTCTTCAGGGGATACATTGTTCGCTATTGGTCATGGCATTCTATCAAATAAACACATAATATACTGTAAGTTCATAAACAGCAATCAGTACAACTATTTTTGAAGAATATTCAATGATGTTTCATACACATGCTTACCCCACTTTTTTTGCCATATAACTTGAACAGATAGCATAGATTATTCATAAAAAAATGTCCCCACTATCGTCCAACCAAATTGGATTATGCATTACCACAGGAGGTATATAAGTGCCCGGCTACATTAGACAAATAAAGGGATAAAAAAGACACATAGACTAATTCCCTTTGCATCCAAAACATCTAAAAATAATTTGCAGTAGGGAGCAATGGATGTAACTTACAAAGCGTAATACTAACTTAAAGAACTTAAAGAATAATGTTGTATTACTTTTGTGGCACAAAAACAGTATTAAATAAACAATGGGTTTGAAAGTGGAAGTGCACTTGGAAGTGCAGTCACTGTAGATCAGAGGGGAAGATCTGAAATGAGGGGAAGCGCTGCTGATTTTATCATCCAAACATGTACAAGCAAAAATGCTGTTTTTTATTTTCCTTGCATGTCCCCCTCAGATCTACAGCGATTGCACTTCCAAGTGCAATTGTAGTGCAAAGTGGATTTGCCTTTAGTAAATAAACCCCTATGTCTTTATCCATGTCAAAATAGAAATTAATTACAATTATCCATAGGTTAAGTAATGTAACATGCTGATATTTCCTGAGAGAAATACAAAAATATAGTGCAGATCCTGCAGGTGTCTGGCTCAGGTTGAGTTATAATATGGAGTGAAGAGCAGGCTGGTCAACAGGGAGCTGGGGCAGGAACCGAAGTAGGCACCAAAATGGTTACTGGGCATTTGGAGAGGGATATGCATCCCCAGTACTAAGACATACCTGCTGATGGCAGGTATAAAATCCATGGTGAAAGCCCACTAATAGAAAGGAGGAGGGGAGAGGGAGGACAGGGGAAGGTATCCAACTGGGAGTTCTGCCAAGCTGGACGAGGGACTGAGTTAAAGTCACTCGTTATTAGCCAAGGAATAGTAGTAGTGCAGGGGAGTTAGATAAGTCGATCCAATCAAACCACAAGTCTCAGAAGTTTGTGAGGCTTTCATTAGCATCAGCAAGAAACTTCTCCATCCTCATAATGCTGTTTAATTAAGCCACCCACTTCCCAATCATAGGGATAGTGGTAGCTTTCCAATATCTAGGGATCAAGGCACAGCCTGCTAGGACTAAAAAGTGAAGCAAGCCTTTCTTTATTTTTTAATGGGCCTTGATATCATAGACAGAAGAGAATCCTCTGGCCATGTTCTGCTTGTGATTAAGTGGCTCAACTGAAATAATATCTTCCAAAATGATCTGATCCTGGAACAGGACCACTATAATGGGAAATGCATGCCACCTGGCTCTCCGCATCTTTTACATTGGTCTGGAATTCACAGTATAATCTTGTGCAATGTGGAATGGGTTCTGTATCACTTGGTCAGGATTTTTAAATTTCTCTTTTGTGCTTGTAAGGCTATGGCTAGTGAAAGTAAAGAGAGAGGTTTTATCCCAATCCTCTGAGGGAAAGGAGCGATCCAGTTCCCATTCCCAGTCTCAGACATAAAAAGGACAATTGGGGAAAGCACCAGAGAGATGGATGCTGCAATGTTTTGAGGGGAGTCTGCTTCAGAGAGGCAAAGGTCCTCTAATGGGGTCAGGTCCCTATAAATCTATGTGCATTTGTCACAGAAATGTTGCAGTTGTAAATAATGAAGCCACTATCCACGAGGATAGTAAGATGAAGATGGGAGGCAAGGAAGGAAGATGTTGTAATCTCTGACAGGGCTTTGACTCCGTTAGGCTTGTTAGATGGGAGAGGGTCTCAAATATTGCCATTGTAAAAAACGTTTGCACTGTATCCCAGTTGGGAACTGTGGATTCCCATAATCTGAGTCATTTTGCCAGGACAGGAAGAGGTGTTGTATTTTCTAAGTGCTGAGTCCCAAATATGTAGGAGCGAGGTCGTCAACAGTGCTAGTGTTGATGGCGGTGGGGGGTGAATCCATGGAAGTGAGGTTAGTGGTAACGGTGTTATGTCATGTTCTAAACTAACCCATAGCTTGGATTGGGCAAGGTGGAAGCAATCTAGGACTCTACAAAGAACCGCTGTTGTATAGTATAATATAGTTTGAGATGAGACAAGCCTCCTTTGCCATCAGCTTTACATTTAACTAAGATATTCTATCAGAGTCAAGCAGGGAAGCAAGGCATTTGAGTAATAGAGGATGTACAGAGCAGAAGAAAAGATGGACCTGGATCGGTAGGGTTTGAAAAATGTAAAGAAACCTTGGGATGATGTCCATTCTAAAGAGGGACATCCCTCCTAGTCAGCAGTATTTGAGGGTTAACTAGCTCCAGAGTCTGTGTTTGGTAGCCATTAAGATGAGTAGGTAGTTTCAGGCTGAGTTCACACTAGTGCAAATTGGATGCAGGATTCCCTACATCCAATTCACATGACAGGAGATTGTGAGCGGCTTTCAATGGAGCTGGTTCGCACATCTCCGTGGCGACTGTAGAGTGAATTACACAGGGGTCCTGTGTGCCTTTGGCTCCATTTCAGGTCAGAATTTGGGCCTGATTTATCCCTGAAACGGAGAACAGGGACAAACCAGACCCCTGCTGTGATCTGCATGCGATATTGAACCCAGCCTATAATTTTCTATATTGTTTTGGGATCCATACCCCTAGATTTTTGATTGAGCATTGGGCCCAGTGAAAATGAAATCTATCTTTGAGAACTGTCTGGAAAAGAGCAAGAGTACAGAATAGTGACAATGGGTTTTAGTTGTTAGTAAGTCGTTTTGTGAGTTTTAGGAGCGCAGTTTCTGTGGATAAACTGATATAATCAAGAAGGTGAAGTGGTGGCTCAGGCAGTTGTAAGATTGGCTTTCAAGGAGTTTGGAGGTAAAAGAAAGCAAGGAGATTGGTCTTAGATTGTTAAGATTGGTGGGGGTTTTTAAAGGGGGAGTTACTAGTACATGTTTTAGAAGGTTGGGGAAGAAACCAGTAGAGAGGGAGAGATTGAAGATGTGAGTTAAAGAATGTAGGAGAGAGCAAGGGGCTGACTGTAGTCTTTGTGAGGGGACGAAGGCAAGTTATGTGGCCATTAGAAAAAAGTTTAGTGACCTCTATAGTAGCAGGGTTAAATGAGGGAAATATTAAATATGCAGGTGCAGGTGGTTAGGTGGGAATTGTAGAGTGAAGAAGTAGGGAGTTAAAGGGAGAAAAGAGTTGACAGGGACTGCGTGAGAGGGTGTTAATGAGAGTGATAAAATAGGTCTGTTGGGTATCGTGGAGGCAGAAAAATTGCATTTTTGGAAGGCATATTTACAGTATATTGGTTGAAGTCTTGACTATGTCTTAGTTTTTTTGAGATTTCTGGTGCAGCCTGTTTAAATTATATATTTTTTTTTTACTTTGGAACATATCATGCATTGGAGCATCCAGCTTCTCATGCCTATCTTTAATAGATTCAGAAAACCTTTGTAGATTCAGGGCAGAGCAGGGAAGATTAGCCCATCACACACATCAATATATATATATATATATATATATATATATATATATATATATATATATATATATATATATATATATATTAGGGCTGTGGAAATTAAAGATTAATTCCTCGATTAATCGTAAATTTTTTTGATCGATCAAAATTATTTTGATCGATACTCACCTCTCCACCGGCTTCCGGGTCTTCAGGGAGTTCTGTCGGAGATCCGGTGATGTCACGGACATTGACGTCACTGCACTCCTCCCCCCTTCCCCAAGTGCCTCTGTCTGCTAATGAAGGGAAGGGGGGAGGAGTTCCCTGATGTCGAAGTTCTGATTGAACGTAATGCGTACGGGGGAGGAGCTACGCATGACGTCACCCGCTGCTGCCCTACGGAACTTACACGATTATCAGCTTTACATGCTGTGTTTTTATTATATTTATGTGAGTAGTTTGTGTTTGAACACAAAAATTAAATCTTATACTTAAGCGGTGATCTTTTCTTTCTACCCATGACCTGGCATCCTTGCTGAGATCTAAGGAGACGTGAGAGAAGTTTATGGCCAATGTTAACCCTTTTGATACCCGCTTGCATGACCACCTGTTTGCACAGGGGTCCATGCCATAAGGTGAGAGTGATTAGTTAGACCGGAGGTGGAGGGATTGTCACGATACTGTGGAAAAAAATTACTTACGTCAGTGCTACAGTTTGAATTTAAAACGTATTTGTGTGAACTGTGAAGTTAAGTCATGGATTGTGGAAACTAACTAGTGTCGGGTGATTGTATATAGCGTATACCACATTTATCACTGACTAATGCAGAGTTGCAATGCAAGGAGATCAGCTAAAAGAAGTTGGATCTGTATGTGCGTTATAATTAATCGAAATTAGTTGATTAATCAATTTAAAAAAAAAAAAACGATTAATCGAACGCGAATATTTTAATCAGTAACAGCCCTAATATATATATATATATATATATATATATATATATATATATATACACACTGCATTACATACAGTATATGTGTGAAAGTATGTGATATATGCTGTACAGAAACTTTGACATTCCCAAATAAATTGTAAACTGATGACAATGGTACATACCTATATGGAAGCTTATTATTGTCCTATGTCTTTAGCTTCTGACCACAAAAACAAGATGCAGCAAGCACTACTGAATACAAGGTGACAACAAACAGCTGGTGGGTGTGTATTCTGTATGTCTAGAAAATTCATTGCACTCCTGATGTTGGTGTTTCTCCCTCAGCTGCCAACATATGCACTGCTTGTTGGAAGAAGAGTCAAAAAAAAATCTGAAAGTCATAAAACTTCTGTTGTGCCTGCTGTTGCCTTCATTGAAATAATAACCTAAACTTATTTATTGGAGGATAGAGAAACTGTAAGTTACTGAGTGTCAAGTGCAATGTGATAAATTCCCAGCAGGAGTTTTGAAGGTGTTAATAACATAAGGACCATGAGCAGCTGTTATGTTTTTTTCTGGCAATTAACATTGAACACGTTAGTAAAATTTGAGAAAATGAGGAAACATTAAAAAGGTAATGACATAATAATTTGATCATTCATCCCTTGCAATTAATTATAATAAACCTTATCTAATTTTACAGTGACACTGAAATGGAATACTTTTATTGACAAAACAAAAATATGTACAATTATAAACAAAGTTAGATATTAGCATAATTAGTTCAAATAAAACTAAATACCAGGGGAATTAACTATTGAAGTTTATGATTAGAATGGGTTCATTACTCAATAAACAGAATTGCATGAAACTATTTGTGAAGTTTCTGTTTGCAGCAAACTTTATTGTTTGTGGCCAATATGTAGCGATCAAAAATAAGTTCTCAAAACAAAAACTACTCCACAGAAGAGTTAGTAAAATGCTTATAGCCTACCAGCATTACCATCTTATGCTGCCTCTACAAAAGCGCCTTGGTTTACGGCACAGTCACAGTGTCAGTTTTTCTGTCTTACCAGGGTATATCAAAGATACTGGTGCCATTTTATTCCAGGTACAAACATTAGGTCACTTGGATGTGTGCTCTGTTGATCAATTCACCACAACTTTTGTATTTAAGCCATACAGCATCATTTATCTAGGTATGCCTCATACTCTCATGAATTGCAGAAATATCTGAATTTATGTATAGAGTTTTTTACTTATAATTATTTTTGTTTGACGGCTCTTATTACATTTAGTGCTGTGGGGCTTCGATGGGGATCAGGTTCACATCCTCCATGGCAAACCTATACATGGGATGGGAGGGAGGAGCTGTTCCTGTTTTCTCAGAATAATCTCTTTGGCAAATGTGGAGTTCACACAAGCTTGCAGAAACTGTTTCATTAAGGATACATTTTGTAAGGAAAGTCATCAGAACCCTATTGTTAGAGAGGGGCTTTCCCAATTGGACCATTAAGAGAGGCATGAGAATAGCTGGTGAAAAAATAGACAAAAGATCTTGTGACATAATAGAAGCAGAGGTAAATGGGTTAAAGCAACAGTGGATGCACAAGAGGTTACTTTTGTAGCTTCTTACTCTAGGGAATATCAACAAGTTGTAGACACTATAAAAAGGAACCTTTCCATATTATATGCGGACAGTTATTTTCATTCTTACGGAAGGGATGTGGATTTTCTAATCGCAGGGCCCCCTCATTCTAGCTATGCTTCTTTCCCCTAGTCTTTCACCACTTCAGAGCGAGCCCAACCTACTTGCCTATCTTACCCCAGCTCTTTTCTGTGAGGCACAAACACTTGCAGGTACTGTCACCTAAATCAGCATGGGCAATTTTTTCCTCTTCTTTTAGTCACTGGTGAGCAATTTTAAATCAAACATTACATGAATTGTTCTATGAATTTGGTTGTGTATCTGATTACCTGCTTGTCACGTACCTGGTCCTGAAGCCAAAATGCTGAGAGTGCTCTCCTTGCAGGTTGAGTGGTTGGTGTCCCTGAAGGTAGAAGCAGGGAACATGAAGTCCAAAGAAGCAGGGATTGGCAGCTGTACATACAGATGATAGATGTAGGTGTGGAGGTCTCTCTGCAGATTGATGCCAGATGAGGAGAGCAGCAGGACCCAGGGGAGCTGATGATTGTGACGACTGCACACAGCAGGAAGCAGGTTGCAATGGCAAGTGCAGCAGGTTGAATACAGCAGGTAAGTACCACAGGCTGGAGCAACAGGTAAGTTCTGCAGGCAGGTACAGCAGGCTGGGAACAGCAGGTAGGCACCTAGGCGGATCACAGCAGACAGGGCAAAGCAGGAGGGATAGTCAGGGATGATAGCAAGCGCTCTGCACTTTTTAATTCTTTAATGCTGCAGCATGGTTTTATGTAATGGTTTAATTCAGTGAGATATACTGTGTTAATCAGGATATCAATTCTTCCTTGGAATATACTTGATTGACAGTATATGTGACCCCCCCCCCCCCCCCCAACATTTCAATAAAGCCTTTTTGTAAATTTGTATCATAAGCCGTGGCTGATTCTTCCCCTTTTTTGCTCTCTTAGGACTCTCTTGTCCCTATCCTTTGTTTTTTCATATAGTGTTTTTGCTTGTGTGATAGGTATCCCATCTGCCACTGACGAATCGGCTGATACTCTATTAATTAATATATTGATGGGTGAGAGAGGATTCTAAGACTCTTCTTTTTCTTTTTGCATGGTAGCAAAGGTCAGTGAGCTGGTGGTGAGCAGACAGGAGAGCAGAGACATGTAGTCAGACAAGCCAAGATCATACACATTGCAGGAGACAAGAGCAGATCTGTGGACAAGCCGAGGTCAGAGCCCGGAGAGAGACAAAAGGTATCCAAGGACAAACCAGGTCGGTAACAGGTAATCCAGAAGCAGAAGTAGAAAGCTGAAGACCAGTCAGCAATGTCCATGTGCAACTGTTTTATGGCCAGAGGGTGCCAGAATCTGTTGAGCATTGCGTGTTCCGTTGTTTACACGTGTGCGCCTTGTTGCATGTGCATGCGCATGTTCACCTTCAACGTGTGCGCACATTTCTGCGCAAATGGGCATTGCCATATTGGAAATTGGCCATTGTGCCAGGCCTATGGGCCACTCTCCTCCGGCTAGTCTAACACTGCTCGTCATGCCAATTATAATATGTGGGATATACAACTCGATCATTAAGGACCAAAATCAAGGAACATGTTTGCAACTAGAGTGACCCGAATGATCAACCTAATTCCAATGCATCCAGACACTTCAAGGAAAGTCATGGAGGGGTTAATTCCACTTTTAGGTTCTGTGGAACTGAGTGAGTAGTGCCAGCTCTCAGGGGGAGATTGTTATCATAAGCTTCTGGATATTCACTCTGCAGACTAGAGTCCCACAGGGGTTAAACCTCAGGTGGGACATAGTTCTGCATTTTCTATAGTTTTCCCTTTCCTGCAGTGTGCCTGTTACACTCTTTGATTTGTGCATTTGGGGTTTTATTTATATATTTATTTGTTTATGGTATTATAGTTTGACACATTTTTGTTTGCTTATTTTGTAATATTTGTCTTTTTAAGAACTGTTTTTTTTCCTTTCTCCTGGTTCCCTATTGTTGGATTTCAGTATTACCGCAAGGGTTCATTTTTATCCCAACCCTTGTTGTGAACCAAGACTATTTAAATGCATCAGTATTAGTTTGTGTATTAGATCCTTTTGTAGCCCTATGGATATGTAATTAAGAAGATTTTATATGCATTGCGCACACAAGGAACAAGGTGGGGAATCACCTAGAAGAGATTACTAAGGACCATGCAGCACAACATAAGGGAACTTTAATACAAAATTACAAATGGTAATACAAAAAACTGGGTAAAAAATTCCCACCACCAGTACCTAAGCCAAAGGAGTTAAAAAAGACAACGTTGTCTAATCAAAATGCAGCTGCAACAGTTATAACCACTCATAAACACATGACACAGTCATAGCCCATAGAGTTATACACCAATTTTGTTTTACTGCCCAGTTTTGGATTCATATGAGCAAATGTGTATTGAGTATTTCAGTCAAAAAAGGTATCCTGGTGTCACCATTTGCCAGACAGCAAACATTCAGTCACCGTGTGCTGTTTAGTGTGTCTTCTCAGCCTGGAATTTCCCACTAGATACAGGGCTGTAGAGGTATGTTTTCAGTGAGGTCAGGTATAATTAGCACAGTCTCAATATCACTGATAGCAGCCCACAGTAGAACATCAGGTTAGTAAACTGTGTGTGACCATCAAGAGTTCACTGTGAATATAAAGTGTGGCACTAGTAAAGCAGATCATGGACTGCCAGGTCCTCTCATCCAGCCTTTGGCAATGTAGGCTTGCATCTGTGATGACAGGAGATGACCGGCTCACTCATCCAGGTAGTGCACTGGGAGTCAGTCGGGGGGCAGAGATGGTAACTCCGATCTTGCTCTGGGTCTGGAGGGATAGCCACTCATCCGGTCGGATCTCTATAGCAGCAACTCAGTATGACTTTCTCAAGATGGATGCCACAGTTCTCAGGGAGTCCATTGAGCATGTGCAGACGTGCAGGATTGTAACAGAGCTGACGACTGGTCATCACTCACATGGTGTCGTGACAGCCGACATGTTTCGCCCCAATCAGCATGAGCTTCTTCTGGAAGAAGTGAGTTACTGGCAATCTCTTTGTTTTTTTTTTGTTTATATGCATTGCGTACCTAGGTGCCGGCCTTTTGATTTGTGGCTGTTGAATTAATAGCTTGTCAGGCTATGGTCTTTGCACAGTGGGTACTTGCTACATTTCATTTGGAATAAAGAGGTTGTGGTACTATATTTTTGGGTTATGAACTTCGTAAATTTATATTTGCCATTTAAATCTGCCTGATTTATCTCTCTGAAATTGTGGCCTAGCAAAAAGGCTCAATTACTGTAAATTAAATCTGTACATTTTTGTCTTCTATCTTGAAATCTGTCTGTGCTCTTCCTCTGAAATTACATGTAAAATATACTTTAAATTGTTATTTGTAGTTGATATCTGTCAACTATCTCCCTTGGAAACTGCATCCTAGTGAAAATGAGGATATATTGTGCATAAAATTTGCACGCTTTTTCTGGCTTTTCTTTCTGAAAAAGACCCTGACTTTTTTTTTGTTAAAATCTACTTGTCCTATTCCTCTAAAAACTGCATCTTAAAGAACAAAATAGTATGCATCAAACATGTATATCAAATTACAGAAGAAAATACACTGTTATTTTTTTTTTTAAATCTAAGCTAAAACTGCCTGCTTTTTCCCTTTGAAGTTGCAGCAAAACAAAAAAGGATTAAATATTGTGCATAAAATCTTTAAGAAATGGGGGGCGCATGCACGGAGCTGAGTGGTATGGACGTGCCTGCCTAATGCTCTGTTACCTGAAGGACGGAACGGCCAAATAATGACAGGTACATGGTGCTTACCCACAAGTATTCCTCCCCAGTCTGTGTCCAACATAATTAGCCATATTGGGGCTCTATTCCTGTGAAAGAACGGCCCTCCATGAAGCCAAAAAAGGCAAATCAGTGCCGCCTAAAATGGCGCTGATGCTGGCCCCCTCAGGAACTTCACATAGGGCTGCTAAACCCTTAAAGGCAAACACACAATCTCCGGTCCTTTCAATAAATAATGATTTTGACCTGGAGAATCTTGAAGATACTTCTCAGGATGAAATGGCTCCTCCAGTCACATTAAAACAAATTGAAAAATTGTTCCAAAAATCATTAAAACGCACCTCTAACCATATTACCACTAGTCTCACTAAAGAGATTAAAGATCTAGGCCAACGCATGTCTGAACTTAAAATTAGAGTAGACGACATGGAAAACTATACCCTGAATTACTCGACAGAGATTGAAAACCTTAAAGAAGAAAATACCATTTTACAAACTCGTTTGGAAGATTACGAAAATCGTGCAAGACGCTCCAATTTAGGCATTAGAGGAATACCTGAACCTGTAATTGACTTACAAGCCACAATGATAGCACTTTTTCAGGAACTACAACTGGCAATACCAGTGGAACGACTTGAGATGGACAGGGGTCATAGAGCTCTAACACCCAAAAAACCTGAAGGTCCTCCTCACGATATCATTGCCAAATTAAATTTCTACCGTACAAAAGAACAACTATTAGCGGCTGCAAAAAATAAAGAATCTCTAGTCTTTCAGGGACACAATTATCAACTGTTTGCAGACTTATCGCAACTTACTATTAACAAAAGACGCTGAAACCTCTACTTCAAATATTGCAACGTAATTTAATTACGTATCAATGAGGTTTTCCCTTCTCTGTGCTTTCAAGGCTCAAAATATGCATGTCGTAATGCAGATGATCTGCAAACTATTCTTCAAGATTTGCATCTATTGAATTCCACACAAAACCCGGATGGCTCTCACCGAAGATCAGCATTGTGTTCCTCAAGCAAGTCATCTAACCCAGCAAGCAGGAATGTACATTATGGCTCGCACAAAAGAGCTTGCTTTCATTCCCTGGACCCAGCACCTGATGATTCTATGGTCTGAATGTTATTTATGCTTATTCTTAAGATTTCTTTACTAAGTAACTAGTTGTGGTCACTGGTTAGTATGGTTTATTATTTATTTTTCAAACAAGTCTTAATATGACTCTACCCTTTTACTTATATATCTGGCCAAGTTAATAAGCATCTCAAGGGTAAACACTCTTCTTCAGAGCTCAGAAAGTAGCTACAGGGATACAACCCCTATTCGTTCACAGTGGTTTAACTGTTATCCCAAGCAGAAGTCCAGCCTGAGCTAATTTGGCTGGGCTTCTTCTATGGGTCACAGGAGTGCAATTTGTTTTGCACTCCTGTGACCTATTTTCAGCAGAGAGCGTTCTGACTGACGTCTGCTCTCTGCTGACGTCACCAGGCACCGCGTCATCCCAACTTTGGAAGTCTGGATCTGCCAGGTGCCTGAACTGATGGCAGTCTCAGCTTCTCAGCAAGCTGCTGAGACGGCCACTCCCCGCCCCTCCACAGCTGAGCGCTCCAATGAGCATGGAGGAGCAGAGCAAGAGAGCTGCTGACTGATAGGCAGCAGCTCTCCGCTCAGGGAGGTGAGAGAACTGAGCCATCTGCGATGTTTGGTGGCTTGGTTCTCAGTGAAGAGGCGGCAGGGGACAGAGGCTGCATCCACCTAGGTAAGTATAAAGATAAAGAAAAATCCCATACTTCTCTTTTAAACTGTCTAGGACTCTAGCCGTCCCAGGAAACAGTTCAGCATACACAAACACATACAGTGGGGACGGAAAGTATTCAGACCCCCTTAAATGTTTAACTTTTTGTTATATTGCAGCCATTTGCTAAAATCATTTAAGTAATTTTTTTTCCTCATTAATGTACACACAGCACCCCATATTGACAGAAAAACACAGAATTGTTGAAATTTTTGCAGATTTATTAAAAAGGAAAAACTGAAATATCACATGGTCCTAAGTATTCAGACCCTTTGCTGTGACACGCATATATTGGTGCTGTCCATTTCTTCTGATCATCCTTGAGATGGTTCTACACATTCATTTGAGTCCAGCCGTGTTTGATTTTACTGATTGGACTTGATTAGGAAAGCCACACACCTGTCTATATAAGACCTTACAGCTCACATTGCATGTCAGAACAAATGAGAATCATGAGGTCAAAGGAACTGCCTGAAGAGCTCAGAGACAGAATTGTGACAAGGCACAGATCTGGCCAAGGTTACAAAAAAAAATTTCTGCTGCACTTAAGGTTCCTAAGAGCACAGTAGCCTCCATAATCCTTAAATGGAAGACGTTTGGGAGGACCAGAACCCTTACTAGAGCTGGCCTTCCGGCCAAACTGAGCTATCGGGGAGAAGAGCCTTGGTGAGAGAGGTAAAGAAGAACCCAAAGATCACTGTGGCTGAGCTCCAGAGATGCAGTCGGGAGAAAGTTGTAGAAAGTCAACCATCACTGCAGCCCTCCACCAGTTGGGGCTTTATGGCAGAGTGGCCTGACTGAAGCCTCTCCTCAGTGCAAGACACATGAAAGCCCACATGGAGTTTGCTAAAAAAACACCTGAAGGACTCCAAGACGGTGAGAAATAAGATTCTTTGGTCTGATGAGACCAAGATAGAACTTTTTGGCCTTAATTCTAAGCGGTATGTGTGGAGAAAACCAGACACTGCTCATCACCTGTCCAATACAGTCCCAACAGTGAAGCATGGTGGTGGCAGCATCATGCTGTGGGGATGTTTTTCAGCTGCAGGGACAGGATGACTGGTTGCAATTGAGGGAAAGATGAATGCGGCCAAGTACAGGGATATTCTGGATGAAAACCTTGTCCAGAGTGCTCAAGACCTCAGACTGGGCAGAAGGGTTACCTTCCAACAAGACAATGACCCTAAGCACACAGCTAAAATAACGAAGGAGTGGCTTCACAAACACTCAGTGCCTGTTCTTGAATGGCCCAGCCAGAGCCCTGACTTAAACCCAATTGAGCGTCTCTGGAGAGAGACCTAAAAATGTCTGTCCACCAACGTTTACCATCCAACCAGGAATCCCAAATCCAGGTGTGAAAAACTTGTTGCATCTTTCCCAAAAAGACTCATGGCTGTATTAGATCAAAAGGGTGCTTCTACTAAATACTGAGCAAAGGGTTTGAATACTTAGGACCATGTGATATTTCAGTTTTTCTTTTTTTAATAAATCTGCAAAAATGTCAACAATTCTGTGTTTTTCTGTCAATATGGGGTGCTGTGTGTACATTAATGAGGAAAAAAATTAACATAAATGATTTTAGCAAATGGCTGCAATATAACAAAGAGTGAAAAATGTAAGGTGGTCTGAATACTTTTCATCCCCACTGTATATCCACAAAGGGATTACACTAATTTATAATCAGTTTTTCTCTCGTTCGGGTAAAATTTACTGATACCACATCTTATTTACCCCATATCTCTTAAATTAAAATTTTCAAAGAGACAGTTTATTTATACTGATTTGTACTGCTCATACTATTAAATTACTGTCTATAAACCAGGCCTTATGAAAAAACAATGTTAAAAATTAATTCCAAGGGTTACTACACACCACTTAAGGTATCATGTATCAATAAAAATAAATGATAATTTATACATTTGTTAAATGAGCAGTGATTTTTTGATTTTTAAAGTGAAAGCCTAAAAATTTAAAATTCCTACAGATTCTAGATCTGTACCATGTCTAGAATCTGCTGCAGCAATAATTGCATTTATAAAGCCTAAAAAAATGAAATTTTCCCTGCAAGCTGCCTTTATTTTTCTCAGCAACCGCTGGGAGCCAGTGTGTATGATGAGGCCACAATGTAGTGCACTGGGAACAAGATTAGAGATTTTTTGGATACATTCTGGTGTGACTTTGACTTTGTATAGAAGTAACGGGTGCGTAAAAATCGGTCTTTGGGTGTCGCCTTCCCACCGTAACCCTATAGAGGTACTCTTGATGAAAGCAAGATTTGGTCTTGCTGTAAAAAATTGCAATGATATGCACCTGTCAAACAGGTGCAGAAAAATTACTCTATGGTTGTCGGGGGTGCCTTTCCCCCGTAACTCTATAGAGGTGCTCTTGATGAAGGCAAAAAAATTTGAGTTTTTGCCACGTTTGATGTGCCTGAGACAGTTTGCAGATAGCAACAGTGCGATCTGCTGCAGAAGTGCTGAAAAAGGCCCATAGAGCTGAGCTTTGGGGAGTGGGCCAGGAGATAACAGCTGCAGAATGTGATGCTCTCTACTGTTTCTTGATGCTGGCCTCCTTGGGGTTGTGCTGCCTCACCTTCAGTTTCCTTCTCTGCTCTATTTGGCACCCAAGCCGCATCAGTGACCTCATCATCTCCATCTCCTCCATCTTCATCATTACCACTGGAGAAAACTTGGCAATACGCTGCAGCTTGGGGAACATGAATTCCAATGTATCTACCAGTGTTCCTCCCTCTCTCTAGGCTCATGTTCCTGTCATCCTCAACCTCAGAACCAACATCTGAATCCAGTAATGGCTGGGCATCATCAAGGAGCAAGTGGTCAAATAACTCAGCTCAATGGCTGATGTTGGGGATATGGCAGGAGTAAATGTGGACATGGAGGCAGGTTTATCCACTCTGGCAACTGCAGGGGACTGTCTCTGCTTGCGTGACAGAGGATGAGGAGGATGAGGAAGGTTTAGGATGGATAGCATGGGCAAACTCACTAAACAGAGGAAATTATATCCTGCCTGAGGACTGACCACCACGTCCACCTTTGCCTGTGGACACATTTGTTGCTGGCCCCCTTACAGTGCCAAGGGAATGTCTGCCTCTCCTTGTCCTCCCAGAAATTATTGGGAGAGAGGGGGCGGTGCTTATAAGCAAATGTGAATAAGAAGTTGAAATCTGTACGCAGATGCACTTTAATCAATGTAAAGAGGTATTTGGTGCACTTTAATTTGAGTACTCACACTACACAGACACACTCCACGGATACACTATAATATACTGCAATATAATGTGCCAAACGTACCGTGACACACAGAACTATATGGCGTTAAACTGGCAGTTACAGACACAAAAGTAAATGGCGTTAAACTGGCAGTAACACACAAAACTATATGGCGTTAAACTGGCAGTAACGTACACAGAACTATGTGGTGTTAAACTGGTAGTAACGCACAAAGAACTATATGGCGTTATACTGGCAGTAACGCACAGAGAACTATATGTAGTTGAAGTGGCAGTAGTGCACACAAAACTATATGGCGTTAAACTGGCAGTAACGCACACATAACTATATGGCGTTAAACTGTCAGTAACGCACACAAAACTATATGGGGTTAAACTGGCAGTAGCGCACACAGAAGTAAATGTCGTTTAACTGGCAGTAACGCAATAAAATAGACCGTCATTTCTCTGACGCTATCTGAACTGCCCCTACTCTAGCTATACACTAATGTAAAGATTACTGACACGGTCTCACTACACAACACTGAAACTATACGAGCTGTCCCTACTCTACACTAATGTATGTATGAATGACACAGTCTCACTACACTAAAGTGAAAATATATGAGCTGTCCCTACTCTAGCTGCACACTATGCAATGCTGAATAATGGTCCTCCTCACTACACTCACACTATCCCTAGACTGACACAAAACTAATATTCTACACTGACAATTGAAGCAAAATAGCACAGTATAGCACACTAACTAACTAATAGCACTGAACAGAGCCCTGTTCTATCTCTTTATACGCCAAAATCACACTGAAAATGCCTGCCATTGAAAGAATACTTTTGTCCTGGGGCGGGAATGAGCCATGTTCGGATAAAGTCATAATGACAGTGTTCAGTCATGACTCTGACAGTGCTGTGTTCCCTGATTGGCTGAAGCTTTCACTGCTTCAGCCAATCAGGGCTTGCAGTGCACTGTTTAGCACTGCAATGCATTGTGGTTTGTTCGGCTGTACGTCGAACGTCCGAACAGCAAAAGTTCAGCCCAAACTTATGCTCAGGCCAAACTGTTTGCCCGTCCCTAATGGTTAGATACAGCAAGAAAATGCTTTTGTCCAGAACAAGTTATGTGGAGTGCTCCCTATCTATTGAAAGGGGAGGGGGGAGAGGCTGTAAGAAACTGCAGATGCTGCTCAGTAAGACAGTGACAGTGAGACAACTCTATTCTAACTCAAACTAAGCACACAGCATGCCCTTTTTTTCGGCTTCTGAATAGTGAAAGTAAAATGCTTAGAAACAGTTTCCAATCACATAAATCATTTAGTTTCCCTCTTACCTCCTGACTTACTTGCATTTCCCACTATCTTCTGTTGTTGCACAAGATTTAGTTTCCAAAACTTGTGATTGTCTGATCTGTAGGAGGTGGCTGCACATCAGGCCAGGTTAATTTATCCAATAAGTCAACATCTCAGACTCATTATCACAAAGTATTGTTGTGATATTTTACAGAGGCATTTCATAATTGCAGATCTAGAGTTCCATCTTAGTGAATTTCCCATAAGCATCTTAATGAATGAATCAAGCCACGCAGGTACAAATCTTGTGACCCATATTTTCTGTGACATTATGTCCACAGACTTAAACCCAAAACTCTTGAGAGGGGGGGGGGGGCACAGGAGTCTTCCAAAAACAAAAGAAATGCATCTTCCTTCCCTGTGTGTCAGTTTCACACAAATTGCCAGTCTTCTGCCAGCATGTTTCTTTTGACAGAACTCCCCCAGAAAAATAGGACTGTGTCTATGATTTTTTTCCACTTCAAGAATCTAAAATACTGCCTGGATTCCTATAATTTGACAATTGCCACCTTCTTGACAACCCCACCACAAATAAAGGTCCCCCGATTATCGGGGATATCACCAGCAGAGTTAACAGAGTTAAATTAAAGCTCCCTTTCTGTTCCTGTGCAGTCACAGAGTTAGCAAGAGACACAGGAGAAGGAACTGTAACAGAAAGGGCTGAAGAGGTACTCCGCATTTTCACACACATTTGTGTCAGTAAGGAATAAAAGCCAATTTTTCCTTACACCCTGTTCCAAATTATTATGCCAATGATATTTTTCTCATTTACCTAAATAATTGATGTAAACAACAGTCAGCATAATTCTCATGTTATTAACTATTAAGAGTTCAATTCAAATTTTATTGAACAAACCTACTAAAGATAACAGTTTTTTTTTTCAAAATAAAAAACTTACAATGTACCGTTCCAAATTATTACGCACAGTAAGTTTCAAAACACTTTATAGGTTATAAAGAACTGAAAATTGTCATTTGTTGTGTTTGCAGCATACTGAAATCAAAAGCTATTTCAATCAATATTTGAACAACATTTTAACTTTTTAAACATTTTAACAGGTCACGTTACATTTAACATAGGACCCCTTACTTGATAGCAGCTTCACAAGTCTCGCATCCATTGAACTTGTGAGTTTTTGGACAGTTTCTGCTTGAATTTGTTTGCATGATGTCAGAATAGCCACCCAGAGCTGCTGTTTGGATGTAAACTGCCTCCCATCATCATAGATCTTTTGCTTGAGGAGGCTCCAAAGATTCTCAATAGGATTGAGGTCAGGGGAGGATGGAGGCCACACCATGACTTTCTCTCCTTTTATCCCCATAGCAGCCATTGATGCAGAGGTATTCTTTGCAGCATGAGATGGTGCATTGTCATGCATGAAGATGATTTTATTACAGAAAGGATAGTTCTTCCTTCTGTACCAGGGAAGGAAGTGGTCAATCAGGAACTCCACATAGTTTGCAGAGGTCATCTTTACACCTTCTGGGACCCTAAAGGGACCGACCAGCTCTCTTCCCATGATTCCGGCCCAAAACAAGACTCCACCACCGCCTTGCTGATGTCGCAGCCTGGTTGGAACAGGGTGGCCGTCCACCAACCATCCACCACTCCATCCATCTAGACCATCCAGGGTTGCACGGCACTTATCAGTGAACAGGACTGTTTGAAAATTAGTCTTAATGTATTTTTCTGCCCAATGCAGCTGTTTCTGCTTGTGAGCATTGGTTAGTGGGGGCCGAATGGAAGGTTTATGCCATGGGTGCTCAACCTGTGACCCTCTAGCTATTGCAGAAATACAAGTCCCATGGGGCATTGCAAGCTGCTGACAGTTACAAGCTTGACTCCCAAAGGCAGAGGCATGATGGGAATTGTAGTTCCGCAACAGCTAGAGGGCCACAGGTTGAGCACCCATGGTTTATGCACAGTTGCAAGACTCTGGAGGACTCTACACCTTGATGTCCGTGGGACTCCAGAGGCACCAGCAGCTTCAAATATCTGTTTGCTGCTATGTAATGGTGTTTTAGCAGCTGCTCTCTTGATCCGATGCATGGATCTGGCAGAAATCTTCCTCAATGTGCCTTTATCTGCACGAAACCCGTCTGTGCTCTGAATCAGCCACAAATCTCTTAACAGTGCGATGATCACGCTTAAGTTTTTCGTGAAATATCTAATGTCTTCCTACCTCGTCCAAGGCATTGAACTATTTCACTGTTTTCGGCAGCAGAGAGATCCCTTTTCTTCCCCGTATTGCTTGAAAATGGTGCTCTGCTTAATAATGTGGAACACCCTCCTTTAGTATTTTTTTCCTTTGATTGGGCTCACCTGGCAATCTAATTATCACCGGTGTCCGAGATTGTCATCCAGTTAAACTGAAAAACAAAATATTTAATCTTTGTGACACTGAAATAGAATTTGCATAATAATTTGGAACAGGGTGTAGTTAGGGAACGCACATGCAGTATGTGTACTGTATATTTGTCACAAGGCCAATTTGTAGTCAATTTACAGCTAGATCAAAACTGGGAGTAAAAGCTTGTATAATTCAATACCTACGCACACTGTCTAAAGGGGACTTGCTCACACAAACCAGACAAAAATGTTGTTTAGGAGGGTAGAACAGTGGAAATTGCTGCTTGATGTTCCTAGCTAAATGCCCTTCTAAGGAGAGCATTACTTAAAGTGGTTGTAAATTCTCATAAACACACTCCGATTATCCATGAGAACTGAGAGAAAATTCCTCTTATGCCCCGTACACACGGTCAGATTTTCCGACGGAAAATGTCCTATCGGACCATGTTGTCGGAAATTCCGACCGTGTGTGGGCTCCATCGGACTTTTTCCGTCTGAATTTCCGACGGGAAAAGTTTGAGATCCTGCTCTCAAATTTTTTCCGACAACAAAGTCCTATCTGACTTTTTCCGAGCATGTGTAGCGAATTACAACTGACAAAGTGCCACGCATTCTCAGATTACAAGACCAAAGCTATTGGCTACTAGCCTCTACGTAGTCCCGTCATACGCAAACGAACATCACCACGTTCAGAATGATTGGATTTTCCGTCAACTTTGTCCGACCGTGTGTATGCAACACCAGTGTCGGACAAAATCCATCGGAAAAAATCTGACGGATTTTGTGGTTGGAATTTCCGACCGTGTGTACGGGGCATTAGACAGTTGTCACAGAAACAAGTGCCCCCATTGGAAGGTTTGTCCTCTATTCCTGTTTTGGTGACAACTCAAATTTTTGGATTTCTTCTCATTTTCAGTCCTGGTAAAAATGGTTATCAGGACAATAAGAGAGGGCTAACTAAACTAAAACAAATCATAGCCCATAGGCAATTTACCACCTCCCAATTCAAGGGAGTCCTGTTTTACCCTGTACCATTGTGCTATAGTTAAATAGAAATGGTTAATAGAGTGCCATACTGTACTCTCAAGAAAGTGGACTGCAAATGCCAAAAAGGTGCACAGTCACTGGCCCATAAAACAAATCACAGCTTATCTAGAAGCTTATCTAGAAGGTAGGTATGCCTTTTGAACTAACAGGACTATTGGATAAGATTCATCTGAACTTGATCTCTTCATTCAATAGCACCAGCAAGAGACTGCAATGCCATCCTGCTGTGCAGAGCTACAGCTTCTAGCAGCATGAGAGTTGCTCTGTATGCAAGCTATTTTATTTTATAGTTACCAAAAAAATAAATGAAAGTTGAGCTATTTAGGTAACGGAGTGCTGGTTGTTGAAAGGTATCCTGGGATATAAAATCTATGAGATACAATACAGTTCAAAAATAATGTTCTTAAAGTTTTCTAAGTTTTGACAGCAATTTATGCCACTACAGAATCATAGCATTTTTGTTCAAATATTTCAATCACAAACTGTCAAAGTTACCCTTCAAATCTTTATAAATTCTCTTTATAAAAACAGAGAAGAGTATTTTACATTGAGAAAATCTCTGAAATCAAAATTTTGCAATACAATATAAAAAAATAAATAAATGTAGTCCTCTAAGTGTGCAGTTAAAAAAAAAAAATACTGTAAGTATTAAGTTAGGAGGTTAAAGTGTATCTAAAGCCAAGAACATTATAATATTTAAAATGTTACAGAGTAAAAACCTTTACAATTGGTGGCTGAATTAGTTTTTCTTTGTCCAGTTACACACTTCCTATCCTGGACGGGCAACATTTATTCACAATACTGTATCTATGGAGGAGCACATAAGAACCTATAAACAACAGCAGGTTGGAAGAATAAATAGGCAGGATGGCAAATGCTTGCTCTTAGTGGTCAGGCACCCTTTTGTCATGGTGCATATGCCCTAACATGGAGGGTGGGGGTGTTCTGTAACCTACAGAAAGAACTGGAAACAATGCTAACTGATAAGAATTATCACAGGCAGGGGGCATAAAAAGTTATCAAGGAGGGGCATGGCTTGGCCGAGCAAGGAGATGACTGCCTGAAGTAACTGCTCCGTCATTGCCTCTCTACTATCTGCTGTGCCGGAGACCTTAGAACCTTACCTACTTTCTAAAAGATGGGGACAGCTTCCCGCCACACTTCAACATCCAGATCCCGTTCCCCACGGGAAACTGCGGTGAACGGAGGCCACAATATCCCGGAGATGTTTCGCTCCCAGAGAGGTAACATGGCGTCGTCCCGTCACATCACCTCACAGACAGCGGCCCCGCCAGCCTCTGACACTGCGCTCTCTCCCAACTTGGCTCCCCCGACAGCGTCTGGAGACAATACTGTTCACTCCCAGCCTCAGCTTAGCTTACATGATCTGCGGACCATAGCGGCAGACATTAAAGGCACCCTCTCGGCCGCCATTGCTAAGCTGAGGGTGGACATACACACGCTGACTGACAGAGTGATTGATGTGGAAAAAATTACCTCACAGCATGATAATGTCCTCCGCAAAGCCACCAGGAAGATAGACGCACGCACACACACTACAGCTCAGAGAGTCACAGCGCCTCATCGAAGATCTTGATAACCGCGGACGCCGCCATAACCTCAGGATCCGAGGTATGCCGGAGAGTATTGACACTGAACACCTGACCCCTGAAGTGTCAGCTCTGTTTAATTCACTGCTTAATAGGCCGCGTGAGATACACATCGATATGGAGCGGATTCACAGGGCACTGCGCCCCAGAGGCAAAGAAACAGATCCCCGCGGGATATAATTTGCTACATTGTAGATTATAAGCTCAAGGAAGAGATCCTGAGGCAAGCGAGGGGCGCTCCCCAAATACAGCATGCTAATACCCCAGTTCAAATATTCCAGGAACTGTCATCTATCACATTACAACACCGCAGGGATCTTAAACCTTTGGTGGAGACCCTTCGTGCTAATGGTATACAGTACAGATGGAAGTTTCCCTTCTGCCGCACGGCCCAACTTAAAGTACCTGAAGATCTACGACACTTCTGCCGTGCCCTCGACATCCCCCTAGTGGACGTCCCTAATTGGTATGCCGAATATCGCACGTACTCATCTAGGAGACAACCGCCACTGGAAGAACAGATGGAACTTCAAGCAACCCGACCGCACAGGAGACGATCACCATCGAACACCAGATCCTACAACACCCGCCATCCGGTGGAACGTGGCTCCAGTCCGACCGCCTCCCCGCGTTCCCGGAGGACCCGCCGGGATTACTGAAGAATCGCGTTCCTCATAGCTGTCTGAACAAGTTGGGGACTCCTACGTGAGACTCTGTAGTTCCTTCTTCACCGGTTGTCACACTCATGTGTCACGGTTCCGGTTCTGTTAACTGTTCCCCGTTTGAATTTACTGTACTACTCCGCGGCGTATTGTCCCTTCACTGTCTACTCACCCTAAGCATTTGCCTGCACTCAAGATGGACGGCGCTTCGAACACCGCTATGGACCGTGACTGATCTCTGATTCCCACTGCGGAGACCTTGGGTATGCTTTGAGTCTGTCCCTACTGCCATCACTAACACAATGGTGTTTTTTTATTTTTTTATGCCAGGTAACGGCACCCTCTAACTGCAGGGGGATCAGATCTCGCCAATGCATGTTGCATCACGCTCTGACCCACCCTGCAGCCTTGGCTATCTAGTGTCCTCTGAGCTCCCTGCAGTGGGCTTGATACAGTAGTGTGTGATGGACCTTTTGTGCTGTATTGCTATTACCTACAATACGATTGTACTTATTATATGCCATCAAATGTGAACTGTACCTCTAACTCCATGTGCATAATTTGACTCTATCGCTGATTTTGTACTGTTTTCTATACCAATGATTGTAAATTGTTGTAAGTGACATTTTAATCATCTGTCTTGACCTATTCAATTGAGTCTTATCTTTAAAATAATATATATTGCTAATATTTTTTCATTTATATATATTTTTTCCTTTTGTGTGTATTGATACAATTGTTTATATGTAATAAAATTTGTTTTATTAACTAACGAGTATTACGAGCCTTGAACTGTGAGTCTACCCCGACTCTCGTACATTACCTTTGCACCGCTATAATCCCTAGTCCACCATCCCCTTCTTGCTGATATTCTTATATTAAGGGATGAGGTGCTGTATTATCTAGTGGACCCTCTCTGCCTTTTTGTATATTACTTTCTGTCCTAGGTGTTTCAATACACCAATCCTTGACAGATGGTCCTTAAATAATTCCATCATATTTAAATTATTTAGCTTTGGGGGATACACACAGTTCACAGCTCTTTTTACAAAATACCTATCTCAGATATAAAATCTAGAAATATATTATGAACTGCTAATCAATTGTCTATTAATTTGATAACGAATATTTGTCTATCATTGAGAGCTTTAAAACGCTTTGGCGCATGATGGTTGACCTCACCGGGGAGGCATGGAAGGGACTGATGACCAAAATACAACAGTCCCAGGACACTACCAACATTTCTGATGCCGACCTAGATCGTGACTTTATGCGACTCCAACGTCTCTTGGAAAAGAAGGTACGAATATATTGGCATAAAACGTACTTTGAGAAATATATTGAACATAAAATTGTCCCATGGGGACTACGAATTCAAATTTTTCCCAACGTGAAAAAAGTTAATGATGTTCTCAAATCCTCTTGGGAATTCAATCTCCAAACTTGCTCATTTGGCATGATATCCATATTATGTAAACAGTATGAATGCGAACTTGATCAACTCGATACCTCGGTCTCTGACTGCTATGAAAATCATATCTTATGTCTATCGTCCCCCCGTTTTGCCCAAAAGGATAAAAACCTACGGGCACACATTGAGGAATATACCCTAAGCATTATCAGTAATAAAGAAAATAAATTTTTAAGAGATAGATCTGCCCACCAAAATGGCTATGCCTACAAATGGGATAATCCCACTTTTCCCAGAGCACCAACAAAATCATCCAATTTTCAACCATCCAAAAATAACACTGACCCACCTAGCACCTCATCCAATTCCTTCAGTTCGAGCACAACCTACCACGAACTTTCTCAGGACCCTATTACAAAAAAACGAAAGAATGATCAACACATTTCATCTACAGAGCTAATCAAACGAGCCCTAAATACAAGTACTTTAACTAGACCCTCCAGCACTCGTCCAAAAACCTCGAATATTTCGACTCCCCATCTCAAAAACCAATCTTCTTCTTCAAATATACCTCCTCCAACTACACATATGTGTACGTTGGACTCTTCCAATTTTTCAACCCCTGCACTTGCATCACCCATTAGAAGAGCCAGCGAACCGTGCTTACCTACTATGTTTCCCATACCTTCCCAGGAATTGAAACTGGCACCTATTTTTTTAGGCCAGAATCAAGACCTACCCTCAACACCGACATAACTCCTCAGTTCACCACAGAATTATTTGCAGCAACGAATCTCGATGTTGTAAACCTCTCCTTTACTCCCCTAACATCACCCCAGATCCAAGTTTTACAACTGGGCCTCACCTTTTGCCCTTCCACGGACTTTGATTGTTTTCAATTAGTGAAAGACCTTCATCTCTTTGCGAGAAAACTATTGTACAAAACAATCTATCATTCAAAAACTACATCTACTCAGATGGCTAATACAGACAACACTGTTCCAACTTTAGCAGAAATCCAAGCCCTTGAGGACCTAATGACCCTCTTAGACGAAGCTGATCCAACCGACGATGACCTTTTGGATAACATACAAAATGAAATCACTAGTCCGGTCCCCACTTTTTCGTGTCCTACTTCTTTCAAACCGAAATCCAGAAATTTCCCCTCACTAACCACGAATCCCGCCATTTGGGCATTTGTGGAACAAACTACTAAGGAACTAAAAAAACTTAACCTGGATGAATCAGGTATGTCAAACCTCACCAAGGTACAACAGAGAGCTCTTAAATCCCTTCAGTCTAATCGTAATATAGTTATCAAACCCTCCGATAAAGGAGGAAACGTGGTTGTCATGGATGTCCTGGCTTACATGAATATGTGCCACGACATCCTTGACAACCACGAATGGTACAGACCCATTTGTCCCACTAGAATCAAGTCTTACATTTTAGACTACCAAAATCTAATTTTTCACGCAACCAAAAAGGGAATCATAGATACCAACACTTGGAAGTTTCTACATGTAACCCACCCCAAAACCCCAACTTTTTATTCTCTTCCTAAACTTCATAAATCAATAAAAAAACCTCCAGGCAGACCCATTGTCTCTGGCTGTGAAGGGCTCACAGAAAGAGCTAGTGAACTCGTAGATAAACATCTTGCCCCATTGGTATCTGCTCTTCCTTCACACATTAAGGACACCATCCATCTACTACGTGTCCTTGAAAACCAGCAACTACCTGTAAATTCATACCTTGTTGCACTAGATGTTGAATGTCTCTATAACGCCATACCTCACGATAGAGGAGTGGAAGTTGTAGCCAAACAACTAAAATGTCTTGGCCCCAATGCACAACCATATAATAACTTTGTTTTATCTCTGCTTAAGTTTATCTTGACCAGAAACTACTTTACGTTTGGATCCTCCCACTACCTCCAGATACAGGGCGTAGCAATGGGCACTAAATGTGCCCCTTCCTACGCCAATCTGTATCTGGGGGGGTGGGAAAAGGACATTCTTTCGGATCCGGAGATGAGGTGCTATACTCAGCACATCCTCTCCTGGATGAGATACATCGATGATATTTTAATTTTCTGGACTGGCACCTATCCAGACCTTCAACGCTTCTTTGAAAAAATTTCTATCAACACATACAATCTTAAATTCTCCTTGGAGTACAGCCAAGAAAAGATCACTTTTCTTGATCTCACTATAACTATTGACAATGAAGGTAAATTATATTCCTCGCTATATAGAAAAGCTTCGGCTGGCAATACCATATTGCATGCATCCAGTTCTCACCCCAAAAACCTTATAAAAAGCATACCGTACAGCCAATATTTGCGAATAAGAAGAAACTGCACCAATGATAAAGACTTTTACCAAGCATCTTTTGAACTATATCGAAGATTGAAATCTAGAGGCTACAGCCATAATTTACTTAAACAATCATTTAATAGAATTAAACGCTTGCAACGAAAGGAACTAATCTTTAGGGACAAAAATCTTCAACTAAACCAACCTGTACGTCTCATTACCCAATACTCCAATCAGTCTGCCCAAGTTAGGAACACTATAAATACATTCTGGCCCCTACTATCATCAGACCCTATAATAGGACAGTATGTGAAAACATACCCAGAAATTACTTATCGTCGACCATCATCCCTTAGCGATAAACTTACCTCTAGTCATTTCTATGCCCCAGATGATCCAAAAAAAATGGACCAAGCTGGTACCTTCCCTTGTGGACACTGTGACTCTTGTCTGTTTTTGTCCAATTCTACTAACACTCTACTACCTAATGGGAATTTACATAAGCCCAAACATCGGGTTACGTGTAATACTGTAGGGGTTATCTATTTAGCCACTTGCCGATGTGGATGTTTCTATGTCGGTAAAACAAAAAGAGCTTTCTCCATTCGTATACAGGACCACATAAAACCTCTATCTAAAAAGAAAATTTCAACTGCGATAAATCGCCATGTAGCTCTAAAACACAACTTTGATCCCACTACAATGTTATTTTCTGCCTTAGAACATTTACCCCTCAATATACGCGGAGGGGACATTGACAACCGTCTCCTCCAACTTGAAACTAGGTGGATATATACCCTAGATGCCACCAGATACCCAGGTATGAACGAGTACATCAGCTTTAAATCTTTTCTCTAACAACCATTATCTTTAATATAAACTATCCCTTTCGGATATAAATGGTTCCCCCCCTTTCTGAAGTCTCGCCCGGTGATGTCCCCGCCATCATGCGCCAAAGCCCGCTCCGTTTTGTCTGTTTTCATTGTTCTATGCAATTTGTCTTTATTGTTTACTTTTAACCAATATATTATGCTCTGTATCACGCATAGAAACTATCTTGAAATCTTCCTAAACATACTGTATGGGTATTGAATCCTGACTGCATACACTCTTTCTTGTTAAACTGCCCCTGACTTCTGTAATAGACGCTTGACCAACTTTAATTTGGCTTGAAATGTCTGACTCCTTTATATACTCTTGCTCAAACTTGTCTTGTTCTCACAGACCTAACCAGCTAAGGTCTCCATTTGGCTATGACTTAAACATGCCTAAATTCTATTATACCTGGTATTGATAACCTTGGACTTTTTGCCGGTGAGAATGCCCCCAATTTCTCCAACCCATAGGAATGTCGCTAATATACAGCCATTTTTGGCCTCTTTCCATTCCAGCCCTTTTTCTCTCCCCCCTCCCCTTCCCGTCCAGGTGCCCTCCTACCATCATTCGGTGTATGGATTCGGCCGCCGCCCAGGGGGCAGATATGTCACGTTTGGGGACAGCCCTGCTGCCTAGTATGGACACCCGAGGGCGGACTTTCTAAGCCCGCCCACCTTCAGCCTCTGCCATTCACTCGCCGTTATACGGCGATGACGTCATCACGCCCGCTGCGCGCCTATCGCCGGGAACTATGGGTACTGTAGGCTCCCGGCTATGACGCGCTGTGCGCATGCGCTTAGGCCTCTATGTCCGCTGATCGAGGGGCGGTCCTACGCCTCCTCGATCTGGAAGGCGGTATTTAAACCAGTCTGCTACCTCAGTCCACTACAGGACTCTGGAGGCACCTGACGCACCACACCTGTCCGCATCCAAGTAAGCAACCAAATCTTTTTGTTATCTCCCTTTGGTATCTCTCTCAGTCTATTGAATACTTATTAGGGCCATCTGAATATCATCCTTCTTTTTAGTCTCTTGCAGACCCTTGATTGACCGGACACTTTCTCCTTTCCCCCTTGCTTTAAGGGTGCTTATAATTGTATATTATAAGCAGAACTGGGCCTTGTATCTCATACTTTAAAACAGGTATTTGATTCCCCCTCTTTACAATTTTACCTAAACCCAATACCTTTCCCTCCCTTCATCTTTAACCAATTCTCTGCTCAACAACGTAATCTCTTGCCTATTCATTGTCTCCTCAGGTGCCTCCTGTTTACATTCTGGTTACTTTTTCAGAACCCTTTGGTTCCTTTCTATTTATCTTTTTCTAACCGCTTCTCCAAACAAACGAAAGTAAGTAATTATTTGAGACATTGTCCTCTATGTAGTGTATGGCGCTATGTCCATGAACCAATTTTTCATGGACTCACAACACTATTTAAATTATTTTTTATTATCTGTTCATATATTTTGGTTTATCCTTCTCTAATTAGATAACACATCAAATGTCCAATCTGGTGACTCCCGCCTTCTACTAGGCAATTTTGGCACCCTATATGACTACCCTGCCCTACGGTTGCGGCTGAATCTGATCCACACCTCGATCAGGGTAAGCTTGGGAAGGTGCTAAGGGGGACTTTTTCCCTTCTTTTTTCCATCTCGGGAAGGAGGGGCACAAGCACTTCCTTTGTGCTGGTAATTGGCGATATTCCACTCTATACTACACTTGTCCTTTTTATTTTATCTATCCAAATGGCTCTAATTTCCTCTCTCACCGAGTATGGAACTAACTATGATACTTTCTTCAATAGACACATCAAGTACGCAAAGTAGACACACCCTGAGGAAGCCATTGTTATGGCGAAACATGTCGGAACAGTCTACTAAGACTTACTTAGTCCATCTCAGGTCTTTTTTTCACATCAAATGTGAACTGTACCTCTAACTCCATGTGCATAATTTGACTCTATCGCTGATTTTGTACTGTTTTCTATACCAATGATTGTAAATTGTTGTAAGTGACATTTTAATCATCTGTCTTGACCTATTCAATTGAGTCTTATCTTTAAAATAATATATATTGCTAATATTTTTTCATTTATATATATTTTTTCCTTTTGTGTGTATTGATACAATTGTTTATATGTAATAAAATTTGTTTTATTAACTAACGAGTATTACGAGCCTTGAACTGTGAGTCTACCCCGACTCTCGTACATTACCTTTGCACCGCTATAATCCCTAGTCCACCATCCCCTTCTTGCTGATACTCTTATATTAAGGGATGAGGTGCTGTATTATCTAGTGGACCCTCTCTGCCTTTTTGTATATTATTATATGCCTAGTGTTCAAAACCTATAGCACCTCTTAATGACAGTGGGGGGCGCGACAGGTTGCTTCAAGGGGCTACCACACATGATTGATGAGGGTGTTCCTACACCATGGGGGGCCCCTATTCCCCACCACAGCTGCGTGCCAGCCCTGATTTGCAATTGCTTCTTCCCATGGCCTTTCCTGATCAGGCATTAAGCGGGCTTTGAACATGGTTTACCACATATTACTATAGATTCCGAGTATGCACTGCACACAACTATGCTAGTTAACGCAACCGTACCGTTCTTAACATATGTGGCTATGCCGCAAAACCCATCCCGTGAGTTTGATGGACTCCGTGGTTATGGGCTCATCCAACTTACCTTTACAGTTCCCATATGGATGCTCTGAAAAAACATGCATACACTTAAGGTTTTTTTTATTTTTTTTTATTTTTTTATATAGATCTCACTTATCTTACCGTCTCTACTAACTAGACTCTCCTTGATTTTTACGCTCTCATCCTTGAGGTCTCCAATGTTCCTGCTTATATTGGGAAGCAATTTACAAATTTTACACAACCTGTCATGCCCACTGCCTTAATGCATGGGGTACTGGTGTTTGGGAAGATATTGCCTTTATAATCACCTTGCTATAATATGTCAGAGTTTTACAACTGACGCTCTTTCCAAAGTTAAACTCTGTTTTGATTCATCAGGTTCACGGCTCATTTGTTTGAAGTACTGATTCCACTCCTACTCCGACTGTGGTATAGTCCCATGACATTTTAGTTGCAGTCCATCGGTTCACCATACGATGCACATATGTCCCAGTTTTTACTGTAGCGTACCCTATTTTTGTGTTAGATAGGCTTGGTTGCTATGTACACTGGAATGCACGTCCCCAGATATCCCCGCTGTCCTCTCTGCTGTGCAGGTTTAAACTCCTTAAGGAGACTACCTACTTGTTCATCAGACTGATGATTGCTTAACTCTCCGTTCCTACGCTCCACTAGGAGGCAACGATGGTACCATCTTATATTGACTACTTATATCTTGTTAGGTTTTCGACAACCCCATAACAGCGCAGTGGTATAATTCATTTTATTCTATTTTCTGCTACTCCCACTGATCTCCCGCTGTACCTCTCTGGCCCACTTCTGAGTGGAACAGGCTAGTACGAGTACTCTTTTCCTTCTCCCCCTTATCCGCATTGCGACTCCTCATTAATTGCGCTTCGGTACTGCCATTAACGTGTCCTATCCATACAACAGCTCCTACTACTGTTAGTGCTAGACTCATATTCTTACTTTCAAGAATAGCATGGCGGATACGGTTTCCACTTCCGGTGCTACGACAGCCCCTTCAGACACAAGACACCATCCTCTAGTGAAGTTCTCCTCAATAAATGTCCGAGGCCTCAACGTCCCTGAAAAACAGTCTCAGTTACTATACACCTTACAGAAAGAAAAGACGCACATAGTATTCATACAGGAAACTCATTTCCGCTCCGATAGCATTCAAAAACTTCATAACTACCATTACCTCACGGTCTACCATGCCACTAATGAAACCTCAAAATCAAAGGGGGTCGCCATACTTCTGTCAAAACATTGCCCACTGAAAGTTTCTGAGGTCAAACAGGATGCAGAGGGTAGATATCTTTTTCTCAAAGGTACACTATATGACCGACCGATCACGCTAGCAAACCGTTACGCCCCCAATAAAAGACAGGTACCTTACTTTAGAGAAACACTACAACTGCTTACCGAATTCTACTCGGGCATCCTCATTGTCGGTGGGGATTTTAATGTAGCTCTCACCCCCGTTCAAGACTCATCCAATGGGTCCTCGTCCTTACCTTTTAGAGCATTGCGAGACATCAAGAAACAGTTACAAGAATTGACATTGCACGACACATGGCGCACGTTGCACCCAAATGATAGAAATTTCACGTTCTATTCAATACCTCACAACAAATATTCCAGACTAGATCACTTCTTCATTTCCCAACAGGATATTACCCTCCTTTCCAAAGCAACGATAAACCCTATGGTCCTCTCGGATCATAATCCAATATCCATGACACTAACAATTCCAGTTGCCCGCACACCGCAATCAATTTGGCGCCTGGACAACTCTCTGGTAACTGATTTAGAGATCACTCAGAAGGTTAGTTCCCGACTTACTCAGTATTTTCAGGAAAACACTAATGCAGACTCAACACCCTCGAACACGTGGGCTGCACATAAATGCGTTCTTAGGGGTGAATTTATCTCCATTGCAGCCCACAGGAATAAATTAAGGCGCCAACACCCGCTAGAGAGGATACACAAGGCCTCTCTGGCGAACCAAACTCTTTTAGAACTTCTCCAGGCTAGAGAACTTTGGGAGGAATTACATAAGAGACTACAGCGCAAATATACATTGACACAAAAACTGTTCTATGAGTTTGTCAACAAATCCGGGAAACTGCTGGCTAGGGCAATACAACACAAGAAAGCATCAACAACTATACACAAAATAATTGACTCTAGCGGCAATTCTCATGTATCCCCTGAAGAAATAGCAAAGCAATTTGTTACTTATTTTACTAAACTTTATAACCTGTCACTAACTGATGTCTCAGCCCAAACCTCTCACAGAAGGGAAGCGATATCCGATTTTCTAGCGCAATACGGTATGCCCCCAATCTCCACTGACGACTCAGCTTCTCTAAACAAACCTATCACTGTCGAGGAAACTAAGACTGCCTTACAACAGCTCAAACCGGGTTAAAGTCCTGGCCCAGACGGGCTGACTGTCAGTTATTACAAAACTTTCCAGGAGATACTAATTCCCCATCTGACCACCACCTTCAACTCTTTCACCTCTCCTGCCCCGATTAACAGCGACCACTTGGAGGCACATATTACACTAATCCCTAAACCTGGCAAAGAAGACACCATAGTATCTAACTACAGGCGCATCTCCCTCTTGAATGTGGACATAAAATTATATGCTAAGATTCTTGCCAATCGTATTCTTCCAATTCTCCCACAATTAATATCCCTTGATCAAGTTGGTTTTGTCCCTGGTAGGGAAGCCAGGGATAACACCATAAAAGCTCTCCTCATACATCGTTGGTTCTCACACTCGACAACACACCAAGGTTTCTTTCTATCTCTCGACGCGATGAAGGCGTTCGACAGAGTGGCCTGGACTATATGTCACAATCTCTACACGCCGTGGGATTTCCTCCCAAATTTCTACAAATGATCATGACTTTATACTCACACCCCACGGCACGGATAAGGGTCAATGGCCACCTGTCGGACGCCTTCTCCATCTCGAATGGTACGCGTCAGGGCTGTCCGCTATCGCCCATCATCTTCATACTTATCCTAGAACCTTTTCTACGTAGGCTCCGGGCGAATCCAGATATTACAGGAATATCCATATATGATAGACATTATAAACTTGCTGCTTACGCTGACGATATTCTCCTCTTCCTTACCAACCCAATTACCTCTATACCAAACCTTCTTAAAGACTTCGCCCTCTTTCACAAACTTTCCAATCTGCAGATTCATTTTTCAAAATCTAAAGCCCTGAACATCACCCTCCCAAAACAAATAATGATCCAATGCAAACTAAACTTTCCCTTTGTCTGGGAACTCAAGGCTCTCACCTACCTGGGCATCCAATTACCCACCAACTTGGACAATCTGTATGACTTGAATTACCTCCCTTTAATACGAACAATATAAACTGATCTCCTCAAATGGACATCGGGTCAATTCTCCTGGTTTGGGCACGCAGCCATTCTTAAAATGAATATCCTACCCCGCATACTATACATCTTACAAACCGTACCGATTAATCTACCCACCTCATTTTTCACGACGTACAAAAGATTGTGTCGGAAATTTCTATGGGCATCGCGATCTCCAAGACTTAGTTGGGAAAAATTAACCATCCCCAAATCCAAAGGCGGTTTGAGCCTTCCTGATGTCCACAAATATTACTCTGCATGTCACCTTACCAGAATAATTGATTGGCATGTCCACAAACGCACTAAAGACTGGGTTGACCTTGAAGACTCCCTCGATTCGATTCCGCTTGTCCACTTACCATGGATTTCCGCGTCCAAACTGCCAAAGGCCTATACCTCGCATCCGTTAATGGGAGCAACTCTGCTAATTTTTAGGTCACTCTCCCGCATGCATAAATGGACCCCTTGTCCAGGGCCTTTGACTCCGTTGGATGGTAATCCTGATTTTCCACCTGGACTGCCCTCACACAACCAGACCGACGACCACACGCTTTCCACACTCAGAGCCTCCCAATTCTTTCACAACAATAACATCCTTTCGTATCCTGATGTCCTATCACACTTCCCTGACCAACACATTCCTTTCCTTTTTACAAATCAGACACTTACTTAATGGTACTAACCCTGTTACGCAATGGTGTAGAGAAAAGACCCCTTTGGAAGTATTATGCTGACCACAACCCTAAAACTAACACAGTAGTCAAGATCTGGGAAAGGGAACTTGAGCTAGATTTGTCCAGTAGAGATTGGGAACTTATCTTCCAATGTATTCACAAGGGTACTGTTAACGTCTCTGCCCAAGAAAACAGTTATAAAATTTATGCTAGATGGTATCGCACACCGGATATCATTCATAGATATCACCCCGAAGTCTCTCCTCAATGCTGGCGATGTGGGCTAGAAACGGGCTCCTCGCTTCATATCTGGTGGAACTGCTCACTGCTCATACCCTACTCATACCCTACTGGGAAAGAATACACCAAGCTATATCGCACATCTCCACATACACAATAGCCTTCACACCGTCTCAATTCCTCCTACACCACACCTCACTCCCACATAACACTTACAAGAAGTCTATCATACCACACCTGCTTAATGCCGCCAAACAGTGTATTCCGATCCACTGGAGAAAACCAAACCCACCTACCTTAACAGACTGGATTAAACGGGTAGACAAGATTTCGGGCATGGAAAACCTGATCCATCAAGCTAAAGGGGCATTAACATTTCATTGCTATAACTGCATACTTTCCTCCGTTTTACACCGTATCCGCCATGCTATTCGATCCCCGGTAGTTACCTTCTCCTGATGTTTCAGGATACCATAAGATCTATGCTTTGATACTTCCCTCGCATACTCATAAGCTATCACTTGCTTATTTATAGTTTTTTGGTCCTTCCTGACTCAGACAAGGAAGTATACCCTTCATAGTTCTCGATAGATGGGCACGTTTTCACTAACATCGTAGATCGAAACATTCTTATTGATAGCCAGGATCTCTTTCTCTCTCCCTTTTGCACAGAGGTTATTTATAACCATGTGTAAGACTTGTGTCCCTCGTTGCCTCCTCATAATTTCATATATAAGTCATTTATCTACCTTGTCACTACCTATACACTGCTACATGGTACAGATTATCTTTTGCTTGCACTTACTGTTTCATACGTTGAGCCTTCTATCGTTGTTTGGTACTGTCAGATCACATTTTGCATACTGTGAATGTACCTACTCCATATGTATCAACTGTAATGTTTTGATATACTTTTCTGTACATGTTTTTCACTTTACCAATAAAAATTATATTGAGAAAAAAAAAAAGTTATCAACTCATTGGTTTATGATAACAATAAAAGATTATGGTCTGATAATAAATTTATATATATACCCAAACACCGCAAAAAAAGTAAATTCTTCTTAAATAGTTGTACTATCTAGATTAATGAAAAATAGGTACAGTGGTGTGAAAAAGTGTTTGCCCCCTTCCTCATTTCCTGTTCCTTTGCATGTTTGTCACACTTAAGTGTTTCGGAACATCAAACCAATTTAAACAATAGTCAAGGACAACACAAGTAAACACAAAATGCAATTTGTAAATGAAGGTGTTTATTATTAAAGGTGAAAAAAAATCCAAACCATCATGGCCCTGTGTGAAAAAGTGATTGCCCCCTTGTTTAAACATACTATAACTGTGGTTGTCCACACCTGAGTTCAATTTCTCTAGCCACACCCAGGCCTGATTATTGCCACACCTGTTCACAATCAAGGCATCACTTAAATAGGAGCTGCTTGACACAGTAAGGTCCACCAGAAGATCCTTAAAAGCTACACATCATGCCGAGACCCAAAGAAATTCAGGAACAATTGAGAAAGAAAGTAATTGAGATCTATCAGTCTGGAAAGGGTTATAAAGCCATTTCCAAAGCTTTGGGAATCCAGCGAACCACAGTGAGAGCCATTATCCATAAATGGCGAAGACATGGAACAGTGGTGAACCTTCCCAGGAGTGGCCGGCCACCCAAAATTACCCCAAGAGCGCAGCGACGACTCATCCAAGAGGTCACAAAAGACCCCACAACAACGTCCAAGGAACTGCAGGCCTCACTTGCCTCAGTTAAGGTCAGCGTTCATGCCTCCACCATCAGGAAAAGACTGGGCAAAAATGGCCTGCATGGCAGAGTTCCAAGGAGAAAACCACTGCTGAGCAAAAAGAACATCAAAGCTCGTCTCAATTTCTCCACAACACATCTTGATGATCCCCAAGACTTTTGGGACAACATTCTGTGGACCGATGAGACAAAAGTGGAACTCTTTGGAAGGTGTGTGTCCAAGTATATCTGGCGTAGAAGGAACACTGCATTTCATAAAAAGAACATTATCCCAACAGTAAAATATGGTGGTGGTAGTGTGATGGTCTGGGGCTGTTTTGCTGCTTCAGGACCTGGAAGACTTGCCATGATAAAAGGAACTATGAATTCTGCTGTCTACCAAGAGATCCTGAAGGAGAATGTCCGACCATCTGTTCGTGTACTCAAGCTGAAACGAACTTGGGTTCTGCAGCAGGACAATGATCCTAAACACACCAGCAAGTCCACCACCGAATGGCTGAAGAAAAACAAAATGAAGACTTTGGAGTGGCCTAGCCAAAGTCCTGACCTGAATCCTATTGAGATGTTGTGGTATGACCTTAAAAAGGCCGTTCATGCTCGAAAACCCTCTAATGTAACTGAATTAGGACAATTCTGCAAAGATGAGTGGGCCAAAATTCCTCCAGGACGCTGTAAAAGCCTCATTGCACGTTATCGCAAACGCTTGGTTGCAGTTGTTGCTGCTAAGGGTGGCTCAACCAGTTATTAGGTTTAGGGGGCAATCACTTTTTCACACAGGGCCATGATGGTTTGGATTTTTTTTCACCTTTAATAATAAACACCTTCATTTACAAATTGCATTTTGTGTTTACTTGTGTTGTCCTTGACTATTGTTTAAATTGGTTTGATGTTCCGAAACACTTAAGTGTGACAAACATGCAAAGGAACAGGAAATGAGGAAGGGGGCAAACACTTTTTCACACCACTGTATCTCTCTGTAGCAACTTACAAAATATACAAAAGCTTTCATCTGACAAATAAATATGTCAAACACGATTGAACAATTTTGCATTTAATTCAAGAATGAATAAATAGTGGGCAAAATGCAGAATTTGACTGTATATGCTGAAGTTTAAACAAATAATTTGCATTTGCACTTTAAAAATATGGAAAAGTGACAAAGAACAATAAAGCATAATTTTTAAACTGATCAGCTAGGAATATAAAAAAGATGACTAAATATAAAGATAACTGGTATTTACAAATAGAAAAAACAATATGATGTTTATGATTTTTTTTTTTTTTTTAAATGATTTAAATGTGTAAGATCGATCATAGTTAAATGTCAAATGAAAGTATGTATATTTTGCTGTCCATTGCCTTATGTGAACATAATTCGTTCATGAAGAGAATGTGGTAGAAATGTCAAGTGTTAAAATTAATTACAAATAATGTCTGACAACTTAGCATTTTTCTATCTTGGTGTACTTATGTCACTTTTTATGGCTTTTTTATGGCTTTAAGATTTCTATATTAGTGAAAATGTATTTGACTGTTCAAAGTTGTGGGTGATTTTCATTGCTCCAGGGTAAGCTGTCAGTGCAATATAATGTTTTACATTTTCAAACTGGACTGAGAGCAAAGTCATTATTAATTGACTGTCATCGTTGGCTGTCTATAGTACATTTTTATAGTGGAAAGTGCTAAGATGTTATGCAAGTACTTCATAGGTAACAATTGTTATAACCTCCAAGAACTAATTGTTTTACTACACTTTTGCGCTGCACCCTTCTTATAGAGAGGAGTATTTATAGGAGTAATACCAATCAGTGGGTTTACAGAGACCGACAAGGGCCTGGTGCTGAAGGAAACATTTGGCACAATTTGATTTAGCATAGAATGGTACCCATGCTTTCTTACTAGTGTGCATTTGGCCATTCTGCCCAAAGTAACATTTAAGCATTTGGCATTGGGAACAATTCCGACTAGCTGTCATTGTAACAAAGCATACACCAGGCTCAGGATCCTTCTGTGGAGTCCTGAAGCTAGCCGGCAATTTGTAGTAGTTAAAACATCAACATAATGATTGCGATAAATAAATATGAAAAAATGGAGGTCTAAATTAAAATAAAAACAGATCACAAAATTAACATACATACAACTTTGTGTAGAGTTTGCACTTAGCTATTTGCAGAGAATTGACTCACTTACTTTTTAAAGAAAGAGATGTGATTCTCTTTTTGTTCAGTCACTGCAAGAATTCTTTGTATTTTGACAGTGTGCAACACAGAAGCATAGTCATAGTCATCAGACTTCCAAGTAAATGCTGCTGTGCATGTTCATACATACTAAAAGTTCACATCTTTCCTCAATTATTATAAGCAGAGACTAGCCCTTACTTATTTGCTTGGTATATAAATATTATAATATTTAATACAAATTAAATACCTTACTGTTAACATATATATATATATATTTTTAATATGCCTTTGTTAATTCTATGTACTGTATATTTATGAATACAAAAGAACTACATATAGCAATAACATCAATTGTATTATTTAACATATGGTATTGTTCTGTATAACAGCAGTATTCTCATCGACACAGAGAAACTTGGCAACCAACCTCTCATACTGACCTAAACTATGCATGTGTGTCTTGGGAAGCTATGCTTTCATTAAATAAGAACATCAACTGGTTTATATGTTTTGGGAAAACTCCACACATATTTTTTCTTGAGGAACAATCAAAAGTAAGCAAATTAGAATTAAAAAAAATCTGTAGGAATATAATTTCAGTTTAAAAGTAATTCTGTAAAAGTAGTGGAGATCCAGTGCCCAATATTAATCCTATCTTTGTGTGAATTATTTTCATGGATTTTTTTTAACATTTATTGGTTATGAAATATATTTCTGGCCATATAATGAACAAGTGATGTAGAATCCTGGAGTTCTGCAAGAGGCCCCCAGGAGGTCTGCCACTGGAGGTGTTAGAGCAGGGTGGGTAGAGCATGCAATATGCCAAGAGGAAAGTGGGTGGCACTAGCCAGGCTATCAGAGACAGAGTGGTTCTGGGCATAGGCAGCATAGAAAACAGATGAATGTGCAGGGGGCTTCTTTAAAACAGAGGGGGCAGTAACTCTTCCTGATGGTGGATGCATCAAAAAAGAACAGCTAGGAAGTAGAAAAACCAGCGTGGAACATACAACCTGCAAAAACTGCCTTCAATACATGCTGGGACATCACTGGGATTCTTGAACTGAGTACAGCTGGTGCAGGTCAGTATTATGATAAGGTAGAGCGCTTCATGTGTTTTGTGTATGCCCCTGCCTGTCCATCCCAATTACTGGGTCTTATAGGGATGACCAAGATGACTATAATAATGATAGTGTTAGGACTTCTCTAAGGGTATGCTGGGCAGCAAGTAAACCAACATTACTTTAAAGTGCTTACTTAATTTGCGGTGCAGTACAAACTACATACATTTATTTTTAGTCACTAACACCCCTGCTAATGTATACATAAGTGAATTTTATGATTTGTTTTTATTCTATTCATTATTATAGCTACAACTTACTGATTGCACTAATATAACGTGATCTGTAGATCTGAAAATCAAAAAATAAAGATATTTTTCAAGTGTGCTAATAAGATTGTGATTGATGTAAGACTGACATTTTCAGTATTTTTCTGACAATTAAATCTTTCAACATTGGATTGTAAGCTTGAGCTCCTTGAACTTGCAACAACAGATTATGGAGACCTATTTCAAACTCATATGATAGGACCTTAGGATAGAAATATGCTCTGATAATACCCTACATGTAGTTTATTTTTAGGAATGTAACTCATATATAATTCAGTATACCAGAGGTATATAATGAAATGCATGTAACAGTATTTGGTTACCTCAGGCTGATATAAAAAAAAACACCAATTAAAGTGTTACTAAGCCCAAGACCCTGCATTCACTATATCTGGTCTCCCATAGTACACAGAATATGGAAATGAAATTTAGTAAATTTTAGTAAATATAAACTGCTGAATACCTTTTTTCATCAGCAGTACATAACAATCGTGTGACTTTTTATACGGCACTGAGCTTTTCTATCAGGATGCAGGACTCCTGACCCCATGTATGGACAGTGCTGATTGGCCCTGTGCTGATCACATGCACTCTCCCAATAAAAAAAAACTCTCTATCAATACACACCAAACTGAGCATGTGCAGCCTGACTCCAAAGGCTCTGTACTATCCGGACCTGTTCTGGAGTCAGTGGAAGAAGAGGAGGATCTTTGCATACAAGAGTAAGCAGCCTATTTACACAATGCAGAGATTAACCCCTTATGCTCCACAGTGAGTATAACAAGAATGATTTACTGCATATACAGAAGTTATGTGTATTTTTAAAAAGTAACTTAACTTCTGTTGAGTAAAAAATATTTTTGTATCTTATTGCAGACTCCTGGAAAATTCAGTCAGCCAATCACAAAAGCAGGAAATTACATATCTGGGGGTGTTCTGTACACCATCTGTGTACAGAATGCCTCCAGGTAGCCATATTGCATTGCATTTTACAGAAAATTACAGGGATGCAGTTTGAAAAGGAAAGGTAATTTTTAATAGCATTAAATTACCATATGACCTGTGTCGCATTTGTATATGCTATATATATATATATATATATATATATATATATATATATATATATATATATATATATATATATATATTTATTTGCTAATATTTTAATATTTTTCCAATGAAAGTAGAGTTATCCTTTAAATTTGACTAGTGTAAGTACCTGCATTTTTCTTATAGATGCATCCTTGGAGAATGAACAGCAGGTGCATGAGTTTAAAAGTTGTGCTGCATGCAAGTATGCAAAAAGAACACATGCTGACAGCAGGAGATGGCAGTTTGATCAGAGGAATGAGCTGATGTCTCTTTACTGTCCAATCTCAGGTTGGGGATAGAGATGTATTGCTTTATTGCTTAAAAAGGTATTTAAATCCTAGCAATAAACTTCTCTTATTTGGTGGACTAATCTGTTAAATATGCCATTAAAAGCATATTGTTATATTTTTTTGATAAGTGTAAAAGAACATACCTGTTGATTCTGCCATAAATCTTGTCAGTTGATTAGTTCCTGTGGACTGTGACTGTGCTGCTGTCTTTTCAGTTACATTATACCCAGTTAACCTCTCTGTTTTGTTATGGAGAAGAGCAGAGGGGATTTTTACTGTAGTCCTGTCCCAGGGTAACAATAGTGCTTTCTGATATAGACTGTACTGTGAGTGAATGTTGTCACTTTAGGACAAGAAGTGTGCCCAGGGGAAAATAAAGGAAAAAAAGCCAGAAAAGGAAAACAAATGCAGCCACCACATCCAAGGACTGGTAGGTGGCAATATATTACATTCTTGGGTTTGAATAAGCATAAACTGCATAGGAAAATTGTGCCACCAGGGTGGTTATACAGTTAGGCAGACCTGTGTAAATCTCAGGACTGGATGGACAGAAATACAAAACTCTGGCAGGCAAACAAGCTCTCTTATATGTTTAATGGTGTATTTTGCTGTTTTTCTGCACAACAGCTTTAAGTCTGAAATAGCTCTTTCTGACTTAGCCATATCTTACAATACAAAATATCTTACAAATTTTATTAACCTGTTGGCTGCAAAGTGGGGAGTATTCAACTAAATTTACCATTTACCTTTTTCTGTTTGTTTCATTGACAAAAAAAATAAAAATATAAAAACTGGCATTATCATCTGTGAACTGTGAACAATGATCAGGTCAGTGGTGAAAAACAGTACAGTATAATGTATATGTTTATGAAGGTTACAATGGTCGTCCAAAAGAAAAAAAGCTATAATATCACTGTGTTCATAACCACAAGCCAAATAAAATTGTATATTACATGAAGTAGTTTACTTAAGCTGTGTGAAAGTGATTGATCAACAGAGTCTTCTAACGGATGGGGTTTAACGCTTCACATTTTTATACACTGCATTTGCCAATCCATTCGTTTAGGCAGTGTCTCCCTGTCTCATACTCATAATACTTGGTATGAATCACATCTGCTCCTTTGGCTCTTAAGCACATAATTAGTAATAGAAATACATAAGGTTTGTAGGCGAGGATCTTTATATCTGATGTGGAGTCTGTCTCATTCATATTCATAACATTGTACCAAATAAAAATGTCAACAGGTTCTCTATACTGCAGAGCTTTGTCTTGATCAAACTTTAAAAATTCTCACAGTGTCATGAAATAATAAAAATATAAATTAATTTTTACATTCATATCTGATAACACTTAAAGCGAAATTCAAAAGCTTTCCTGCAGAACAGTCTAACTTATCAGTCCATTTGTGATTTTCCATTATAGATTAAAAAGATATAACCGTGCTAACCGTAGAATTATGTCTGGAAGGAAAGTAACTGTCCAGTGGCAATAATAAATCAGGCTTACTGTACTTAATAAAGCAATACCAAGAGCAAAACTGATGTCCAAACCAACTAAATTTCTGATGACTTACCGTATATACTCGAGTATAGGCCGTCCCGAGTATAAGCCGAGGCCCCTAATTCACCACAAAAAAATGGGAAAAATGCATCGACCCGTGTATAAGCCGAGGGTACAAAATGCAGCAGCTACTGTAAGTGGAAAAGAGGGTCAGCAATGCCCATCTGCAGCTGCCTGTCCCCTGTACAGACCCCCCCGTGTCCCCATTGTAGCCTACCTGTGCCGATCTGCGGGTCCTGTGCCATCCGTCCTGTGCCATCTGTCCTTGTGCCCTCCTTCCTGTGCCCTCCGTCCTGTGCCCTGTGCCCTCTGCCATCGGTCTTCGGTCTTCGCTCTGTCCCCTCCCTGTCAGCGTGTACGGCGCCATTGTAAAATTAAAAAGCCGCGCCTCCTCCTCGTCCTCGTCCGTGATAGGAGGAACGCTGTTTTCCCAGCAGTCAGTGTGCAGTGTTCCGCCTATCAGGGACGTCCTCTCATCCTCGTCCATGAGATGAGAATGACAGGACATCCGTGATAGGCGGAACACTGTACTGCTGGGAAAATTAGTGTCCGCCTATCACGGACGGGCGGGAGGAGGCGGCGCGGCTTTTTAAAACTGCCGTCTGTCTGCATGACAAGCTGTTCATGTAGGCAGACGGCGGTGACTCGAATATAAGCCGAGGGGGGGACTTTCAGCCCTAAAAAATGGGCTGAAAATCGCGGCTTATATTCGAGTATATACGGTAAATCAGAACACTTGGAGGAGTTCTGAATACTTTGTGAGGTTATTGAACTTTGTTCTAATGCACTTTGCCCTATTAGATAAGCCATGTTTGTTAAATTCTTGTTAAAAGGCATACATATACTGAATTGCAAAATTTCACTTTTATTATCAGATTAATTTGTAGCAGACATTAGACTTTCTCAATAATTCTAAATTCTCATCAAAAAGTTGCAATTTTCTAAGCTTTTTCATTTAAGACATCTAGTGGCTACATCTGGAACATAAATGGAAAGAGTAACTAAACATTTTATTTCTTAATATGTTGTTCATTGATATTTTACATTTGCTAAACAGCTTATCTATAATATACAGAATTTTAGTTTTCTGATATATATATATATATATATATATATATATATATATATATATATATATATATATATACATATATATATATATATATATATATATATATATATATATATATATATATATATATATATATATATATATATATATATATGTATATATATATATATATATATATATATATATATATATATATATATATATATATATATATATATATATATATATATATATATATATATATATATATATATATATATATATATATAGGTGTGGCCCTGCAGAATCACTTTTCACATGATAGGAAAAGCCCTGTGAAGATTGTATTATTTTTATTATGTCTAAACAGTCTAATAACTGCCGAAATGTGATTTTTTTTGTTTACATATGTGCGTTTTGGATGCGTTTTTTACTGCATCGAATTCACATTACAGGCTAGTGTGACCGACTCTCAATGGAGCCGGATTTCACAGGTCCGGAGCGGCCACGGAGCAGATTGCAAAAGGGTCCTGTGCAGTTTTAGGTCTGGTTCAGGCAAAAATGTGGCCCTGAATCGCAACCTGAACCGCTAAACAGAAACGCAAAGGACCTCAAGCATGAAACAGCGGCCACAGATATGTGAACCCGGCCTTAAATAATCTTGTAATAGCTGAGAGTAGTTACCTCTTCTGATACCTTGCTACCTGTGATTCTGACCTTCACTCTCATGCAGAGCTCTGCCAACCGATGAAGCTTCAGCAAACCTCTGTTATGTGGCCGCCACTCTGGTCTTCTGGTCTTCTCTCCTGCCCAGGAATGCAGGTGGTCCCTTAACACTATCACTTACATTGCAGGAACAGTAGTGACCACTGGTACGATATAAATACAATAACATTTGTAAATGGTAGGCCAAATGATAGTAAAAAAATGGCTATAGGGGTGTAGCGCTACCCCCATGAGGGCCACTTAAACATACTGTATCCCACTGGTTGCCTTGACCTTGCAAGTTCTCAACTCTGACACTCTGGGTTCTGACTTTTCTGCTATAGGCAAAAAAATGTAAAGGTACACACACGCATGCAAAGTGATCCAGTCACATTTGTTTACTGGCAGATCAATAGCAATATATTAAACAACAAGAGTTTGTAACATACAGTAGATAAGACACAAGTCCAACCTGTGTGTGTGCTTTAATGTCAGTATTACATTGTATATCCCTGTATGTTGTGGTCATTCAGATGCCTATCTAATAGTTTTTTGAAATTATTGATGCTCCCCACTGAAACCACTGCCTGTGGAAGAGAATTCCATATCCTTAACGCTCTAAAGCCCCATACACACGGTCGGACAATCCGCGGACCAGGTCGGTCGGATCCTGTCCGTCGTACTTTGTCCGATGTTGGTGTTGCGTACACACGGTCGGACTACGTTGTCGGAATATCCGGTCTGCAAGAACGTCGTGACGTAAGTCGTCGTCCACGAGATTAGAAAAGGGAAGTTCAGCACCACGTCAGGCACCCGTTGGGCTCCTTCTGCTGATCCCGTGTTTATCGAGATTTAGTCGAAGTTTGGTGACTTAAGATTCGCGCTTCTCAGTTTTCTGACTCAGATCGTTACTGCTCTTCAGTTTGTGCTTGTCGTGCGTATCTGTTTATTAGTGCGTGTAGTCAGTTCGCATTTGTTGGTCATTGCGGCCTATATCTTGATATAGGACGCTTTGATTTGCACTGCTTATTGTCTGCTCGTTTCTGGTATTCATTTCGTTCTTTCAGGCCTTGCTGTTTATCGGTGCTTTCTGTTTGTCCGTTCTGACCAGCCGACCTTTTGTGACCTTGTGAGCGATGTTTCCCGTGCGTACTCGTCGCCGAGTTCGTGCTGTACGCGGAATTGGTGTCGGGCTTTTAGCTTTGAGCCAAGACCCTTCCATGAACAGAGTGACGAGGAGTATGTGGACCAAGAATTGGTTGCTTCAGCGTGACCAATTCTCGCACATGCCTTTGCTTCGTGAGATCCGGGAGAATAATCCTGATGATTTCAGGAACTTTCTCAGGATGACGGACCCCGATTTTCACCGTCTTTTGGCTTTGCTGACCCCCTTTATCAGCCGGCAGGATACCTGCATGAGACAAGCCATTACTCCGGAGCAGAGGCTTGTTGCCACGTTGAGGTACTTGGCGACAGGGAGAAGTCTTCAGGATTTGAAGTTCTCTTCAGGTATCTCTCCCCAGGCCCTGGGAATCATTATTCCAGAGACCTGTTCTGCCATCATCGAGGTCCTGCAGGAGGACTATATTAAGGTAACATTTCTCCTTTACTATTCCCTTCTATGTATGCTCTGTTTGCTAATGACTTGTATTTTTGACCTCCTTCCCTAAATACCATGATTGCAATATGTTCTAATATGCTGTGCCCCTTTTCTCCTTCATGCATTTTTCCCTTCACTTACCTCCCCAGCATGCTCTTCTGCCCCAATAGACACCTATGGCCTAGTCACTTAAGCAATGTCTTTTGTCTGCTGCATAGTATTGTTTGCCCCCAAACACCCCCTAAAATATGCACAAATGTTTGCTGTGTGGTTTACTTCATGTAGAGCCCCCTTTTTTTTTTGTTTTTTTGGTGGGGGGGGGGGGGAAACTCATTAGGAACCCCCTCCCCCAACTGCTCTGTCAGATGGTACCAATCCTCTATCTGCTGGCTTTCCCAAGGTCAATACACACTATATACCTACCTCTTTATAGTGGGCATCTTTAGGGATGAATTCAGCAAAGCATGTAGTGCAAGGGGCTGCCTCCATACTTTCCATTTCCTATTTTTTGGTGTTCTTTCCCTCCTATTAGCTTGCTTGGTAATTTCATAATGTCCCAATGTGCTTGCCTTTTTTTGGGGGGGGGGGGGGGGGGGGGGTTGAAATGTTATTTTATCTTTCCTGGGGGCTGCCAATAGTGTTAAGTACAGAGGGTCTGGCCAAACTAGCACACATTATTGAGCCATTTGCCAATCAATGAAGTGCAGAGGGTTACCTGTCCACCCCCCCCCCCCCCCCCAAAACCCTAGTTATTGCCAATGGCCCATCAGAAGTGGTGGGATTGATGGGGGGTGAGTAATCTGTGAAGGGGAGCCTCTACTTTTCTGTGCAAATACTTTCCAGCCTCCAATTTTAAACAATGCTCTTGTTCCAAGATGTTGATTGTCTAATCTGCTTGCAATGTTTAGGTGCAAAGTGACTAATTTTTTTTTCTTGTTTCACTCCACAGTTCCCTTACACGCCACAGGAATGGCAGACTGTGGCCTCCCACTTTGCCAGCCGTTGGGACTTTCCTAACTGCGGAGGGGCAATTGATGGGAAACACGTCCGCATCGTCCCACCGCCCAACTCGGGGTCCTACTATTATAATTATAAAGGGTTTAATAGTGTAGTGATGTTGGCGGTGGTGTCGGCAACATACGAGTTTATGTATGTGGACGTGGGGATGAACGGCCGGATCTCGGATGGTGGTGCCATTACGCACACGGAGTTCTACTGGCGTCTCCAAAGTGGCAGTCTGTGCTTGCCACCTCCAGAGGAGAATGCAGAAGGACTCCCCTTCGTCTTTGTCGCAGATGAAGCGTTTGCGTTGACTCCCCATGTGATGAGGCCGTTCCCGATGAGGACCCTCACCTCAGACCAGAGGGTCTTCAACTACAGGCTGTCCAGAGCCAGAAGAGTGGTGGAGAACACTTTTGGCATCCTGGCCAGCCGCTTCCGCCTGTTCTTGACGGCATTTAACTTGGCGGAATACAAACTGAACCACATAGTTCTTGCCTGTTGCATATTGCACAACTTCCTCAAAAGACATAACAGGAACTATGTGGTGCCCGTTGGCCCAGATGTGGAGGGCCCTCCAAATGCGGACCTCACAGCCCTTCAAGTGGCACGTCCAGGCTTGCCCCCTCTAAATGCCTGCGCGGTCCGCGAGCAATATATGGAGTACTTTGTGGGTAGGGGGGCCATTGCTCTGCCTGACGATGTGTGAGAGGCATTTTTTAATAAATCTGATATTTCAACCAACCTATGATTTCTTGTCATTTCAGTATTCTTTTTAGCTTATTTTACCGTGAAATTTTTTCCCTTTGCCTTCGACAGTGGGAATGCACTTTCTGAGCAAAAGGAGGTAACAGTCTCTTCTTCCCAAAAAGATTAGTCTCATGTTGTGTGTTTGCTACCTAATCTTTGGTCTAGATAAGGTTTGTACTGCATAACTGACACCAAAAAAAATCCTTTTCATCACCAGGTCAGACATGTGTGTATTCTCAAAAATGCTGTGCTCCGTGTTTTTGTACAAAGCACTGTGGGTGTCATTTACATAAGTCCAATCCACTATGCTCTACAAGTGCAGTGAAAAAGTGCCCTGGAAAAGAAACTTGCAGTGCAAAGTGGACTTGCCTTTAGTAAATAACACCAATTGCCCCCCATATCCTTTACATTTCACATACATAATGCATTGTGTTTTTGAAATAAGGAAGCCACACATTTAGAAAAATAAAAAAGTTTACTTGGAAAACATTCACAAGTGCGTTTACAATCTTCACGCCCAAACTGACAACATCTTGGTTATTTACAACATTGTTTACAAACATTGCGCAATTGGTAAAACCAGGCATGGAGCAAAACAGAACCTATGAACTTGGAAAGTTCAACTTTGTAAAGTGAAGACAAGATCAGACATGACTATATGTTCAAAGTGTGTTTGATCTTGCCTTCATCACATGGGGGGGTCACCCCTGGAAAGTGGAAATTTAGAACATGCACACAATTTAGGTCTGAAAATGGTCATTAGATGGTAAAACACATGCCTAGAAGCTTCAAAAGTGCCATTTTCCATCATGGGGATGAATGGACGTTTTTTGGGGTGCAACCCCTTCACCACAACCACTTTCGTAGTTCGTAAAGTGGTTGCACCCCCAAAAAAACGTTGGCATTCATCCACCATGATGGGAGCTAGCACATGTGGACACAATGTGTGCATGTTCCAAATTTCACACAGTTCTTAAGTTGCAAATGTGTTCAGAAGCTGGCACAAATGTGTGTTAATTACTTGGTGCGTTTTCATATTTTTCCTAAAACATCAATGATGTTCTTCAATTTTTGTTGAACATCATTGATGTTTTGCTTGATGTAATCTAGATCTCTATTGCAGACCATTATCTCCCCGATGAGTACGTGGGCACTCTCTGTGGTAAAGTGCGATTTTTCTTCCACAACATCCACGTCACCTAAAAACCACAAACAAACAAAAATGGGGTGTTGGAAATGAGGCAGCCATACATTGATTAGCTTACCAGTAGCTGTGTTCTCCCACACTCACCTGTTGTGGTGACAATTTCTCCAAGTTCGATGATCTCTCCTTCCTCCTCCTCCTCCTCTGCTTCTGCTCTTTCACCTTTTTTGGGAGGTGTTGGTTTTGGGGTTTCCTCAGACGGCCCAAGTTTTCGCTCCCCTATGAGAATGTACAAAAGGAAGATTTAGCAACACAATCTATTGAGGGCAGAAATAGGAAATGACAAACATTGCTTGAAAGTGACGGACACTATTTTTGTTTGGCCAGTTACAAATGCCAACTACATGAATGTAGTCACTTTGTAAAGGTGCTAAACTGACTAGCTTTTTGGTAGAAGTTTGTGTGATGGAGACACCCCTCTAGTATCCACTGGAGCACATGTGTGGAAAAGCCTAATAAAAAGGGGGTTTGGGTGTCCCAGCACTAGTGCTCTAGAGTCCAGATGGGTAAACAGCTACTGGGTGACCTCTCCTTTACATTGAATAAATTGGCTTTACATTCTTGATGACATTTCTAGTGAGAACAAACTTCCTTTCCCCAACCAAAAAAACCAAACATCGTATTATAAGTGGCCGAACGATCGAGGTTGCGTACGATCGAATGGACACACACACGACCATGACAGTGGCAGAAAGATCGAGGCTGAGTACGATCGAATGCACACACGAACATGAAAGTGGCCATTTTGGAATGTACAACTTTGTAAAAATCAAACCACATGGAGCAGTATGCAAGCAAGAAATCAAACACAAAACCCAACTACTTACTTTTTTGAAGAATTCGATTGATCTTTCTGTACTGATCGGCCTCCCTCAGTTTCAGGTCTGACCAGCGTTTCCTCAGTTGCTCCTTGGATCGTTGTACCCCAAACTGATTGTACAGCCTTCTCACAACTTTAGACATGATCTTGGCCTTGCGGACATTGGGGTTGAGGTAAGGCCCATACTTCCCATCATAGTCGCTCCTCTTTAATATGTCCACCATCTCCAACATTTCTCCAAATGACATATTGGAGGCCTTGAATTTCAGGCTCCGGGATCGGGACGTTTCTGCCTCCGGACTTTCCTCGTCCTCCTCCTCGTTGGTGGGATATTTGGGGCGCACCTGCTGTGTCCACGCCATGTGCTCTCCCCACTGCGCCGTAAAGAGAAGGGGTGGGGAATAGACGAGAAAGATCGTCAGGGGCGGGCGGAGTTTGACGCATGCGCACTGTATATAAAACGTCACACGCCTGTGTCGTAGCCACGATCTGGGAGACGAGGGGAGAGAAAACTCACGCACGAGACGATCGCTACAAACGAAGGTACAATTTGATGTTGGTACATAACTAGCCTAATATAAAAATGAACAACTGCGCTGCAAACAATCGTGCGATTGTAACTCAAAACATAAAAGTGAACCAATTAATAATGAAAACAGCTCAATTAGGACAATAAATTTGCACCTCCTAGAACTTATAATTGATAACAGGTTCAAAAAGAGTCCGTGGTGACACAAAAAAGTTATAAACAAAAGTGAAAAACAGTCATTAGTGATGGTCTGTCCTTATAAAAGTCTATGTGATTCTGCAAAGGACAAATTGAAACATAACAAAGACTCCAGAGACTCCGCAGTGATCTTAATCAGTAATCAACAGCTGAAAGGGGTGATCTTGATGAAAGAAAGAAAAAACACCTCCACCGTCCAAACACACTGACCCTTACCGGATTGTGCGACCCCCTGTTACAGAGGTCACACTGGCTTGTGGCTTAATCCCGGCCAAGGGTTTCCAAAGGCTTTAGCAGGTTACTCAGGATGGAAGGTACGGGCTCAGAGACAGTCACAGGAGGACATGTCCGGGGCTCAGCTCCTCTCCCTCTTTATTTTTTTGTGTCTTTTCTTTTTTTTTTTTTTATTATCTCTTCTCAGCCTAGACTGATTCGAACTTGAGGCCTCTTTATGGAGAAGATTAGGAGAGTTTAGCCTGACATAATTTATAGGGTTTGGTGTGGTGTTGTGTCTTGCAGAGATTATGAAGGGATTCAATGACATGAGTTTTCTCCCCCTCTTCCTTGCCAAATACAGGGAATTTCCCATTTTATGGCAGGGTAAACACCCCCATTATAGCAACAAACCAAAGAGTCACGCAGCCCTGGAGGAACTTGTGGAATTTGTCAAGCCAAGGTTCCCCGCGGCAACTGTTGATGATATAAGAAAGAAAATTGGCAGCCTGAGGAGTGCGTATATCAGGGAGCGCAAGAAGGTCCGGAAGTCGGAAGAAACTGCAACTGCAGCAGATGAGGTCTATGTCCCCAAGCTCTGGTACTATCAGAGTCTCCATTTTCTGAAAGACCAGGCTGATGTCACGGAGCCACTCTCGACTCCTCCTTCCACGCTTCCTTGCACGCAGGCCACCCCTGATGAGGCTTCCGAGGAGCAACCTGGGCCTTCCAGTCTGGAAGAGGTGGAGGAGCCCAGCTTGTTCCAGGTATAGTAGTTTTGTTACCATTTATGTGAATAATGAATGATGATCACTTAATTCAGGATCCCCAATTGCTTAGTTCCTAACGTGTTTGACATATCAACTGACAGTAGTGTTGGAGACATTTGGGGCCAGAATCTAAACTGCAGGGCTGAGAATTGTATGGTTTTCTATTTGTAAACATTTTGCAACAGTCACTAGATGAGAATTGTGTGTGTTTGATGAACAAATAACTGAAACTATGTCCCTTTTTCATACACAGGAAGACCTCAGCCAGGAGGTGGCTGTGGAAGGTGGCAGTCAGGAGGAGGCAGGGGTTAGTGGCAGCCACGAGGTGGGTAGTGGCAGCCAAGAGGGGGCTAGGCCTCGGAGCCTGACTGACACCCAAACCCCTCCCCTCCGCCTTCCGTACAAAAGGGCGAGAAGGGGGGGTTATGCGGCAGAGTCAGCGCTCAGGATGATAAGAGAGGCTTCAGACTCCCTACATGCCACACCCGCCGACGAGGAGACCTTTGGCTCCGTGGTTGTCACGAAGATGATGGGTATGGAGGTGAGGCAACGCAACATGTGTGAGGGGCTCATCCTCCATGTCCTAAATAAGGGTAGGGCTGGGGAGATGACCCCAGTCACACATGTTTGCCATAGTTACCATGCTCCGCCTCCTCCTCCTCCTCCTCCTCCTCCTTCTGCCACCCCACCAGCACGACAGCCACAGCGTGCAAGGAAGCATGGAAGGAAGACCTGAGAGTGACGACCTGGAATCAGTCTGGTCTGAGAGAAGATGGAGCCTCTTGTAGTACCAGAGCCTGGGGACCTAGATGGCATCTGCTGCAGTTCCGGATGCTTTCGACTTCAGGACCAGATTGCACTCCCCTTAATATACGTACTCCTCAGGCCCCCAATTTTCTACGCTTGAAAAATGATGGTTGCCGTGGGGGGCCAAGGCTTTGCAAATTCCCCAAGTTTCACCATGGCTGCGTTCCTCTTTGGTTTGTTGCTGAGACCTAAATAAAGTTTTTTTTGATTTGAAATAATCATTGACTATTGTGTTTTACTTTTCTACAATGACAGTTTTTCTTGGAGTAGGCAGGTACATTTCACTAATCCTAAAGTAGAATTAACAAGGGGCACCAACAACCAACAAACTCCTAGTAAATTTAAGCAAGAAATACAAATGTTAATAATGTGGTTTTGCTAAGTTGAGACACACAACCCCCCTCCAAAAAAAAAAAATATTTCTCCTTCAAATATGTTTTCCCCAAAAAAAAAAAAAAAAAAAGACAAATCATGCTAAAAATATAACAAAGATTCTTTTACGATCTGAGTAAAAATAAACATGTAGTGTATAAATGCTGAAAAGTAATAAAGAACTAAGTTTGTGAGAAGTGCGGGTGAATAGGAGCAGCTAAAACATGTCATTCTTGTTGCATTGTAAAGAAAAAGAGAATGCGCTGCATTAAAGACATTTTAACATTGCAGCGTGACGAATGTGCTGTGTCGATTAGGAAAGGTAGTTTTACCTGACCGAGCGCTTCCGTCACAGAATTTCTTCTGAGCATGCGTAGCACTTTGTCCGTCGGACAACCGTACACACGATCGGATTTGGTGTGATCGGACCGTGTTGACGGCAAATCTTTCCAGCAGGAGATAAGACTTTGTCCGTCGGACAAACCGACGTACACTGTCCGATGGTGCATACACACGGTCTGATTTTTCAACAACATTGTCCGATCGGACAGAATACATGAAAAAGTCAGACCGTGTGTATGGGGCTTTACAGTAAAGAACCCTCTACACAGTTTGAGTTTGAACTGCTTCTCTTCTAATTTTAGTGAATAGCCACGTGTCTTTTTAAATTCCCTTTCGCAGAAAAATGTAATCCCTATTGTGGGGTCACCAGTATGGAATTTGTACATTGAAATCATATCCCCTCTCAAGCGTCTCTTCTCCAGAGAGAATAAGTTCAGTACTCATAATCTTTCCTCATAACTAAGGTCCTCCAGTCCCTTTATTAGCTTGGTTGCCCTTCACTGGACCCTCTCCAGGTGCAAAGTATAAACAGAAAAGTCAGTGCTACTACCCATACACCACATAGATAGCAGAGCTCCCAGGTGCTGGATGCTGAGTAGAGTAATGTAAAAAAAATGATCCGCACTCTGGTCGTTGCTCTTAAAATTTCTTCATTTTATTGAATAGCCACAGTGAACAAATTCAGATAAGGTCAGTTGATGCGTTTCAGCCTATAAGGCCTTAGTCATACAGAGTCTTGTAGAGTGGGAGAATTATCGTTTTATCTCTGGAGTTAATCCCCTTTTTAATGCATGCCAATATTCTGTTGACTTTTCTTGCAGCAGCTCGGCATTGCATGCCATTGCTGAGTCTGTCATCTACTAGGACCCCGAGGTCCTTTTCCATCCTAGATTCCCCCAGAGGTTCTCCCCATAGAGAGTAGATTGCATTCCTATTTTTGCCCCCCAAATGCATTATTTTACATTTCTCTACATAAATCTCATTTGCCATGTAGTTGCCCACCACGTTAATTTCTTCAAATCTTCTTGCAAGATTTTCACATCCTGCTAAGAAACTATTGCCCTACTTAACTTAGTATCGTCCACAAGTACTGACATTGAGCTGTTTATCCCATCCTCCAGGTCGTTTATGAATAAATTAAATAGGATTAGTCCCAGGACAGAACCATGGGGGACCCCACTTTCCACACTGGACCCCTCCGAGTACTCCCCATTTATCACTACCTTCTGAACTCGCCCCTGTAGCCAGTTTTCAATCCATGTACTCACCATTTGGTCCATGCCGACAGACCTTAGTTTGTACAGTAAACATTAATGGGGAACTGTATCAAATGTCTTTGCAACATCCAGATACACCAAGTCTACAAGCCTTCCTTTATCTAGATGCCAGCTCACCTTCTCATGGAAGGTTAGTAGGTTGGTTTGGCAAGAACGAGTCTTCATCAATCCATGCTGATTACTACTAATGATAACATTTCATTACTAAAATCTTGTACATAGTCCCTTATCATCCCCTCCAAGAGCTTGCATACTATTGATGTTAGGCTAACTGGTCTGTGATTCCCAGTGATGTATCTTGGTATTTTTTTAAATATTGGTGCTACATTGGCTTTTCTACAATCTGCTAGTATCATTCCAGTCAGTAGACTGCTTGTAAAAATTAAGAACAATGGTCTGGCAATTACTTGACTGAGTTTCTTAAGGACCCTCGGGTGCAAGCCATCTGGTCCTGGTGACTTATTAGAGTTACGTTTTTCAAGTCTGTTTCTAATTCTATCCTCTCTTAGCCATGAGGGTGCTTTCTGTGATGTGTCATGAGGATAAACATTGCAGTTTTGGTTACTGAAGCCCCCCGTTTCCCTTGTGAAGGCTGAAGAAAAGAATAAATGCAATACCTTTGCATTCTTTCCATCCTTAGTAACCAGATTCCCTTCATCATTCTTAATGGGGCCAATATGATCTGACCTCCTTTTCTTACTATTTATATACTTAAAGAATTTCTTGGGATTTTTTTTACTCTCCTCCGCTATGTGCCTTTTGTGTTCTATCTTAGCTGGCCTGATTGCGCCCCTACATTTCTTGTTACTTTCTTTGTAATGTTGGAATGCTGACGATGAACCTGCTTTTTAATGCATTTTGATGTTGGAGTTAAGCCACCCAGGACTTTTATTAGCTCTTTTAAATGTATTTCCCTTGGGAAGAAAAATGGGAACACTGGCTAATACCCTTATTTAATATGCTCTTAAAGCATACCCATTTTTCTTACATGTTCTTTGTTCCTAAGATTTTATCCCATTTAGAATCTTCTAGCAAGGATCATAGTTTAGGGAAGTTGGCCCTTTTGAAATTCAGTGTCTTTGTATTCCCCTTATGTTTCCTATTTGTGTGATTTATACTGAAACTAGTTGACCTGTTTTTGCTGTTTCCTAAATTACCCTGTATTTCCACATCTGTGATCAGGTCTGTATTGTTGGTACATTTGGTGCACAATTTCCCTGCAAGACATTTATGAAATGGCGAGCTTTAGATGAATGCACGGTTCCTTCCGCCCAGACTATGTCTGGATAATTAAAATCACACATTATAAGGACACTTCCCATACTTGTCGCTAATCCAAAATGTGATAGGATGTCTGCCTCCCCCACCTCCCTCAGGTTAGGGGGCCTGTAGCATACTCCCAGTATTACTTTCCCCTTAGTTTCCTCCCTTTGTAGTTCTACCCATAAGGATTCCACCTCCTCCCTTGCTCAATTAGTGATGTCGTCCCTCACATTCACTTGTACATCATCTTTGATATACAGGCATACCCCTCCCACTTTTTTACCCTCTATATCTCTGCAATATAGGGAATACCCTTGAATGGTTGCCAACCAATCATGAGAGCTGTTGAACCAAGTCTCTGAAATTCCCACAAAATCAAAATCCTCCTTGTACGACAGTAGCTCTAATTCTCCCACCTTGTCCGCCAGACTCCTGGCATTGGTGGACATGCCACATAGCTTAGTCCGGATGCATACTATGTCCTTACTGGGTGTTCTGAGGTTGCAAATATGACTTGTTATTGTACTTACCTTAGGTTTAGGTGCTTTACTCAACCTACCAATAATGCCCCCAATACTACCCTTTGGAATTTGTTACACGCTGACTATCTCTGCCTATGGCCCACCCCCCCTGTCATCTAGGTTAAAAGCCCCTCTAACCTGTCGGCCATATTCTCTCCTAGCCGATCTTCCCATTTAGGTGCAGTCCGTCCCTGCTAAATAATTTGTAACCGCCTAAGGAACAAGCAACAAGCACACTTCAAGAACATGCAATTGGCAGAATTTAACCCTGGACAGTATCTATGGCTACAGGCCAAAAGGGTAGAGCAGTGACCAGGCTTCTGTCAAACCTCTCCCTTTTAATCCCCTGCCACCACAGGCCAAGCAATGTGTAACTCTGTTTTAAACTAAACAGACACTCTGAGGTTTTTTCACCTTTTTCTCTAACAAATAGAGTCCTTGGTTTAAATATATATAAATATATATCAAGGCCTTGGTGGCACTGAATGTTTTTATCCCTTGTAGTGGGGATATTCAGTAGTCCTTTGAAGAAGAAGGCTTGGAAGAGGCTTGAGTCTTCAGCTAGCTATTTGAAATGTGCACAATTTGTCCTGACAAAACAAAATGTCCACTGGATTCTTTCTCTGTGTCGGTTAAAGTGCAACAAGGGTCCCCTTGCAGGCTTGGTGGAATGAAAAAGGCAGTGGTGTCTGCATGCAGTGCCCTTTGGTGTGCAAAGAATGGGTAAGTGCCCGCTCACCAATCTCAGTGACCTTCAGTGTTGAAGAGTAGCGTGAGTGCTCTGCAGCAGGCCTCTGCAGAATCTGTCTCAAGGGGCAGCACTCAACCCCATGTCGCACCACGCTACCGCCCAGCTGGATCTGACTGGATGTAATAAAAGTGGCCTCCAGGCTGCCCCTGAACTACCAGTAGTGGCCGGCAGTGGATGTTTCTGCACCCGCTCGCAAAAACTCTCTCTCCCAGTAGCACAGGCTACAAATCGGCACAGTCTAACACTGAGTCACTGCTTGCAGATCCAGGCCGTGGTCTCAAGAGAGCGAATCCATCCCACACAGGCTTTTTTATTACCTCCCCCAGCATTCCCTTCTGTTCACCAGCCAGCTGGGATTTGTTGTCCACAGCAGTCTGACTGAATGTAATACTTGGCTCATTGGACTACATGTCCCAAGATGCTTTGCTCCACTCCTAGGTCTCATTTACTCTGCATTCAGGATGTAATGACATAGAGTCTGGGCTGAGCAGTAGGAGAGAACCGTCCTACCACAGCAATGCTGCAGAGTGTCTCCTGATAATGCAGGCAATATTAGCCAGCTCCTGGCTACAGGGGACACGTTGACACTCAGGGAGGAACCCTGAGGGAAAAAGGTAAGCAATATACTCTTTTACAGACCCCCTAGACAAAAGAAACAGTATACTGTATCCAGTATAGGGGGGTGCTGTCACTAATTATTTTTGCAGGCAGATCAATGTTCAACAAAAAAGTTTCACATACCAATGGCTCAGACTCCAAGAACACAACTGAAAGAATAAGAGCAGTTGTGAAAGCACCTCCCTCTCCCTCCCTGTCAGTTTTGTTCTGTTTACATATTGTCATATCAATTTCCGAAAAAAAGGCAACAGCTTCTGCTGTGCTCTCACTTAGGACTGAACTCTGTCTTTTTATGAGGCTTCAAGGTCGATGTTGAAAATACACAAATCCTTCAAATTACAGTCTGGTTTTCACAGGCAGATTCATGACAACATACTTTGACAGTGCATATTTAGCTGTGGGATTATATGTTTTTCTTTTACATTTAGCTTGGCATACATACAGCAACAACACCTAAATCTTATTAAGATTCAGCTTAGAAATAAAGTTTTTTTTTTTTCAGATTTCTAGCACTTACGCTTTTATCAAGTGCCCTCTTAGACTGGCAAGTAGGAATTGGCCAGAAGTTCCCTGAGGCTGTCCACATTCTTGCTGATATAGCAGGTAATTTTAATCACGTTTATTAAGTATTTACAAATAATACAGACTGCAGTATAACTACAAATTGTGTCTAAACAAAAGCATCCAAACTCATAAAACCCAAGTTTGCAAAGGGAGAGAACAGGAATGGGACTTTAAATGAAACACACATCAGTAAGAGAATAAGTCAAGTGACTATAATATTTATTTTATATAGTCCATAATATGTTATAAAACATTTTGGGCATCAACCTCTAAAAATGCTCTGGGCATAAAGCCTCTACATAATAAATCATGGACTAGTATTACACAATAGTTCACAATCCAATAAACATTCATGTAAAGCACAAAAGACAGTGGATGCATGTATATACGTTTCTTGCTGTAGTTGAACCCAAAATGGCCAAAGTAACCATGGTAACTAAATAAAGAATTAATACAAAATTGCCATAATAATTAATTATTAATAGGAGAAGATCATATGCATCTTGGTATACCCAAGTTTGATGTTCAAAATACGTTTGAAAAAAAGGTATAACTTCACTTTCTTCTGTATGATGAGACATAAGGTCCTCCTTTGTAAGGGATAGTATATTTGCATTCTTATTTCACCTAATTTAGTGTGGTTCCAACTGTATTATTTTTGCTGTTCCAATTTGTGGTGGATGTTTTGGAATATATGTAAAAAATATATACCAGATATAAATATATATATATATATATATATATATATATATATATATATATATATATATATTAAAAAAAAAAAATATCTCTCAAGAAAAAGTTATAGATAAAGGTGATTTATACCCTAAAATTGCCTTGGAGAATGGATGATTTTGATGTATTACTCCTGCAGAAGAAGTTGTTTGGGATATATAGTATCATTTAGATACCATAGGGACTAAATATTGAGCATAATATGCAGCCATTTCCCTATTAATATGTATATTTATAGAGTGATGAATGTGAAAAGGATGTGAATATGATAATCAATTTGTTTAGGTAATATTGATAGGGGGCGTGGCCTGACCTGGCTTGAAGATGGACGCTTAATTCCGGAGCTCCCGCTGCCCTGAGACTTCTCATCTGTCTATCTGAGGTGTTTTCGCCCACTATCCTCTAGCTTCCATGGGGACTGCCTCGAGGACATCGTCGACCTCCCGATCCCGTTCTCCCCACAGAAATCCCGGTAATACGGCCAATAACATACTGGACATGTTCCGATCCGGCAGGGGAAACATGGCGCCCACCCCTCAGGGAATCTCACAGAACCCAATCCCCACTCAAGCTGGCGTTCTATCCTCTACCTTGCCACCCCTACCTCATGACAACGCAAATCCGGACATCGATTTGCCGACTTCACAGCCTCACCTCAGCATCCATGATCTCCGGACCATCGCCGCTGACATAAAAGACACCTTGTCAGCGGCCATCTCCGAGTTGCGCCTAGACCTCTTGAAGAAGACAACCCATCATGTCGACTCCCACACACTCCAGCTCCGTGACATGCAAAGGCACCTGGAAGACCTCGACAACAGGGGCAGACGCCACAACCTGAGGGTGAGAGGTCTTCCAGAAGCCATTGAGGGCGCCAGACTTCAACCTGCCGTGACGGCTCTATTCAATAACCTATTGAACAGACCCCCCCCTCACTCCCATCGCTATGGATAGGATTCATCGGGCCCTACGGCCTAAAGGCAGAGAGACGGACCCGCCACGCGATGTGATCTGCTACCTGCCTGACTTCAAACTCAAAGAAGATGTCCTCAGACAGGCCAGGGGGTCGCAGAAAATCTCCCATGATAGCCACCCCATACAGATCTTCCAGGACCTGTCTGGCATCACCCTGAAACACCAATGGGATCTACGACCACTACTGGATACCCTACGTGCCAACAACATAGTCTACAAGTGGAAATTCCCGTTCTGCCTTGCTGCCACCTCTCACGGCCGTACTGCTTTTCTGAGGGTACCGGAAGATCTCCCACAGTTCTACTGGACTCTAAACATCCCGACAACTGAAGTGCCCGACTGGTATGCTGAGTTTCGCAGCTGAGCAGTCAGAAGAGATACACCTGTGCCGGAATCGATGGAAATCCAGCACACCGATCCCCACATCCGCTCCTCTCCGCCGGCCCATACCCGCAGCAACCGTTATGGCCGCAGCCCCGGCTCCCCGCCTAGCTCACGTAGGTCCAGGAGGGACCGTTGATCCGCCTCTACTGGTATGTGCTCTCTCCCCCTGACGGGAACTTTAGCCTTTTTGTTCTGGTTGAACTCATTTTTATTTTTTGACATGTTTGCCGCCGTTCCCGGCTAAATACTTTTTTATTCACAGCTGTGTTTTGCCACCGGCGCCTAGCCAGTATGGACTTCCCTGTCCCCTCTCAACACACTCCCCTGTAGTCCACGACTATCTAATCGCGAGGATTTTGGCGCCACTTTACCTCACGTCAGTGCCTACAATCCCCTAGTTGCTTTGCGGTTGAGGAACCACCCCCTGCACTGTGAACCCTCCAGCTTCCTGCGCCTCATCTGGTTCACCTTCTAATGGGGCAGTTGTAACCACCCCCTCTGGATTTTGTTCAGGACGCGCATTGCGCCTCTACTGTTCCTCTGACTTTTCTGGGAATTCTCTCTTTTTTTTATGTGGTTAATCCACTTCTAACGATCTTTACCGTCGCTCTTCGATCGCGTTTTGCCCTGCTCAACTCGACTCTTGGCTCTCACTAACCGTAACCAATGGCAGATACCCTACCCTCAACCCCCACCCCGCACCAGCTTGAAATGACAATGTTTCACTTATTTATATACCATCACATCTATCCAAATCTCCCGCCCTCAAGGTAGTATACGTTGTGAATAACTGCATCACATGCCTTATATTTTTCTCCTTTGTTCTTGGTTCCTCCCCCATTCACAGCAAGTCCCCTATATCGGGGTGAATGGGGGAGGTTTGCTCTCTGATGCCCTGCGGTTCCATTTTCCTCCCTCTTTTCCTCATTCCCTTTTACAGATTTTTAAAAGAGCAAGAATGCTACGTTAGTTGCGATAGTAAGCTACACCTCTTCTTTTCCTACCTACACACCGATATGACACCACATTACTTGGGTCATACCTATTAACCAACTCATTGCCAGATAGTACTTGCATACAATTCACCTTTTGCTTATTGCAATGTTTCTACGTTTGAATTGAACTTGATTTACATGCACATGGTACTGTTCCTTATTGTAACGTATCGGTTCAACATGTATTCCTTATTTTGCTGATTTACTTGTAATGTTTGAAAACGTTAATAAAATCTTTAAAAAAAAAAAAAAATATTGATAGAAGTACAGTACTCAGTGTCTGTTAGTACTGGTTCCCTGCTATGAACAAACGGACAGCAGAGACTGGAGTATCTGTACATAGGACGACAATAAGCTGTATGCTCCATAGAGTTGGGCTTTATGGCAGAGTGGCCAGAAGAAAGACATTACTTTCAGCAAAAAACAAAATGGCACCTTTTGAGTTTGCGAAAAGGCATGTGGGAGACTCCCAAAATGAATGGAGGAAGGTGCTCTGGTCTGTGGAGATTAAAATTTAACTTTTCGGCCATCAAAGAAAACGCTATGTCTGGGGCAAACCCAACACATCACATCACCCAAAGAACACCATCCCCACAGTAAAACATGGTGGTGGCAGCATCATGCTGTGGGGATGTTTTTCAGCAGTTGAGACTTGGAAACTGGTAAAAGCTGAGGGAAATATGGATGGTGCTAAATGCAGGGATATTCTTGAGAAAAACCTGTACCACTATGTGTGTGATTTGAGGCTAGGACAGAGGTTCACCTTCTAGCAGGACAATGACCCCAAACACACTGCTAAAGCAACACTTGAGTGGTTTAAGGGGAAACACGTAAATGTGTTGGAATGGCCTAGTCAAAGCCCAGACCTCAATCCAATATAAAATCTGTGGTAAGACTTAAAGATTGCTGTTCAAGTGCAAACCATCCAACTTGAAGGAACTGGAGCAGTTTTGCAAGGAGGAATGGACAAAAATCGCAGTGGTAAGATGTGGCAAGCTCATAGAGACTTATCCAAAGCGACTTGGAGCTGTGATAGCCGCAAAATGTGGCTCTACAATGTATTGACTTTAGGGGGGTGAATAGTTATGCACTTTGAATTTTTCTGTTATTTTGTCCTATTTGTTGTTTTCTTCACAATAAAAAAAAAAAAACATCTTCAAAGTTTTGGGCATGTTTTGTAAATTAAATGATGCAAATCCTTAAACAATCCATGTTAATTCCAAATTGTGAGGCAACAAAACACGAAAAATGCCTAGGGGGTGAATACTTTTGCAAGGCACTGTATATCACATAGGACAAATAGGGCTATAGCTCTGGAGAGCAACAGTGATGGGTTGCATTTGACTTTGCACTTGTAAGAGAGCATGTTTAGTTTGTTATTTCACAGCTTGACTGTGTATGAAAGAAAGCTTGTAACCATGTGTAGTGACACACTCATATTTTGCAAGTCTATCTGCTTGATTCTCAAATACCTCCATATCTATTGAAGATACAAGTTTGAAAATGTATAAGAACACGTTTAAGGTTTGTTACAGCACACTGTGATGCCTCTGCTGATAAATCATTTATGAGAATGTTATCTTGGTGAACACAGCATAGTAGTTTAAGAGTAATAGCTGACCCTAATGGATTAACTTGAAACTTTGGTGCACAGTCTGTCTATGTGGAATAAGTTAACAATCGACTTTGATAAACTTTGTTGCAATAAATCACATAAGGCTGTGTCTATTAAATGAGAAAATATATCCAATAGCATACAGCATTGACATTTCCAACATCAGCCTTTTCTAAAGCCCCATACACACGGTCGGACAATCCGCGGACCAGGTCGGTCGGATCCTGTCCGTCATACTTTGTCTGATGTTGGTTTTGCGTACACACGGTCGGACAAAGTTGTCGGAAAATCCGATCATTCTGAACGTGGTGACGTTTGTTGCCTACGACGGGACTACGTAGAGGCTAGTAGCCAATAGCTTTGGTCTTGTAATGTGATCTGAGCATGCGTAGCACTTTGTCCGGTCGGACAACCGTACACACGATCGGATTTGGTGTGATCGGACCGTGTTGTCGGCAAATCTTTCCAGCAGGAGATAAGACTTTGTCCGTCGGACAATCCGACGTACACTGTCCGATGGTGCATACACACGGTCTGATTTTTCAACAACATTGTCCGATCGGACAGAATCCATGAAAAAGTCCGACCGTGTGTATGGGGCTTTAGGATTGAGGTTATTTAGCAGTTAGAAATACAGTGTATGTGTGTGCCTTGTATGTGGGGGTTGTACATGGCAATGTTGCTCAGAATTTTTAACTTCAACAGCGATGGTTTATATAGGATACATTTTTTCCATATCATAATATTGTTTCTAGAAGGGTTTGATTTAAAGTGCATTTTAGATTTAATAAAAGGTATATTTTTGATAATACTGGAAACAAGTTATTTCTTCATTAATATTTTGCTTTTTCATTTATTCAAATGATGCATGCTGCAAACAAAAGGCTGCTCCAAGGAACAAGTGAATACTGTGACTTGAGCACCCCACACTTAAATGAAGGTCCTATTAACATAAAATAAAACCCACTTTTTTTTAAAGGCAAACAAAAGCAGTTTAACCACTTCAGCTCCTGCTCCTACTCTCAAATCCAGGGTATCAGGGTGGGAACCCTTACCGAAACCACAGCTCTTTTACGCATGTATTATTCATTAGAGACACCGGACCTTCTTTACAAGCTGCACTGGCACTACTGGAGAGATTTACCGAGGTCTCTGGTCTCAGGGTCAACTGGAATAAATTCAAAATACTTCCGCTGCGTTCTCACACGGCGCCTAGACAGCCGGAACCTAGTAATTCCTTGAAATGGGTAACGCAAATTAAATACCTGGGTCTTCAAATTACAAATTCGGTGACGGAATTCATCAGTCTTAACATGTCCCCATTACTGGGCATTCCCTTATTGGGAAGATAAATTCAAAAACAGTATGATCTCCTCATATCTGTGGCAGGGAGGAATCCTCCACATTAAATTGACCATCTTACAACAGCCGTGGGGGGAGGCAGGCCTAGCAGTACCAAATTTTCATAAATATTTTTTAGCTGGCCAATTAACAGTGGCAAACCGTTGGTTGACTACTCCTTCAGATGATGCCGTGGTGTCGTTGGAGGTGGCATGCGTGGGCTCGTATGAATCAGTATTTCACTTGGTTTATAGGGGTCTACAGGCCCCTTACCCTTTGATGCCCTCCATGTGCTCTGTAATCAGGGCATGGTTCGCAAACCAGGGACTCCGGGCTTCTAGTCCTGGAAAATTCTCCCCCAATCTCCCCCTGGGGGGGGGGCGTAGGCACGTTCTGATGTGAGGGAGGGTGAGTAGGCGGTGATCTGCCTGCTCCAGGATGTACTGCAATCATTCAGGTAGAGCTCTGACTCCTGACACCTGACACCTGATACTCCCTGCTTCCTACATTTCTACTCCATGTGGAAGCCGACACTGAGTTTGCTGAGATTGCTGATTTGTAGTGTGGTGTGGAGGAGATGAGATGAGATGAGAAGCTGGGGAAGGAGATCATCTAAAAGCCGCTAAAGCAGCTAAATTTATTCACCATAATCTATCAAGGAAAGTGATGGCACAGAGGAGCAGAGAGGTGGAGGAGTGAAGGAGCAAGGACGCACTATATCCCATCTGCTTGTCTGGGTATGGACAAGCTTTGGTCTACCCCTACCTTGGCTGTTTGTTTCCTCTGCTGTTCCCCCTGCTGTGCCTGCCATACCTGAGGTCAAGACATCTCTGCATGCTGGGCTGTATGGGTGAGCGGAGGAGTTTCTGAGTAAATACAGGAGGAAAAAAAAAAAAAAAAAAACACTGAATACCTGTTGATATCCCCTCCTGGCTTATAGAAATTTGAAGCAATCTGAAGCCTTAGCTAAAAGTTCACTGGCTCATGAGTGTGGCTATATGGCTATTAAATGCAATATCTGGGGCATCAGAAGTCATGATATCAGCTCTTATCAGTAATAGTAGGCACCTGTCTTCTCTGGAGAAACAAGGAAGATAAAAGCAGTGGCAGCTGTGGTAAGTGTTTTATCCTCTCTCACTTTCTTCAAGGACTCTGTATACTCACTTTGTCTCTGGACTATTTAAAAGATTTGCTGCATAGTATTTAACACTACCTTATGCTGCCATATACTCCCATACGTTACTAAAAACTGCCAAACTGCTAAACATTTAACTCAGCATTTTATCGCACTGATACTCTGCTGCCATATACTGCTACATTCTATTGCCATAAAAACTGCTAAATTACTAAACTGTTTTAGCAGCGTATCGCAACACTGTCAGATGTCATATATTATCAAAAACTGGCAAACTGCTGCTTTAAAAAATTAATGCACTGCTGTCTCTCTGCTACCTCTGCTAAATGTGATAAACTGTAACCAAATATTTTCTTGTACTGCTCAAAGACACGCTACATTGTTGCTACTGCTACATATAAAAGCCTCATACAAATGCCATAAAATTATCTGGTTTTCTACCAAAGCCTGTTATATACTATCAAAAACTGGCAAACTGCTGCTTTAACAAATTAATGCACTGCTGTCTTTCTGCTACCTCTGCTAAAAGTGACAAACTGTAACTAAATATTTTTTTTGGACTGATCAAAGACATGCTACATTGTTGCTACTGCTACATATAAAACCCTCATACAAATGCCATAAAATTATCTGGTTTTCTACCAAAGTCTGTCATATACTATCAAAAACTGGCAAACTGCTGCTTTAACAAATTAATGCACTGCTGTCTTTCTGCTATCTCTGCTAAAAGTGACAAACTGTAACTAAATATTTTTTTTGGACTGCTCAAAGACATGCTACATTGTTGCTACTGCTACATATAAAAGACTCATACAAATGCCATAAAATGATCTGGTTTTCTACCAAATTCTCCAACTAAATGTGTTGGTTTTGATCTCAAAGACTGACACCAGTAATTGAATTATTGTTAATTTTGCTGTGGATACTGATAACAGCTAACTGGATAGTATTGTGGAATTGTTAATATTTACGGATATACAGATCTAAATAGTTATCAACTATAAACTGATGTGTAAAGTATCAATTGTGAATTGGATACTATTAACAAAACAACTGCTGACAATTTATAAACAAACTCGGCATGCTGATGGACTGTTTTATTTTTCACTAACTGCTGAGTGAAAGTTATATGACCAGAGTTTCAACGGCTGATGGTGACATGTGTCCTGCTTGTATATAAAGACATGTCTAATTGCCATTAAATAAGGGAAATATTGAGGAATGAGCTAAAGGAGACTAATCATACCAAGCCGTTAGCATTGTGAACAGCTGATAAACTACTGCCACTCCTAAAAAGCTGCTAATGGACTTCATTCAACAGGGGACAACCACAATCTGTCACTAAACTGTTGAAATGATAAGTGTTTAAATGTAATAAATTGCTAACAGTTAGCTAACACAGTTCACTATTATCAAATGAACAAATGCTATGTGGCATGAACTATAACCACTAAAAACTTTACAGAGTTGTAGATCGATTGATAGTTGATCCTGCCCCTCCTTCTTTTTTAAGGAGATTAGTGGAATATGACACGGCAAAGGAGGAGGGAACAGGAAGCAGAAATGGAGAAAGCATTGAAAACCCAGGAGGAGTCCTATACAGTAGGCCCAGATAAAAAAGAATCCATGAAAAGTCAGAAAGAGCTGAAAAAGGGGCCTATAGGAAACCTGGCTACCCAAGGAATAGACCCCCTCAACCCAGCAAAACTAATTTTGCAAGAAAGTGGTGAACCAGTGGTAAACTTGGACACAATGGAAAATTGGCAGAAGGAGCATGAAACAGTACAGACATCTCGAATCCCACGAGTTTCATGGGGGTTGAAGGGGAGATCGACTGCAAATACGTCTGGGATATCAATAACAGACCCCACTGGATGCACAGAAACACCAGATGACGAGATGAACAGACAAATGGATGAAAAACAAATAAATAAAGACGTAAATATACGCTGTAGTACCCCAACCCCCCTGGTAATGGTGGAACCAACCTTGAGGGACGTTCTTATGGCAGTACAGGCTTGTAATAATTCACTGTTATCATTAACAAATCAGATGTTAGAACTAAAAGGAGACATTGCAACTATGAGATATGAGAATCAGAAAATATGTGAAAGAACTACTGCGGTGGAAACAAGAGTAGGAGAATTGGAGGACTCAATACCGTTGATAAAAAAGGATACACATTTGATAAAAACACAGACAAGGGATCAAAATCAAAGAATGGAAGAAATGGAGAATAGACAAAGACGCAATAATGTCCGCATACTAGGTCTACCGGAACAAGAAGAAGGCCAATCAGCTGTTACATTTTTTGAAAAATGGTTAATGGACATTCTCGGGGTGGAAGGCTTCTCTAAAACGTTTGCAATAGAACGAGCACATCGCATAAGAAGCCGCGCCCCTTCCACCGGAGATAGACCCAGGCCAATTATTATTAGATTATTGAATTGCCAAGATAGAGATAATATATTGTCTAAAGCAAGACAGAGAGGCAACATTGAGCATAAGGGCCATAAAGTATCCTTCTATCCAGATTTTTCGGTGGAAGTACAGAAGCAGAGGGCGAAATTTAAGGATGTCAAACGGCGATTATTTTCACTAAAGATTAAATATGCAATGTTGTTTCCGTCAAAATTACGTATTACAGATCGGGATGGAGTTCAATTTTTTGATACACCCGACGCAGTTAGTACATGGCTGGATGGAAGAAAGGAATAGCTTAGGCATAATTATTGAAGAGTAGATAAGATGGAGTCAGATGAGAGGGGGATTTTTCACCTTCAGAGTCTACCTGTAGTCTTTTTTTTTTTTTTTTTTTTTTTTTTTTCCCAGGGAGGCGGGGGGGGGGGGGGGGTTATTCCTCCTGCCCCACCTGGGTAGTTACATGGTACAGCTGTAACGTTGGAAATGGCTACAGTGGGCCCCCAGTATGGGTCCCGTGTGGACAAGAAGTATGTTGTTGTAGCTGATTCCCCCCCCCCCACTAGGGAGGGACTTTCAGCTTGGGATGATAGTGTCCAGATACAGATTGAAGTGAGTTGGGAGGGGGGAGGGGGGGGGGGGATGGAAGTAGTAGGATTTTATGGAGTGAAACAGGGTTGGGGAGGGGGGTGGTTATAAGGGTGGGTGGTGTGTGTGGGTGGGCTCCCCCATTTTTTTTTTTTATATTTTTTTTTTTTTTTTTTTTTTTTTTTTTTTTTTTTTTTTTTTCTCTTCTTTTTCTTTTTGCTCCTCCTCCTCCTCCTCCTCCTCCTCCTCCTCCTGGCCTTCTCTCTCCCCCGTCTTCTATCCTTCAGGGATTACGGTTATACCCCAAAAAACTCTTACTCTTTATTCTTTATTCTTGTCTTTACTTTTTATTTTAACGCAAAATGACAAGTAAAATTAAAGTGATGTCTTGGAATGTCAGAGGATTGGGGGATAACAGAAAGAGAAGCGCGGTAAAAGAACTAATTGAATTCTATGATCCCGCAATAATCTGCCTGCAGGAGACACATAAGGGGAAGGAGGATGACAAAATGTTTGATAAATTTAAATATAAACATGGATTTCATGCTATATACTCAACATACTCCCGTGGAGTTAGTATTTTGATCTCAAACTCTATTAGGTTTACCTGTAGGCAGTGTATTAAAGACCCGATTGGCCGATATTTAATGTTGTTATGCTCCATAAATGATAGAATAATCCTCTTGGTAAATGTGTATATTCCCCCACCATATAAGGACGATGTGTTAAAAAAGGTTTTTGAAAAGATGGCGCAATGGCCTGATGTTCCTACAGTGATAATTGGGGACTTCAATAATGTATTAAATGAAGAGCTGGACAGACATAGCAACAAAAAGAGTAATGGAGGGGGAAAGACCACAAGATGGGCCAACCAGATACAAGAGATGGGTCTATCAGATGTATGGAGAGTAAGATACCCGGATAGTAAAGAATACTCATGCTACTCAAGTACATATAGATCATTATCCAGAATCGACATGGCTTTGGGAAATGGTCATTTTCTCCAATTAGTCAAAACAATTCAGTACGAATCAAGGGGAATCTCGGACCACTCCCCATTAACTTTGACTTTAGAGTGGACGGAACAGTTGATCCGGCCAATGTGGAAAGTTAATCCACAGTGGCTGTCCCTGATTCCAGAGAGTAGTAAAATAAAACATCTGCTAATGGGCTTTTTTGGAGATAATAAGGGCTCAGCTTCAGCGTTAATGGTGTGGGATACAATGAAAGCATACCTCAGAGGCTTAATAATTAAAGAAATATCTAAAATTAAACTAGCCACAAGACAGCGGGAGGAAGAGATAACCCAAAGAGTTAAGCAGACCGAACAAGACTACATATTAGATTCTAATGAGGAGAAATTTAGAGCATGGCAGGACGTACAGATGCTATATAAAAATTTGATTATAACTAAGGCCGAAAATACTAGATTCATGCAGAACCAAAAGCACTACGAAATGGGGGAACAGGTGGGTCATATGTTAGCAATGATAGCACGGAACCAGGAAGGCCCATCCAGTATAGTTGCCATTGAAGACAAAAAGGGGATAGTAAAGTATGATACAGAGGGTATCCAAAAGATATTTGTAGATTTCTATTCACGGTTGTATGAATCTGAAATCCTAAATGTAAAGGAAAAGACTGAACAATTCTTAGACAAGTTAACTATGCCCAAATTGAATTCAATGGAAAGAGAATCCTTGGATACCCCTATAACTATGGTAGAGTTGGAGGAAGCAGTGGGACAAATTCAAAACAATAAATCTCCAGGGATGGATGGACTCCCCGTGGAGATATATAAAATATACGGTCAGATCTTGATCCCAGAACTTCTTGAAGTACTGAATGCAGCATATATCACACGGGAACTCCCTAAATCAATGATGGAAACAATAATAATTATAATTTTAAAACCGGATAAAGACCCACTAAAGCCTGGCTCTTATCGGCCAATATCTCTCCTTACATCTGATGTTAAAATACTAGCCAAGGTCCTAGCAAATAGATTGTCTAGATACATTGATACTCTGATCCATAGGGATCAAACAGGCTTCATCCCCTCCAGATCAGCAGCCACAAACATTCGTAGGCTCTTTCTGAATCTACAATTACCAATGGATAACGGGGGAGCTGGTGCCATCCTGTCATTGGATGCTCAGAAGGCTTTTGACATGGTAGAATGGGAATATCTATGGATGGTACTGATTGCCTTTGGCATAGGCCCAGGCTTTATAACCTGGCTAAAAATACTATATAAAGACCCCAGGGCAAAGTTGAGGATCAATGACACTATGTCACCAGCTTTCCCGTTGTCCCGGGGGACTCGACAGGGTTGCCCTCTGTCCCCCTTGCTGTTTGCATTGGCAGTGGAACCACTGGCCGCTGCAGTCAGACAGTCTGCGGGGATAGAGGGATTCCAACGTGCAGGAAGAGAGGATAAAATAGCTTTGTACGCAGATGATGCCTTAATTTTCCTTAGTGACCCCACAAAATCCTTAGAGGAACTCATGAATCTTGTATCTGCATTTGGACAGCTCTCTGGGTTTCGCATCAACTGGGAGAAATCGGTGTTAATGCCGCTACATAATGTAAACACTTCTTTACCAGACTATGCTAAACAAATTCAAATAAAACACAGAATTAGGTACTTAGGGATTGAGGTAACACGGAAAGTGGGGGATTATATTGACCTTAACCTTAGACCATTATTGACTAGGCTCAAAGATAAATGTCAGACCTGGTGCAAACTTCCATTAACCGTGATTGGAAGGGCAAATCTTATAAAGATGATCTGGGCCCCACAATTATTATATATTTTTCACAACTGCCCGATGTGGATAGCTGCATTTTGGTTTAAAAGGATAGAATCGCTTTTTCGCGAACTTATCTGGAAGAAAAAATATGCACGTATTAAACTAACAACTTTAATGCTGGCCAAAGATGAGGGGGGACTCGCTATTCCACATCCAAAAAATTATTTTTTGGCCTCACAAACCCAGCATTTCTATGGCTGGACAGAAGTAGATGAGAATGATCCGATACAAGCATTATTACTCCCACTGGGTAAAGGATACTCATTGATGTCCCTACTAGAGACAAAAACTTTTCAAAAAGATAAGAAATTCATAACAGGCGGACTATTTAATAAGGTATGGCTAGCAATAAAAAAGATTACTAGTATTGCTGGCTATACCTCCTATACACCAATATGGAATAACGCAAATTATGAGGAAGTACAGAGATTGGAGGGATTTGGGTTTTGGCAAACTCAGGGGCTGAGATTTGTGGAACAACTGTTTTGGAATGATAATATAAAATCATTTGCGCAAATATCTGAGGAATTTAGGATTCCAAGACAGAGGTTCTTTCAATATCTCCAGCTTAGACATGCCTTTCATGACCAGGCCCGTACATCTGTATTTATGCTTAACGAATCCAAAATAACAACACTGTTGAAGAAAAGGGACCAAAAGAAGGGACTTATATCTAAAATTTATGAGATAATGCAGAAAAAATTTGAGGAAGAGGTAGAGGTGCCGGCTAGGAAGCAATGGGAGCGAGACCTGGGAGCACTGACTGATGCTCAGTGGTCGGAGGTCTTGTCTGCGATCCCAAAGGTATCACTGTCGGATACTCAAAAACTAACACAAATCTTTATTACGCATAGATCATACTATACACCTGAGAAATTATTTAAGTGGAAACGCAGAGAGTCCCCTTTATGCCCTCGATGTAGTGGCGCACCGGCTAATTTAATACACATGTTGTGGAGATGTCCCAAACTCCATCGATATTGGCAGGATATAATCCAAAATATAAATAGTGTACTAGGAATAGAAATGCTATTAGATCCAAATCTATGCTTATTAAATATAGTGGCGGAACCAAATATCTCAAAAAATATCCATACCGCACTGACGAGAGGCCTATTTCAGGCACGAAAACTAATAGCCCAGAAATGGATATCTATATATCCTCCGACGGTTGAAGAATGGAGAACACAAATAAAAGAAACTATATTAAAGGAGGAATTTATTTATACACATAGAGGGAGTCGAGACAAATTTGATGCTATTTGGAAAAGATGGGTAGAGACCTGGGATAATGAAAATAAAAGATGAACCAACATGGGTAGAGGTTGATATTTGGAGGGGATGGGAGGATGGGGGGAGGGCTGAGGGGGCTGGAGGAGGTGAATACAGGTGGGGGCGGCAGAGGAAAAAATTCTCCTTTTTTTTTTTTTTTTTTATTTTTTATTTTTTTTTTTATTATTATTATTTTTTATTATTATTATTATTATTATTATATATTATTATTATTATTATTTTTTTTTTGTTTTTTTTTTTTTGGGGGGGGTGGTGGGTGGGGGGGGTGAGTGGGTGGCAGGTGTGGCAGATGAATGCTAGAAGTTTATGTATCTGGGATGAAAGGTATGCTTAAATGTATAACTTGTATTGTTAAGAAAAGAATTAAAATAAAAAAAAATTTGACTGAATTAATAAAAAATAAATATAACTGGTCACTTTTAGGGGGGGGGGGGGGGGGGGGGGGGGGGTGTGAGTTATTTCTTCCTATGAAATTCATGTTGTTGGGGCGGAGAAGAGGGAGCCTGGCCATATTTTGGACTGTATTTAGCATCAAGGCCCAGGGGGTCGGACAATTCAGGTGTTGAGTCACCTAGTGCCTTCCTCTATTTAGAGAACAATTTTGACTGTATATATCTAGGCAAAGTTCTACTGTTTTGGGGGGAGGAGGAGGTGATTTAAATTCATGCTTGATTTTTGTTTGTTTTTGCTTTTGTATGTAACTGTCCACCATCAACTGTGTTATAGCCGGTGGTTGTTGGCCACAAATGTGGCTTGTTATATGTGTGCTTTAAAATGGAATAAAAAAGAATTTTCAAAAAAAAAACCACTTCAGCTCCGGAAGGTTTTACCCCCTTCCTGACCTGATTTTTTGCAATACGGCACTGTGTTGCTTTAACTGACAGTTATGCAGACATGTTGTTTCCCACAAATAGAGCTTTCTTTTGGTGCTTTTTGATCACCTCTGTGGTTTTAATTTTTTGTGCTATAAACAAAAAAACACAGACAATTTAGAAAAAAATAACAATATTTTTTACTTTCTGCTTTAAAATACATCCAATAACAAAATATAAAAAAATCGAATTTCTTTATTAATTTAGGTCAATATGTATTCTGCTACACGTTTTTGGTAAAAAACTTCAAATAAGCGTATATTGATTGGTTTGCGCAAAAGTTATAGCATCTACAGACTATGGGATAGATTTATGGATATTTTTTTTCAATTGTTTTTACTAATAATGCTGGCGAGCAGTGATTTTTAGCGGGACTACGACATTTGCGGCGGACAAATCTGACAATAAATTACACTTTTTTTTGGGACCAGTAACACCAATACAGTGATCAGTGCTAAAAAAAATGCACTGTCACTGTACTAATGACACTGGCAGGGAAGGGGTTAACATCAGGGGCAATCAAAGGGTAAACTGTGTTCCCTGGGAGTGTTTACTTACTTTCTTACTGTGTGGGGGATAGTTTAACTGAAGAAAATGATTTCCCTGTCCCTTCTTAGCAGAAACACAAGATCTCTGTCTTTCTTACTAGCAGAATGGTGATCTGCCTTGTTTACATAGGCAGACCGTCGTTCTGCCTCTCTCTGAATGATCATTGGGTCTCCGGCGAACTTTGGGTCCACCTGACCCGCTGATTGACTCCTGTTGTGTCCCAGAGCCGAAGAAATGAATCATGTACAGGTATGTAATTTTGCGCTTAAGGGCCATCCTGCTGCAGTCTATGTACACGAGGCGGTCCTTAACTAGTTGCCGCCCGCCCACTGTTAAATGATGGCGGGGCGGTGCTAGGACACGTCGCAACCCTGATCTTTGTAAAGAGCCGCATTCCACGGCTCTTTAACCATGTGATCGGCTGTGTCAATCACAGCCGGTCACATGTAAACACGGAGATTTCGGTAACCGATGCTCCTCGCCTCACACTGAGAGAGTGAGGAGAGGAGAGCTGATCAGCGGCATCTCCTCACAGGGGACAGCTAGGTATGTAATCAGGGCACAGATCATCAGTTCCCTGATTACAATTAAGTGCCCACCAGTGTCACCAATTAGTGCCCACCAGTACCAGCAATCACTGCCCACCAGTACCAGCAATCAGTGCCCGCCACTACCCACAAGTGCCACCAATCAGTGCCCATTAGCGATGCCAGTCAGTGCTGGCTATCAGTGCTTCCCATGAAAGCCCCCTCACTGCTGTCGATCAATGCCCATCAGTGTCACCCATCAGTGCCACCCATAAATGCCCGTCAGTGCCAATCAGTACCACCTATCCGCACCTAGCAGTGCCCACCAGTGCTGCCTATTAGTGCCCATCAATGACACCTAACAGTGCCCATCAGTGCCGCCTATCAGTACTCATCAGTGTCACATATCAGTGCCACCTATCAGTGCCCATAAATGTGGCATATTAGTGCCTCCTCATCAGTGCCCATAAATTGCCTCCTCATCAGTGCCGCCTCATCAGTGCCCATAAGTTCCGCCTCATCAGTGCCCATAAGTGCCACCTCATCAATGCCCAACAGTGCAGCCTATCAGTGCCCATCAGTACTGCCTCATCAGCGCACATCAGTGAAGGAGAAAAATTACTTAGTTACAAAATTTACTGACAGAAACTAAGTAAAACAAAATATTTTTGTTCAAAATTTTTTGGTCTTTTTTTTTGTAACAAATAAAAAACCCAGCAGTGATTAAATGCCACCAAATCTATTTGTGTGAAAAAAATTATAAAAAATTTGTTTGGGTACAGAGTAGCATGACCGCGCAATTGTCATTCAAATTGCGACAGCGCTGAAAGCTGAAAAATGGCTTGAGCAGGAAGGGGGTGTAAGTGCCTGGTAGGCAAGTGGTTAAGTGGTTAAACTAAAATAAAGGCCCTATCAACATACAAATACCAGATATAGATGACAATTCTAAAATAATATTAACTGAAACAGGACCCCTTACTCCGGGATGCAATACACTCTTTAGATGGCTTGCTATGTAATAGATTTTTTCCCAGTGGTTATTTATGCTTATTTTCCTTAAATGTTTGACAACTAGTGTCCACAGAATTATGTATAAAAAAAAACTATAACACGAAAGCAAGTAAAATGTTTAAATCATGTTAATTATTTTTTGAAAAATGTTATGCTATCAATGCAGAGTTATTAAATAATAAGTACATTATCAGTTCCCTTTAAATGCATAAATATTTAAAGACCATCTTATATTTAAAGGTGGAATAGTCACTTACTAAAGACATCAGTTAATTATGCATGAACATATAGTGCCAATGATCTTAGTTTAATGGTTTTGTTATTTGCAAACCTGTCCTGAAAATCTTTCTAATTAAATCTCTTCAGCATTTCATGCTTAGCTTTAGGATTATTCTAATATTATCTTTGAAACAGGGATGAACAGGATCATAAAATCCTGAACAATGCAAACTCTTATTAATTAATTTGTTAATTCTGTAAATTTTAGTGGCTAATTCACAAGGAATTGTGAAATAAAAGATACAGGGTGGCTAGGCGCTGTCATAGGGGACATATACCAATGATAAACATTTTAAAAATATTGTACAGTAAGAGGAAGGTCCTCTTTTTATGTGACTTTAAAGGTGGCATGAGAAAAAACATGAAATCATTAAATGACATATTTAGGGTGCCTTTAAGCTGTATTTGGTGTTAAAAAACTGTACTATTCTCAAGGACAATGACAACTTACTTAAGTATTGCATACTTTGCATGTGTAATTGTCTTTCTTTTTACTTTTAGATGAATTACATGTACTACTGTACGTCCAAAGGCCTGTCCCCAAATTAGGGGTTTCTATTTTGTAAAGATATATACAGTGTGTGTGTGTGTGTGTGTGTGTGTGTATATATATATATATATATATATATATATATATATATATATATATATATACATACCAAACAGTAGTACACAAATAAGCAGTCAGAACACTGGATTATTAACAAACTAAAACAGTGCTAAAATTTAACATGATATTAGATGCAATATCACAATCTGTGGTCTTCCCCACAAATCAAAGTCTATGAGCAGTGGATGGTAAATAGGACAGTTCAAAAGATGATTTTTTTTTGAGTGTTGAATCAAAGAAGTCCAAATGTGCACCTTTCACCAGAGATAATGAGCAAAATCCACCTTGTGCAGCACGCTCCCCCAGGGGGTCAAACTCACCAGAATCCTCTTAATGAGCCAGCATTCAGGTAGAATAGACAACAGCCACTCAAATCCCCATCACCATCAAGATCCACTAGTACAGGGGCTCCAGAGTTATGTCATAAAACACAAGAGAATCATCACATAGCATAATCTAGTTTATTTGTAGACAAAACCCCATATACAAGAGGACCCCTTAGTAAAACTGCATACATCAAGTTAAAAATTCACAAGCATGAAAGTGTATGTGACCCAGAGGGCGCTATCACCATACCCAGCCGTCCTGGATGGAGCGAGCGTTTCCTTGCAGACACTGCAATCGATTCCAGGTAGACGGTGGAATTTTGTTGGATTGATCTGGTGCTGAGTAGGTGCTCTTTTTAGGCCTTTTTGTACACCTCTTGTTTATATATATATATATATATATATATATATATATATATATATATATATATATATGTTAAAAATAAAAACTGCGCTATTTTTAAAAAAAAGAACCAAGCTGCAACTCAAAGCGTTATATGACGCCAGAACAGAAATAAAAAAAGGTGACGCTGCGCTAAGAATGACTAATGGGACACAAACCATTGGAGTTTGAGCAGTGCACTTTATCACTGGCAAACGGTTAGCGTAAGCTAATATATGTAAAACTGGTAAAAACCAGTATGACAATATGTGAATAAAGAAACATAAAAATATATATATATATATATATGTTAACAAACACCACTGAATATGTGCACAATAATTAATGAAACCCAATCATATAATAAAAAAATTTAAACAGATGATAATGATCCTAATTATCATCTGACAGTGAATAAAGGTGACATATAATTGCTGATAAATGCAAATAAAATGTCCATGCACATTATACAGGTTATATATGGAACTAAATTAGTGACACTTTATAACAGCAATTGATAAGTGACATCTAATGGTGAAATGACTTAATCCCGATGTAATTAGCAAGGGGCTAACCCAAATACCAGAAAGGAATCCCTAATAAAAAAGTCCCAAATCAAAGTCCATAAATGGGATTGGATCACAAGAATCGCTTCCCATCCAAGATGGCCAAAGTACAAGAAAGTGGCTACTTCCAAATTGCATGTAGAGGCGAATACTTAAAATGTCCAAATAGTATGCTTACCAGAGGATAAGCAAGCATGCGCAGTTGGCTTATACCCAGCCTGGGCCTTTTGATGGAAATTCCAGCTGCCTTGCATTCATTCAATCACCTCAGAAATATTTGATTCCGTGTATTTGTGGCAAAGCAGAAAAAAATATAAAACATAGCGTAATACTGCTAAAACACTAAATTTGTTTTCAAAAAACAAGATAATCACTTAAAAGTGAAAAAATCGTGAAAAAGATTTTATGAAAAAAATTTTTTTTTTCATAAAATCTTTTTCACGATTTTTTCACTTTTAAGTGATTATCTTGTTTTTTGAAAACAAATTTAGTGTTTTAGCAGTATTACGCTATGTTTTATATTTTTTTCTGCTTTGCCACAAATACACGGAATCAAATATTTCTGAGGTGATTGAATGAATGCAAGGCAGCTGGAATTTCCATCAAAAGGCCCAGGCTGGGTATAAGCCAACTGCGCATGCTTGCTTATCCTCTGGTAAGCATACTATTTGGACATTTTAAGTATTCGCCTCTACATGCAATTTGGAAGTAGCCACTTTCTTGTACTTTGGCCATCTTGGATGGGAAGCGATTCTTGTGATCCAATCCCATTTATGGACTTTGATTTGGGACTTTTTTATTAGGGATTCCTTTCTGGTATTTGGGTTAGCCCCTTGCTAATTACATCGGGATTAAGTCATTTCACCATTAGATGTCACTTATCAATTGCTGTTATAAAGTGTCACTAATTTAGTTCCATATATAATCATATTGATTATTAGATACTCAGTTTTAAATGCACTGTAATTTTCACATCAGCGCAACTTCTCTTTTTTATTGTCTATTTTGTGTATATCCCACAATAAGTTGCAGCTTTTATATTTCTTTTTAGGTTTATTTTCACCATACCAAGCGCAGTTTTTCCATTTTACATTATACAGGTGACTTGATCATGGTGACACAAATCCAAATACCTCCAGAGCTGTGAGAATAAAGAGAAAGTGCCTCCACCTAAGTACACACTGCCGCTTACTGGAACAATATGGTCCCTTGTTACAGGGGACCCAGAAGCACAAATGGCTAATAATCCAGCCTAGGATCTCAATGGCAATCACCACAATGCCAACAGCGGTCCCCCTCATCCAAACAGGGCCAGAAGATTAAATCCCCATTGAATAAAGAGAAGCTTTATCTCCACCAGACCAGACCTGTCTGCTCCCCAGGATCCCCTTTAGCAAGATGGCCAGCAGATCCCGCCCCTACCCATGCACCAAAAACGTGTAAAAAGTGAACAAAGACAGTGAACAAGTTTTTGACAATTCCTTTATTAAAAAATAAAAAACAATGTCCCCGGATGTAGATCCATCTCATGCCACCTGCCACACTGCTGAACACGAAAAAAAAAAAAAAACACCTTCGGCCTCGTCGAATGCTCCCTATGGACTGGCTGCTCCTACGTCAGACATTTCTTATATAGGTAAGGGGCGGAGGCCACCTGATGACATCAGCGGTGACCCCGTCCCCTTGTGATGTCATCGACCCAGCATGCCTGGGTGGTGATGCCTGTTAGCTATTTAAGAAATGTCAGATAGAAGAGCAGGCAGTCCGTAGGAAGCGCTTGACAAGGCCCCTGCCCGCAGACCCCCCACAACCACCGGCCAGGGTTATGGGGATGAGGTATTTGTAGGGGAAAGGGGAAGGGGGAAAGAGTAGCAAAGGTATACCATTAGCCGGTCGAGTAATTTAATAGATTGGCTACCGATCCTAAACCACATTGGTTATTGTCGCCATAAACATGAAATGGAAAGAGGATGGGGGGCTGAGACCGATAGAACCGGGCTCATATAGAGGCTACTTACGGTGACAAGAAAAATAGATCGAGTCATACAAATTTAAATAAATTTGAATTTTTTAGTAAAGTTAGTGTATCTCTCTTTAAAAAGGAAAAAGAAAATCCATATTGATAGATATCATATCCCTATTCACAAGGACGAACTGGACAAAACAAGACAGGACAACCATAGAACAACATATAACGCACCACAGTGACCAGACAATTTGAATAGTCGATTGGAACCAATGAGTTGAAAATGTTATTAATTGTTTGGTAGAAAATCAAAGTCTCATAATCAATTGCTAATTGGTTCTCCAATGGACTAAAACTAGTGAGGAGGGATGGCTGTTAACAAGGATTATTGAATAATTGGTAGTTTGATCGCAACACAACCTATCAATTAGGACTATAGCATGACAGAGAAATATCTCAAAAAATGTTTAATCAAAAATTATTATAATTAGTACTTCAAAAAATTGTTATTATCTGATGTATCCATTTAATCACTTAATATGTGACAGAGAGGTGTGGTAGGTTCAATCTGATTGGAAGAAGGAAACAAACCCGGCCGCAAATGTCGGCAAAAGTCTTGCAGTCAAAAGAGAAAATTACCAAAATATTCTTACAAATCCAACTTTCTGTTTTAATGGGCCAGCGCAATGTCCGCCTTTGATAGAGCACAACTCAGATCAATCAGTTAGTAACCATCTGATAGTGATACCATCTTTTAGTAGGTGAGCGTTTAAAATTTGCATAAGTAAATACGTTACCACACCATGCCAGTCCTGTGCTCCTTACGAGCAGATTCCCCTTGCCGATGGTTGTTCCAGAGTATTGGCCCCGAGGCCGTTCGTGGATGCCGGCTGATGGAAGAGAGAGTAGTGGCGGGTTTGGCTGGTAAGTATATCGCTACTTCACTATGAATGGATGGAAATCGCTTTAGAGTTGTCCTGATTGAGGTCGGGCGCCGCTTGTGGCTCATCCCGTGCTCCGTACAGGAGTTCCGCACTGGATAGTAAACGTCAAATGACGGTCACGTGGTGCTGTGACGTTGAACGCTGGATGCGTGATAGCGTAGCTTCTTCCCGGACGTATGTTGCCGAGCCGTAGGAAGTGCCTTTTTATTTTCAGTGGACGATGTCAGCAGATGCTTAATCATAAGGGGAAAACTCTTGATTGGAGCAATTCGTCCGCTACAACAGCCCTACTTAATTTTAGCAGGGTTGTTTAATCGGGCAAAAACCAACCTTAAAACACTTTAGTAAGTAAGAAATATTACCCAGTAGTATTTGTATGGTGGGCCTGGGACTTGACACCATATAACACTAAACATGACAGACCAACTAATAATAGACAGACTTTGTGTTCACATAAAAACATTCAAAGAACAAGACAAGGGGGAAAGGAACACAAGTTGCATCATGTGTAAATTATTAGGATGACATGGGTGTAAATACTGTTGATCAATCATTTTAAAACTAGCCACTGGGTGGAACTAGAGGCCACTAACGCAGATGTGACCAATAGTCACATTGTGTTATTGTGTGGATAGAACTAGTCACTAAGTGGAACTAGAGGCCACTAACGCAGATGTGACCAATAGTCACATTGTGTTATTGTGTGGATAGCAAAGTGCTGAAGAAGAGATAGAATATACCGGAGGAAGAATGTTTACTAACACATTCTAATGGAAATTATTTTATCCCTGTACATATGCACAATTGTTATGATAAAAACCAAATATGCTGGTAAAGACTAGGTGTCTAAGAAGGCCTGGAGATTCAGTTCAGTATTTAATCCTACAGGAACGTGGGATTTTAGCTGATAGACCCAACACTTTTCCTTTTGAAGGAGTACTCTATCAAAGTCCCCCCGTCTTATTGGTAACTTTAGTCTTTTACCAATAATCCTTTAGGGTCACCGCCATGGCATAGGGCAAAATGTTTGGCTAGGGGTTTCTCGGGTATCTTTCCCTTTTCCCCAATTTCGCGTAGGTGCTCGCCTATCCTAATTTTTAATGATTGTTTTGTCTTCCCGATGTATATTTTTGGGCATGGGCAAGTTATTATGCAGATTACCCGTGTGGTCGAGCAATTGATGAGGTCACAGATCCTAAAAGTCTCTTTGCCTTTAGTATCCATGAAAGTTGATGTTCTATGCACGTATGGGCAAATCTGACATTTTGAACATGGGTACATCCCGTTAGATCTTGGGTATTTAGATAGCCAAGTACGGTCTGGTTCTTTGATGAACTCAGACTGTATCAGCATGTCACCCAAGCTTTTTGCAAGTCTAGCAATGAGCTTGGGGATGAGGCCCATCAACATGGGGACAAGGTGCTTGGGGTGGGGGAGCAGAGCCCCCCACTCCAAAGCACCCACCCCCCCCCTTGTTGAGGGCATGTGGCCTGTTATGATTCAAGGGAGAGGTGTTGGGCTGGATGCTTGGATAAGGGTTTGGTATGGGTCTGGCTGCATGCTCCATGTGTGCTCACTCCAAGTACAAACAAGGCACACTGACTGTACACATATACGTGGCAGCTTAGTATTAAAGCCCACCACTGTGCTGTCACATATATGTGTATCCCTGAGTTAACTAATTAAAAGGGGAAGACCAGGCAGATTTTATCATTAAATAAAAATGATAATGATTTATTTAAGAGACAACAGCCAGCAATATTGCAAAGACTTGATGCACAGTATGTACACAGTTTTATAAGGCCACAATTTAAGCAGGAGAGAGCAGATGGGCCTGATTGAGAAAAAAAATTAGAGTGCATTACTGGACCCTAAGTAGCTGTAATCATATGGTGTGGGTAGTGAAAATTAGTGTGTCATGGGGCTTCTCCAAAAAATGCCCCACGACAACAAAAATTGTTGTGGACTATCTACCCAGGGATTTAGAAAAAGTAAATATAAAAAATAAAAAATGATTGAGAAATAAGAACAGGAAAGATTGAAGAGTAAAGACAAGAAGCAATCCTGAGGCGTGAAACCATCTGGATTGAATGGCTCAATGCCCTCATACCATCAGGCCTCAATGAAGCCCTCTCATACAAACCCTACCTGTGAACGGTTTATTTCCTGATCCTGTCTTTGGTTCTGTTTCTGGTCTCTGTTTATTGTTCTTTGGGCCCTTGCTTCTTGCTCCTTGTCTTTACTCTTCAATTTTTCCTGTTCTTATTCCCCCCTCCCCTCTCTTCTTCCTCCATTCCCCCCTCACCTCACTTACCTGTGCCTCTGATAACCATGACGAGTGTTGATTGTGATCTGGGTTCAAGCACATATTCAAAAAATACTCTTTATTTTTTTTAGGATCCATATGAATTTGTGTGTGATCCTTTGTGGTGAGATTATGACTGGAGACAAATTGATTCTATCATCAATAATATGTGTGTAATTGCTTGGCATATGTGTGTGCCTTGGCATTGACTCGGATGCAACCTTTGTTGCGGTCGCTGCTTTAGAACACACATTGCCTCGCTAATTGTTTTGTTTAACTGCATTTGGCCGTTCTTATGTGAAGGTCATGCACGTGCGCACATCGCGCATGTGCAGTGGGGCGAGATGTACCCGGTGACGTCAGGCGGGCCATTCGCCGGCGCAGTGATGTGGGCCAGGTTGGAGGCTCTTTAAAAGGATCCTTATGGTGGCCCTCATTCAGATGGCTGCCACCCGGGGACAGGATCCAACACAGGCACTAAAAGGTAAGATTAACTTGCCCAGCTACTACCAGTGCAACCTATGTTTTCCTGACAGGGAGATGCCTGGCACTTGCCGCTGTTGTTTGTTGTTTTTTGTTACGTTATGTGGTCACCACTGCTGATTTGGACTAACGGACCATTTCTCTACATATATTCACTGCATCTTTTCTAGCCTAACAGCTGCAGGGGATCTGTTTGCTGGCCACGTCTGATCACTGAATATCGTTTGGTACAAACAAGCTTACCTGCCTTCCCTTGGAACACGGTTGTGTTTTTGAACTCTGCTTTTGATCCCCGGGTGCTGTACTATCTACATGCATCTATCGGGTGGGTTAGTCCTTTGATTGGATTGATGTTCCCTTCCCCTCCCTTCTTCCTGTCCTTCACCCTCCCCCTACCCAATATCCTCCCTTTTCCCATTTATTGTATCTATGTAAGTTGCACTTCTTGTCTTTTCTACTGTTCATATTATCTGTGATTATATAATTATAAGACTGTATTTTTCTATAGATGTTTATGGTCGACCCCTCATGAAGAAGCAGCTTTTGTCACGAAACATGTAGAGGAATAAGTTTGGACCTATATCTTTACTCCCCATATACCAGTGGGGTTTTCTTGTTCTCTTTTTGAACCACCTGTAACTGTATGCAATAACCACTTTATGTATTGTTGTATTCAATGTTTTTATTCATGTTCCTTTTCTCAATAAATTTATATTTTTTATATTTACTTTGTCTAAATCCCTGGGTACCAATATAGTACACAACAAATTTTGTTGTCTTGGGGGAATTTTTGGAGTAGCCCCTGACAAACCCATTTTCACTATCCTAAGTTCAAGGATGATGGTGCCCCCCTACCTTATCTCCTATTATCTAGATTGAGGCAATACCTTATATCTCATATGGTGTGGGTGCTGCCTATGACTGCTGCCTGAAGCTGGGTTGGAAAAATAAAACATAGTTGATGCAGCCACTGCTGCTCCTTCTTTCAGTGATCTGAGGCTTGGAGGCATATTGAGCATAAGAGAAGATCCTGCCACAATCTGGAAATGCAGATATGAGATTCTTCCACATCACCTCATCTAAGTGGCACATTTGCATATGCAGAACCTGGTGTCTCCCTAACTGCACATGCACCTCTCCTTTTTAGGCCAGCTGACGAATACTGGGGGTTGCTTAACAGTATTAGCGGCTATGGCAACAGAGAGATTAAGGACGTAGAGCTTTGTTGCACTCAACAATGTGGTGATTTGGGCACTAAAATGTATCTCACAAGCATGCAGGGATGTTTTGCAAATGAAAGGCACCTTAGCCTGTGTTAAGAACAAGTTGACACTGCTGAAATAAAAAAAAAAAAATTATATTTTTTACCTCCCTCAAAAATAAAACCTAAAATACTAAACTCCAAACCCATTCTTTTTTTGCTTTGCTCGTAACTGAAAATAAAAATACAGTAACTCACAAAAACCATATGCTGTGGTCTTATGAGACTAAGATAAACTTATTTGGTTCAGATGGTGTCAAGCGTGTGTGGCAGCAACCAGGTGAGGAGTACAAAGACAAGTGCATCTTGCCTACAGTGTGTCTTGCCTCCCACCACCATGCTTGGTGTCATGGTCTGGGGCTGCATGAGTGCTGCCGCCACTGGAGAGCTACAGTTCATTAAGGGAATCATGAATGCCAACATGTACTGTGACATACTGAAGCAGAGCATTATCCCCTCCCTTCGGAGACTGGGCCACAGGGCAGTATTCCAACATGATAACGACCCCAAACACATCTCCAAGACGACCACTGCCTTGCTAAAGAAGCTAAGGGTAAAGGTGATGGACTGGCCAAGCATGTCTCCAGACCTAAACCCTATTGAGCACCTGTAAGGCATCCTCAAATGGAAGGTGGAAGAGCACAAGGTCACTAACATCCACCACATCCATGATGTCGTCATGGAAAAGTGGAAGAGGAATCCAGTGGCAATCTGTGAAGCTCTGGTAAACCTCACACCCAAGAGGGTTAAGGCAGTGCTGGAAAATAATGGTGGCCACACAAAATATTGACACTTTGGGCCAATTTTCACTTAGGGGTGTACTCACTTTTGTTGCCAGTGTTTAGACATTAATGGCTGTGTGTTGAGTTATTTTGAGGTGACAGCATATTTACACTATTATACAAGCTGTACACTCACTACTTTACATTGTAGCAAAGTGTAATTTCTTCAGTGTTGTCACATAAAAAATTATAATAATATTATAATAATACAAAAATGTGAGGGGTGTACTCACTTTTCTGTATATATCCCTGCAAACACACTATTAGCTCTCCTTATCTACTTAATGCTTCCAACAAATGCTGACTGCCTATAGCATTGTACCGAATATATCACTGTTCCGAAGAACTATATAGCATAACCGCACCTATCTGTACTCTGTCAAATCTCCCTATCTACTCCATGTTTCCAACACAAACTGACAAAAGGCTGATGGGAACCCTGATTTCTAAAGCAGGGTCTGGAACATAACAGAACTTTTATTATTGGTACACATGTGCGGTTCATTTAGTTCCGAATTAATGTTTGGATGAATTTTTCGTTATTCGGGGGTTTCAGATATCTCCGAATAGCCGAATTACAATTTCAACTAATTTTACCAAATGCTCCAAATAACAAGATGAAATTCGTCCGAATTTTGGAAATTCTGACTAAAATTCTAATCGAATTTTACATTGAGCTCCAGTTGAATTTTAACTGTACACATATTGCTGAAATCAAAGCCTGTGTGTGTTATTAGAGTACCATTTTGAAATAATGCTGTTTTAGTTAAGCCAAAGGGGATTTAAAAAGAGTCATTGTAATCATTTGATGAAGATTTTTCTTTTGTTTGTTCACTTTGCCACATTCAAATCGAAAAAAAAAGGTTGATTGATTTGAAATTTGACATGGGGACATTTGAAATGCCCTCAACATGGGGATGGTGCTTTGGGGTAGCCCTCCAAAGCACCTTGTCCCCATGTTGATGGAGACAAGGGCCTCATCCCCACAACCCTTGCCCGGTGGTTGTGGGGGTCTGCTTATCGGAATCTGGAAGCCCCCTTTAACAAGGGGACCCCCAGATCCCAGCACCCCCCCTGTGTGAAATGTTAACGGGGTACTAATGTAAAAAAAATGTCCCACAAAGTCTTCTTATTCTCTTGCTTCGCCGACGGACCAGAAAAAAAAAACTGCACGCCGCCATAATGACCGTCCTCTCAGGTGACAGTTCTATTATAACTGAAGGTGGGGCCACACGGGGCCACACGGTGGCAGTTATAAAAGAGCTGCCACCTGAGAGGACTGTCATTACGGCCAAAGGGCCTAGTAATAGACAGTGGGGGAATCCCATGCCGTTTTTTTCAATGACTTTTATGTGTATTGCTGGGACTGACAATTCATTATAGCCGCAAATACTTTTAAATTACTTTTTTTCCTTTAGAAATGTCATTTTGTACAGGGACTGTTGTAAACACAGGAAACATGCGCCACTTTACAGGCATACTATAGACACCCCCCAGGTACGAAATTTAAAGGAATATTACACCTTTTATTGTTTCACTTTAAGCATTATTAAAATCACTGCTGCCGAAAAAACTGCAGTTTTTAAAACTTTTTTTTTGCATTGATACATGTCCCCTGGGGTAGGACCCAGGTTCCCAAACACTTTTTATGACAATACCATGCATATAAGCCTTTAAAATTAGCACTTTTGATTTCTCCCATAGACTTTTAAAGGGTGTTCCGTGGCTTTCGAATTTGCCGCGAACACCCCCAAATTGTTCGCTATTTGGCGAACAGGTGAACACCCGATGTTCGAGTTTTTCAGCTTTCAGCGCTGTTACACTTTGAATGACAATTGCGCGGTCATGCATGTACAGTACCCATATGAAATTTGATATTAGAGATAGAGATTTCTTTTGGTGGTATTTGATCACCTCTGCGGTTTTTATTTTTTGCTCTATAAACAAAAAAGCAACAATTTTGAAAAAACACAATATTTTTGGAAAATAGGGGACACATTTATGGCATTTTTATTCTAATTTTTTTTTTTATTAGTAATGGCGTCGATCTGCGATTTTTATCATGACTGCGATATTGCGGCAGACACTTCGGACACTTTTGACACTATTTTGGGACCATTCACATTTATACAGAGCTAAAAAATGCACTGATTACTGTGTAAATGTGACTGGCAGGGAAGGGGTTAAGACTAGGGGACGAGGAAGGGGGTTAAAAGTGTATCATAGGGAGTGATTCTAACTGTAGGGGGAGGAGACTCACAAGGGAAGGAGACCTATCGGTGTTCCTCTGTACTGGGAACACACCATCGGTCTCCTCTCCTCTCACAGAATGTGGATCTGTGTGTCTACATACACAGATCCACGGTCCTGCTGTGTTAACAGGCAATCACGGGTGTCAGGCACGCGCATCGGGTGCCTAATTACGCAGCGGGTGCATGCGCGCCCCCTAGAGGCTCAGAAAGTATAAGACGTCATATGACGGCAGCCCGTAGGGACAAAGGGTTCCTGCCACCGTCATATCACTATGTGCAGTAGGGAAGTGGTTAAAATATTGTTTATATAATAAAAAATAATTTTAAAAAACCCAGCAGTGATCAAATACCAAAAGAAAGCTCTATCTGTGTGAAAAAAATTATACAAATGTTGTTTGAGTACAGCGTTGAATGACTGCACAATTACCAGTTAAAGTAGCTCAGTGCTAAATAGCACAAAATGGCCTTGTCATAAAGAAGGTGAAACCTTACAGGTGGTTTCAAATGGTTAAACGGTTGCTTTTAATAGATGTGCTATTACTAGTTTGTGTGATTTGCTAGTTTATTTTTATTTTTTTTAAAGTCAAATATAATGGGCAGATTTCTTTATTGTTTTCTTTGCATGATACTTCTGGATCTTACCACACTGCTATTTCTGTTTTATTTTTCATGAAAAAACCCTTGGAATGAGCAAATCAAAAGTTTATATAAGCTTCATGTGCACTGTTAGGAAAAACAGAGAAGGTGTAAGATGGCTATTTGGATTACATACAAATCTTGGCAGCTACAGACAAGCCAAGAGTTACATAATATGTTTGCATGCTGATGTATTTCTAAAATCTTGTATTTTTCTGAGTAATACATCAGAAGGTTTGTTTAGTTTAGATTTAGATTAGATTTTTCCAGCATTGCCAATTTACAGATGTGGGCTTTGTTTTGTATATCTTCAATCCTATGCCAAGTTTACAGCCAAATGCATGAAAACATATTTTCCCTGGAGCATTGGAGAATTAAAAATAGCTAGAAAAATAAATCACAGCTATTTGCATACCTCTCCTTGAGAGGGTTTTATTATTATTATTATTATTATTATTATTATTATATAATGAAACAATCTTTTAAATCATCATTTTATTACAAGCAATATATTTTATTTTCTGAAGCAACATTTCTCTCAAAGCATTTGTATCATACAAACATTATGCCCATCAACACCAATTTTTGTATATTTTACAAAAAACAGCATTTTCAGTTTGTCAAAGACCGCGTTTGATAGTATGTTCTTTTCTCTCTTCAGAGTTAATAATGAATAATTATATCACAGGAGATGCACGCTAGTCAAGCATGCAAAATAAATGTTTAAATCTAAATTTTAATCTGCTTATATTTTCCCTTCCTTGGTTCTTCCCCCTCCTCCCAGTCAGCACATTACTGCCATACTGCCCTTTTAACCGTTTCCGGACCAGCTTTTACTGTGGCAGGTTGGCTCCCCTGCGCGAAACCACGTAACTATACGTTGGCTCTCTATTTTGTAGACGCTATAACTTTTGTGTAAACCAATCAATATACGCTAATTGCAATTTTGTTTTAACAAAAATATGTAGAAGAATACATATCGGCCTAAACTGAGGAAAAAATAAAATTTTTATATATTTTTGGGGATATTTATTATAGCAAAAAGTTAAAAATAATGTGTTTTTTTTCAAAAATGTCGCTCTTTTTTTGTTTATAGCGCAAAAAATAAAAAAACACAGAGGCGATCAAATACCACCAAAAATAAAGCTCAGTTTTTGGGGAAAAAGGACGTTGATTTTGTTTGGGCCGCACGACCGAGCAATTGTCAGTTAAAGCGACACCATGCAGAATCGCAAAAAGTGCTCTGGTCAGGAAGGGGGTAAATTCTTCCGGGGCTGATGTGGTTAAAGTGTTACTGAATCCAGGACCCTGCATTTACTATATCTGCTCTCCCATAGTATGCAGAACATGGAAATGCAATAGTTTTAGTAAATATAAGCTGCTAAATACCTTTTTTCATCAACAGTTAGAACAGTGACTTCTATCAGTGTCTGGTGGGAGGAGTTTTCATTCTTCTATGACTGTCCTATCAGGCTGCAGGACCCCTGACCCTCTGTCTGGACAGTGCTGATTGGCTCCATGCTAATCACATGCACTCTCCCAAGAAAGAAAAACTCTCTAGCAATACATATCAAATTGAGCATGTACAGCTTGTGACCTAGCCTCTGTTCTATCAGGAGATGGTAGATGGTACAATGTAGCTTCCTGAAAATATCACAACACCCTGCCTTATTATTCCTTGTAAGGGCCCTCAGCCCTGACACAAGCAGTGGACTTTGCAAGGAGTTATACAAATATCAAAAAGCCTTTATGGTTGGGCATCAGTCTGGAGCAGTGGGCTACCCATGGACACCCTCTCCGACACTGCATGCTGGGTAGGACATAAAAGGAGCCCGAGCGGCCATCTTTCTCTTGGGAACGCATGGCCTGCCTGTGAGGACTTGTGAGGAGGCCTCCCGGAGGAAGCGGCCTACAGCCATTGTGGATCGCAACCCCGCTCGATTATGTGAGTGACCTGACGGTGCCAGAGATACAGTGACCGGATTGGGAAGATCCAGAGACACTCGTTTGGGCATCGTAAGAGCGGGTCAATCAACCGGAGCAGAATGGAGTGATGGAGCCAGCTGACCTAGAAGCAAGCTGCAAACACCGGACCCAAGCTATATACAGAGCTCCGATCCAGTTGGTGAGCGGGTTGAGGCCCACAGTTTATTGACTTTTGCACCTAGTCAGACTTATATACAGGCCTCGCTGGGATTTATAGTCCTACGGAGGAGTAGTATAGCAACTGACACTAGGCAGGCATAAGGCCTATCTGCTATTGCATCTAAAGCCTTGTATCATAGTAACGGAAGCAACCCCAGGATCATCCTTAACTCAACTTTAAGTACTTTAACCCTTGGATTACAAATCATAAGGAATTATCCTAGCTAGCGAAGACAAGAAGACTAAAGATTGAGTAGTTTAAAAGTGAGATCTCACACATAGCTATAAAAGTAGGGGGAGCACCCGTGTATCTATATTGTTTTTAATTGTTTTATCAAAAATTCATTGTACTGTCATTCTATGTCGGGATGACAGCACAATTATGTTAATCACCTGTTTGCCTATATATACAGTAAAATATCCTTTGGTTAAGTACCCCGTTGTGTGGAGTATTGTTTTCTCCCAGCAGGTGAAGCCAGCGGATCCTGAGAGGACAATACAGGTATATTGTGTTATATTATATTGTATTGTACTGTATTGTATTTCACCACAGCTGTGTCAAGGGGACTGAGTCAAGCTAGTGGGGTTTATTAGCAGAGAGCAGGCCCAAATCAAACCAGCAGCTCTTTCGGGGGTCAGTGCTACACTAGCTATAACATTTATGAGCAAGTCCGGCTCTAGCAACCACAGTTAACTACCATGTTTTATATCTAAGAATAAAGTTTTTTTAACTTTACTTTATTAGTGACGTATTTCTGCATTATATAAGCCCTTGCTTTTTCTCTTCCCCTTCTGTTTAGGGTGATTTGTGTCTATATGCTTTTTTAGGGCTGGATGACAGACACCACTGTGTACACACATAACATGGGTTTCCAAGCCTCTTCACAACATGCTTTTAACAGTAGGGAACCAGTTGTGAAGCCAAAAGGCTTCACTGCCGGGTCCCCTTACTGGCAATGGTGGCAGCTGCACCCATCAGCCGATCCGAAGATCGGCTGGGGTGCCGACATTGTGGGCTCCCTGGACAGGTAAGTGTCCATACATTAAAAGTCAACAGTTGCAGTGTTTGAAGCAGCTGACTTTACATTTTTTGTGGGGTGGGCTGATCTCTGCTTTAAGATAGTCCTGACTTTCCTTTATTTTAGTATCATATTCAAAACTGCAGATAAAAAAAAACAATATATAGATATATATATAGTTTTACAGAAGACCCTCAATGCTGTAGTAGTGGCAGATGGACACCACATAGAGCACCTGTGTGGATTTAATGCTTAGGCTGTTCTTCAAAGCAAATGTATCCCTTTGTACACACTCTTTTGTCAACTGAGATTTTGTTCAGGATGTCAAATGACAATTGTTAATGCTTGATCCCCTCATTGTACAGTCAAACTGCTTATAGCTGCCTCACCACACCTTTTTATATGGTCTATGGGGCTCTTAACATGCTAAAGAATCAAACAAACTGATATATTTACATTATAAAAAGGTTCTTTTTATTTTAAATTCATTCATTTATTTTATTCATAAGAGGCAAGGCTTCCTAAATCCCCAAATATTGGCTCATTATGTATCTCTGAAATGCGTTGTATTATCTAGTTGGAGAGTGCCACTTTTCTTTTCTCAACACATATCACAAATGCTGCTTCTTCCAGAAAATGGGGAGAATTATTTAGAATTTTTACAAAATGCCACACTTCATCATATACAGATTAATAATTTGCACAGCATTTCCAAGTCATTGGAGTAACTTAAATCAAATGACTATAGTATATATGTTCAAATTTATATATATGTTTATATATTTATCTTCAAGAACCACTACAAGCCTGCACTATCCTTTGGTTGTCCCAACCACTCCTCCTTCTGTACCCTGTGGTCCAACACATTAGGTGAAATTCATAAAGAGTGTTGTAGGCACTTTTTAGAATTCTGTCACTCCTCTGGGCTACAAGTGTTGATGCCTGTGACAAATGTATGTAGCTTTTAGCAATAGGTACATTAATTTGATGCAGGAGACAGCCAGACCAAAGTGTACATAACAGACATTCTATCTTCAGTGCAGCTCAATCCTGTTAATCCTTTTAAAATCAGCTACTGTGACCATCACATAGACATGAAATATATTCTTCCTCTCAATATATAGCATGTCCTTTAATATATTAAAACATTTCTTTTAAATATGAAGGTGTACATCAATATATTTACCTACCCTTGTGGTGACAGAACCTATCTCACTAATGATGGGATGGCCTGGAGATCTTGAAGGATTTTTTATTAACTAAGTAGGTAATACATCACTAATACATGGAGTGAGGAAGGGATCAGATTTTTTGTTTTGTTTAAAATACCATCCTTGAAGGCTTTATTCACCACTGTCTGTAACTCTTTTTTGTATCTCATTGTGATCTTAGTCCTTGACAAGGTTGATTACATACAAGAGATGGAAAGAGATGGAAAGAATTTTATATTACAATATAAGATCCATCTGAAAAGGTGAGCAGGTTTTCACGAGTGGATGGGTGAAACACATTCACTTTAAGGGTGGAGTTGCATGGAAAAGGAATTTATCATGATGAAAGAAGGAGAGAGAGGAGAAGTGCATGTTTTTTGGCATGTGTGAAAACAACATTTTCAAAAACATGCTAAACAATTAAACAGTACAAAAAAATATTTTTGTTGATATTTCATTTTAGATAATTCTCATTTGTAGTCAGAGTCTTCACTTGGAAATGCGATACTACTACCTACCAAGGCCTGAGGTGTGCCATGGCCTGCTGGTCGGTATGCCTAAAAGAGGGCATACCCTGAATGAATGTGAATGAAATAATAAAATATGAGGGAATGGGTGGGTGGGAACCCGGAAATGATCCGACGACGGATTGATGGAGGAGGAGGAGGGATATATAGCCCTCAGACTCCTCCTACAAATACAGGCTAGCCTGCGGCCAGCCTTCAAACTTGTAGTCAGAGTCTTCACTTGGAAATGCGATACTACTACCTACCAAGGCCTGAGGTGTGCCATGGCCTGCTGGTCGGTATGCCTAAAAGAGGGCAAAAGAGACCCAAGTAGGTGTGATGAGAAAGCAACAATGAAGGGCCAGCAACAGCCATTGCCCAGAAAGGAGTGACAGCCTGAATGCCTTCAAAAGGGGATTACGTATGAAACATGAAGAACTCCAGTGCCCCATGTACCCGACGATGAAAGAAGGGACCCCCTGTACGGGACCCACAAGTTGCCTCCTCCCCTGACGAATAACCAGAAAAAGGGGGTTTAGAATAGGAGCCTGATATGGAAGGTAAACCAGGACATGAGCACGAACTGCTCGAGGTGAGAGGATGCATGGGGAAGCTAGAAAGAGCTGATCAGAGGAATGTTGTAGAGAAGGACGTATCCTTGACTCCGATACCGTTCCAGCGGAACAGTAAGGACCACGAAACCCCTAGCTTGTCCCTCTATGCTAACATGGAGAATTTGCGAGTGTAGCAAAAGGGAATTGCCTAGAGCACCAACTGGTAACTGAGCCCAGGGTAGGAGCCCGGAAGTCTGAAACGCCATGAAAAACCTGCCCGGTAACTGGTAGCCGGGACTAGAACATCCCTGCCTACCTTAACATGGCTTAGAAAAGGTGAGCTGCAAAATGGACAAAATGGCAGGAGTTTGTAGGGGCCTGAAATACAGGTCACTTGATAGTGTTGGCAGATGGCCAAAAAGCAGAGGCAATATGCAGCGAAAGCCGGAGACATGAACCTGTGAGGTTGAGAATAACCACCTACAATACTGCACCCTCCAACTGAGGCTGGGAAAGGGGTATACCCATGCTAAAACACCGCTATGAGTCTGGTATGGCCCCATCCCAAACGATGGGGTGCTACCATGCACTGAACCCCCATGCGGCGGTGGAGGGATGAATGTGGACTGGCACGTTGAGCCCCGAACTGATTTACACAACTGGAGCAATGAGAACAGACAGACATCTACCCACGAAACACCCCTACGTACCTGAAAAGTATGAGGATGTGGGTGCAGGAATGACAAGACCAACAGCGCGTGAATGTGACCTGATGCTGACACAAATCTAGTGTATGTAGTGAGCGAGCCCGAGCAACCTGCAGCGCCAAGACAGGTAATTAAAAACGAAACACTCAGGGCTAAGGTACCCACAGACCGTGGTGGGTAGTAGTAAAGGTATGGTGAACGTGCACGTATGACGTATGGTATACGGGCGAGAAGATTGTGGGACGACAACCAATTAAAAACGAAACCTCAGCCCGTATGGGTCCGTAGACGTGACAGACCCTGGATGTGAGCCCTAGCTAAACATGCATGATACGAACGACACGAATGCTACGATCGAAAATACTATGACAGAACAACAGAGACAGACAGCAAACAAACCCTCAGGGCTGGTGTACCCACAAACCGTGGTGGTTAGACGTACAAGTGTGATGAAATGAGCGTACAACGTATGACGTATGGTATACGGGCGAGAAGATTGTGGTACGACAATCAATTAAAAACGAAACCTCAGCCCGTATGGGTCCGTAGACGTGACAGACCCTGGATGTGAGCCCTAGCTGACATGCATGCTACGAACGACACGAATGCTAGAAAACAAAAAAACAATGACAGAACAACGGAGACAGATAATAAACAACCCTCAGGGCTAGTGTACCCACAGACCGTGGTGGGTAGACGTACAAGTGTGACGAAATGAGCGTGCGACGTATGGTATACGGGCGAGAAGATTGTGGGACGACAATCAATTAAAACGAAACCTCAGCCCGTATGGGTCCATAGACGTGACAGACCCTGGATGTGAGCCCTGGCTAACATGCATGCTACAAACAACACGAATGCTACGAACGAAAATACTATGACAAAACAACAGAGACAGATAGCAAACAAACCCTCAGGGCTAGTGTACCCACAGACCGTGGTGGGTAGATGTACAAGTGTGATGAAATGAGCGTGCAACGTATGACGTATGGTATACGGGCGAGAAGATTGTGGGACGACAATCAATTAAAAACGAAACCTCAGCCCGAATGGGTCCGAAGGTGTAACAGACCTGGATGAGGGCCCTGGCTAACAGAAATGCTACGAACAAAAAGCAACGACAGAAAACAGACAGGTAGCAAAACAACCCTCCGGGCTAGAGTACCCACAGACCGTGGTGGGTAGACGTATGAGTGTAAGAAGTCAGCGTGCCTCGTATGATGTGTGTGGCATGGGTGAGAAGATTGTGGGACGACAATTAACAAAGAAACAAACCTCAGCCTGTATGGATCCGAGACAGATCCTGAATGTGAGCACTAGCTAACAGAAACTCTGTGACCGGAAAAGCTACGAATGAAATGCTACGACAGGAGAAAGCTGAGAATGAAATAAGCTCTGACCGGAAAGTGACAGAATGACACGAACGAAAAGCTACGAGTGAAAAACTATGATGGAACATGCCAACGACAGACAGAACCCGCTAATGACCGAACCTGCTAAATGACAGAACCCCCGCTGAGGACAGAGACCCGCTGAGGACAATGTGAAAATATTCCAAACACTTCAAATGGGCCGTGTATGCGGGCGGTGGTGCTGAGTGTGATGGGGGAGAAATGCATGTGGTGGCCTGTCAGCACCCTGACCGCTAACTACCCAACTAATGCGGGATGGTTGAGCGGAGGTGAGCAGCGACTCAACCCCTACCCCCAATCGCCAGTGTGAATGCACCCCTGAAGTAACTCTGGCCCCATGTTGGCCATGCATGCAAACCAAAGTTCCTGGTGCGGCTTGACAGATCAACAATACCCCTAGTCAGAAATGTTCTTGAAGGAGCACTTGTGGCAGTAAAACCTTCCTAGTCATAGAAAGTAGCAGCTCGGCAGCCTGAGCTGAGAAGAAATAATTCATACAGTAGTGTTAAAAATCCCTGCTGCTGCTTGCATTGACCCACACATATCTGTAGCGATGCCAATTAAGAGAGGTAGAAGCTGGCTGGCGGGCCAATCCACCCCCCCCCCCATGAGTGCCGGGAGAAGCAGGCGGGAGGCCACCCCAGTGCACAGGGATGACAGGGAAAAATGGGTGGCGGCGTGGCGCCCCAGCCCCCCCCTCCCGTGAGGGATTGAGCCCAGCAAAGGTGGTGGGTGGACTGACAACAACCCCCCACCTAAACACCGTGGGAAGCGGGCGGCCCCCTGGGGAGGTGGGTGAGAGGAAAATGGGTGAACGGACGCCCCCCCATGGGCGCCAGAAGAAGCTGGCGGGCGCCCCCCCCAGTGCTGGCAGAAAAAACACGGGGATGACAGGGAGAAGTGGGTGGCACCCCAGCCCCCCCCCCCCCCACCACAAGGGATTGAGCCCAGCAAAGGTGGTGGGTGGACTGACAAACCCCCCCCCCACCCACCTGAACACCGTGGGGAGCGGGCTCCCCCCTGGGAAGTGGGTGAACGGACATCCCCCCTCCCCCATGGGCGCTGGAAGAAGCTGGCGGGTGGCCCCCCCAGTGCTGGCAGAAAACACAGGGGTGACAGAGAAGTGGTTGACGGCGCCCCCCCACCACCATGAGGGATTGAGCCCACCAAAGGTGGTGGATGGACTAACAACACCCCCCTCACCTGGACACCGAGGGAAGCGTGTGGGCGGCACCATGGCCAGACGGAGCCCTCGGGAAGTGGGAGAATGGGTGAACGGACCCCCCTCTCCCCCATGGCGCCGGGAGAACCGGGCGGGCTGCGCGCTGGAGCCGAGGATGGGAAGACAGACGGCCCCGCCTCCCCCCCCGGCATGGGCGCCGGGAGAAGCGGGCAGGCTGCTGCTGGTAAGTGGAGCTGCAGGAAGATGCAAGGTGGAGGATGGAAGGACGGACGCCCCCCCCCCGCCGCTCCCCCCCGGCACGAGCGCCGGGAGAAGCGGGCGGGCAACACGCTGGTCAGTGGAGCTGCGAGGTGGAGGATGGAAGGACGGACGCCCCCCTCCGCTCCCCCCCGGCACGAGCGCCGAGAGAAGCGGGCGGGCAGCATGCTGGTCAGTGGAGCTGCGAGGTGGAGGATGGAAGGACGGACGCCCCCCTCCGCTCCCCCCCGGCACGAGCGCCGGGAGAAGCGGGCGGGCAGCACGCTGGTCAGTGGAGCTGCGAGGTGGAGGATGGAAGGACGGATGCCCCCCCTCCGCTCCCCCCAGGCACGAGCGCCGGGAGGCCAGCCTTCAAACTTGTTTTTAAATGAATATGCCTCTGTGATATACAAACATATATGATTGTTTTAAAAGGAATGCATTGCACTATATATTTAACTTTTTTAAGCCTTTTAAGGTACTGGCAGCTTAAACCACACAGAAAATGGGTTAACTAGGTAGAATGGATTTTTTTTCTTTTAATTAGAAAGATCTAACATATGTATATACACTATATTGTCAAAAGTATTGGGAGACCTGCCTTTACACGCACATGAACTTTAATGACATCCCAGTCTTAGTCCATAGGGTTAAATATTAAGTTGGCCCACCCTCTGCAGCTATAACAGCTTCCACTCTTCTGGGAAGGCTGTCCACCAGTATGGGCATTTTATATCCATGAACATATTCGCTATTCCAAATTACTGTGAATACAAAAAAACATTACATCTCCCATCAAATAACCCCACACCATAAAAAGGACAAACACACCATAAGCAAAAGTTCAGTGTTTGGTACATTGACATTAATGCATTCTAGTAAAACTAACTGAAAAGCAGTTTAATTAAATAACTCACAAAATTAGCAATGGTATCAGCCTGAGGTTACAAATAGAGAAATGGCAAATATATCTTCCAGGGTGACTTGTTTTTGAAGGTTCAGACTCCAGGGCTTTCATGCTTCACTACATGAAAAATCACAAAGGGACTTTTTCTATCCTAATAGGTTCCCCTTAATATGTACATTAGGGATGAGCCGAACACCCCCCCGTTCGGCTCGCACCAGAACCCGCGAACGGACCTAAAGTCCGTGCGAGCTTTAGAACCCTATTAGTTATAATGGATGCGAACGTTCGAAATCAAAAGTGCTAATTTTAAAGGCTAATATGCATGTTAATGTCATAAAAAGTGTTTGCGGACCTGGGTCCTGCCCCAGGGGACATGTATCAATGCAATTTTTTTTTTTAAAAACGGCCGTTTTTTCAGGAGCAGTGATTTTAATAATGCTTAAATTGAAACAATAAAAGTGTAATATTCCTTTAAATTTCGTACCTGGGGGGTGTCTATAGTATGCCTGTAAAGGGGCGCATGTTTCCCGTGTTTAGAACTGTCTCTGCAAAAAGTGTAATTTTTGCAAGTAAAAAAACTATTTAAAATCACTTGCGGCTAATGTGTATTTACGGCTCCCGTAATACAGAGAACAGTCATTCATTGAAACTGAAAGTCATTCATAAAAAAAAAGTCATTGATAAAAAATAAAAAAAATGAAAAAAAAAAAAGCGTGTGGGTCCCCCCAAATTCAATAACCAGGCCCTTCAGGTCTGGGATGGATATTAAGGGGAACCCCAGCCAAAAAAAAATGGCGTAGGGTCCCCCTCAAAATCCATACCAGACCCTTGAGGTCTGGGATGGATTTTAAGGGGAACCCTAGCCAAAAAAAATGGCGTGGGGTCCCCCTCAAAATCCATACCAGACCCTTATCCGAGCACGCAACCTGGCAGGCCGCAGGAAAAGAGGGGGGGACGAGAGCGGCCCCCCTTCCGCCTGAACCGTACCAGGCCACATGCCCTCAACATTGGGAGGGTGCTTTGGGGTCCCCCCCAAAGCACCTTGTCCCCATGTTGATGAGGACAAGGGCCTCTTCCCCACAACCCTGGCCATTGGTTGTGGGGGTCTGCGGGCGGGGGGCTTATCGGAATCTGGAAGCCCCCTTTAACAAGGGGACCCCCAGATCCCACCCCCCCCTGTGTGAAATGGTAAGGGGGGTACAAAAGTACCCCTACCATTTCACCAAAAAAGTGTCAAAAATGTTAAAAATGACATGAGACGGTCTTTGACAATTCCTTTATTAAAATCTTCTTTCTTCTTTCTTCATCCTTCGGTTTCTTCATCTTCTCCTTCCGTCATCTTCTTCCATCTTCTTCCATCTTCTTCTTCCTCCGATCCGCTTCTTCTTGCGCTGGTCTTCTCGTCCTTCTCGTCCGGCATCTTCTTCCGTCGGTGTCGGTGTCGGCGTCGGTGTCTCTTCTTGGGCCGCTCCGCGCAATGGGAGGCTCCCGCTGTGTGAGGCTCCGCTCCGTCTGACAGGTCTTTTATAATGGAGGGCACCTGGTGACCCCGCCCCCCTCTGACGTCATGGAGAAAGCCATAGGGAATTCCCCATGACGTCCCCGTGCGTCAGAGGGGGCGGGGTCACCAGGTGCCCTCCATTATTATATTCCGATGCCGACGGAAGAAGATGCCACACGAGAAAGACGAGAAGACCAGAGCAAGAAGAAGCGGATCGGAGGAAGAAGAAGATGGAAGAAGATGGAAGAAGAAGATGGAAGAAGATGACGGAAGGAGAAGATGAAGAAACTGAAGGATGAAGAAAGAAGAAAGAAGATTTTAATAAAGGAATTGTCAAAGACCGTCTCCTGTCATTTTTAACATTTTTGACACTTTTTTGGTGAAATGGTAGGGGTACTTTTGTACCCCCTTACCATTTCACACAGGGGGGGGCCGGGATCTGGGGGTCCCCTTGTTAAAGGGGGCTTCCAGATTCCGATAAACCCCCCGTCCGCAGACCCCCACAACCAATGGCCAGGGTTGTGGGGAAGAGGCCCTTGTCCTCATCAACATGGGGACAAGGTGCTTTGGGGGGGACCCCAAAGCACCCTCCCAATGTTGAGGGCATGTGGCCTGGTACGGTTCAGGCGGGAGGGGGGGGCGCTTTCGTCCCCCTCCCCCTTTTTTCCTGCGGCCTGCCAGGTTGCGTGCTCGGGTCTGGTATGGATTTTGAGGGGGACCCCACACCATTTTTTTGGCTAGGGTTCCCCTTAAAATCCATCCCAGACCTCAAGGGTCTGGTATGGATTTTGAGGGGGACCCTACGCCATTTTTTTTTTTTTGGCTGGGGTTCCCCTTAATATCCATCCCAGACCTGAAGGGCCTGGTTATTGAATTTGGGGGGACCCCCACGCTTTTTTTTTTGTTTTTTATTAATGAATGACAGTTCTCTGTGTTACAGGAGCCATCAATTCATTAGCCGCGGGTGCTTTTAAATAGCTTTTTTCCTGCAAAAATGACACTTTTTTGCAGGGAAAGTTCTAAGCACAGGAAACCTGCCCCCCTTCACAGGCCACCTATAGACACCCCCCCAGATGTGATACTGCAATGCTGTTCTAACAGCACGCACACACAAATCCCCAGAAATATAGCATATCTTGTCAGCAGTCAGCAACACACTGACACGCTGACACTGTGACTGAAACATAATATGCGAGTCCGCCACCGCGGCGGCCTCTTATACCGTGGGGCGTGTACTAAAGCCCCTGAGCTATAATTGGCTACAGGCATCCTGCCTGTAGCCAATTATGGCTCTCCTCGCTGCCGGCGCTGTGATTGGCCAAGCATGTGGGGTCACAGTGCATGCTTGGCCAATCATCAGCCAGCATTGCACTGCGACTAGCGCAATGCATTGCGGGGCCGCTCGCATCACACGAATTTGATGCGAGCGGCCCCAATAGTTCTGGGCTCGCCGAGCGAGCGAACGCCCGGTGCTCGATTCGAATCGAACACCGGGCCCATCCCTAATGTACAGTATATATATATATATATATATATATATATATATATATATATATATATATATATATAATTTCTGCTCTTTCTCCCCCTCAATAGCAAATATCTAGTTGCTCTATTTATTTCCAACACATCCTCTAGATGGAGATCCTCAAAAGAGGTAGTACTTGCACCAAGCACATACATCTTTGTAATGTATTGGATTTTAATCAAATTATTCACCCACTTAAAGTTACCCCTTCCATTCCTGCAATAATTTAAGTAAAGAGTCTAAAATGGGTATAATTGGGCATTCCCTGCCAGTAAAGATATATCCACTGTCCTTATTTAACCACAAATATTCTGGCTTTTGTGAATTAATTTTTTTTTTTTCAAATAACTTTTTATTAAATCAAAATTGACATACAACAGTCGAACAAAGTCTGTACATTGTGTCATATCAGAAGCATTAGGACCATAGTATGGCCAGTATACAGACAGGGGTAACAGATAACATTCTTTGTAGTAGAAACTCATGGTCTGATTCCTATGTAACTTTCCTGCTCTCATATAAGATACACTTATTGTCGGTGACCTGTGAGAGGCCATACTCAATAGTAGCAGTAAGAAGGTGCCAGTTTTATAGGTTAAAGAAAAGGGGGAGATGGAAAAGGGGGAAAGAGAGGGTAGGGGGGTGGAGGGTGGAGATCGGAGTTCCAGCCCCGGCTCACGGCGGATCTTCATGGCGATGCCATTCCTCCCAGACCCTAGTGTGCGCGTCCAGTCTGTCATATAGTCTAGCTGTCATTTTTTCCATGATCTCTACGTCTTTGATTCTAGCGTATAGATCCTCCTGTGAGGGGGGGGTCAGTCGTTTCCAGTGCAGGGCTATCAGGCACCGTGCTGCAGTGATGACATGACTTAGGAGTTTCTTGGACGGTTTGGGGATGCGTAGTTGGGAGACTCCCAGTAGAAATAGTTTCGGGGACATGGGAATCTGTACCCCTAAGAGGCGGGACAGTAGTGACTGGGTCTCTGTCCAGAATGGCACTATCTTGGGGCAGTCCCAGTATATGTGGAAAAGAGTACCCCTGTCTTTCTGACATCGCCAGCAGCGGTCAGAGCAGGACGGGTAAATGGCGTGGAGGATGTCGGGTGTCTGGTACCAGAAATACATAATCTTGTATGCGTTTTCCTTATATAAGGTGCAGTACGAGCTTTTAGCTGCTTGGGACCATATCGCCTGCCATGTGGCTTCTGGTATCTCCTCTCCTAGGACCCTCTCCCAGCGGAGCATGTACGCATGTTTACCCCGTTCGGGGATTGAATAGAGGTTAAGCAGTCGGTAGATATCTGATATCAGGCCGCGACGTGCAGATCCCTCCAATATGATGCTCTCAAAGGGGGAGGGTGCCGAGAACTGGAGGTCCGGGGCGAATGATTGAGCGAAGTGCCTAATTTGCAGATAGCCATAGAATACCTGGCGAGGTAAGTCATATTTCGTTTGAAGCTGGGCAAATGAGTGCAATTTACGTGTTCTGGGGTCAACCAAATGACCGAAGTGAAAGAGGTTTTTTTCTGCCCAAGGAAGAGACATCTGGCGTGTAAGACCATCCGGGAGTGCTGGGTTATATAAAAAGGAAGTCATTAGTGATTTCTCTGAGCAGAGCTGATAGGGGTTGGCGAGTTTGCGCCATAATGATCTAAGTAAGGTCATTGACCCCAGGAGTCTCTCCGAGTTCACTTCTACCGTCGCGCCCCAGAGTAGGCTATTCGGGTGTGCAGGTGCCAACCATATCTTTTCGATTTCTGTCCATTTGTTGTATGCCCTTTGGGGGAACCAGGAAGTAATGGCTCGTAGTTGGGTTGCTTGGTAATACTTCACCAAGTCGGGGAATGCCAGGCCGCCGTCTCGGCGGGAGGCCACTAGCACTGATCGGGGGATCCTGTGTTTTTTGTAATTCCAGACAAAGCGTATCAGATCTGCTTGGAGTTTCCGTAACTGCGTGTATGGGACTGGGATAGGCAGTGTCTGGAATAGGTAAAGAAGTTTGGGGAGGATGGTCATCTTTATCGTCGCAACCCTACCTAGTAGCGAAATGTGGTGTGGTTTCCATTTTTGCAGTAGGTCGCGGATATGTTTAAATAGCGGGGGATAATTAGCCTGGTACAGGGATGAGTAGTTCGGGGTGAGGTACACTCCCAGGTATTTCAGGGCCGTGGTTTTAACATGGTATGGGTAGTTTTGGCGTATGCTCTGCGTGTCAGCATCTGACATGTTGAGCGGAAGAGCCTCTGACTTACTCGGGTTAATTTTGTAACCCGAGAGGGTTCTATACATGTCCAGTTCAACCTGGAGATTGGGAAGGGATATCATGGGTTGTGTGAGGGTAAGGATGATGTCATCCGCAAATAGTGCTAGCTTGAATTCCCTTCCTCTGACTGGTATCCCTCTAATGTTGGGGTTTGCGCGGATGGATGCCGCCAGGGGTTCAACGCACAGTGCAAACAACAGTGGGGAGAGTGGGCATCCCTGGCGAGTGCCATTCGCTATTGGAAAGGCTGAGGAGAGGGCGAAGGGTGTTTTAACTTGGGAAGTGGGGTTAGTGTAGATGTGTTGGATTGCTTGCATGAAGGGTCCCCGGAACCCCATGTAATGTAGGGTGGCGGACAGGAAGGGCCATCCAAGGCGATCAAACGCCTTTTCCGCGTCCAGGCTTAAAACCAAGGACGCGCGGCTCTCCCTGTTCGCCACCTCGATCAAGTCTATGACCCTTCTTGTGTTGTCACCCGCCTGTCGAAGGGGGACAAAGCCCACCTGGTCCTTGTGTATCAGGGATGGCAGTATCAGGTTTAGGCGTAGTGATAAGAGTTTCGTGAAGACTTTGAGGTCAGAGTTTAGGAGCGCTATGGGCCTGTAACTGGCACAGATGGAAGGGTCTTTGTCCGGCTTTGGAATTAATGTGAGGAATGATCGTTGCATGTCTGTGGGGATAGGGGTCTGTTGGAGGAAGGCGTTAAAAAGTTTACACATATGGGGCAATAGGATGGGCATGAAGGTCTTGTAATATTCGTAGGGGAGCCCGTCGGGGCCCGGGGATTTTCGAGTGGGTAGGGATTTAATCACCTCTGAGAGTTCCTCTTCCAGGATGGGTGCATTAAGGGAGAGGAGGTCTGAGGGTTGAAGTCTCGGGATTCCGCTCCTAGCAAGGTACTGAGACATTTGGTCAGTTAGTTCAGGGGAGGAAGGATTGTGGGGTATCTCTGGGTTGTTATAGAGTGTAGTATAGAATTCTGCAAAGGTTTGAGCCACCTGCTGGGGATGGGATACCAAGTGTCCTTCCTTATCTTTTATTTGGTGTGGGGTGTTCATGTTCGACCTTTCAGCTAGTTTGCGGGCTAGTAGGGAGTGAGCCTTGTTCCCCTTGTCATAGTAGAGTTGTTTCAGTCTCCTCAGTGCTTTTTCAACCTGTCCAATCGCCAGGTCTTTGAGCGTCGTGCGGAGACATACAATCTTCCTAAGGAGGGGTATGGAGGGGGCGGACTGCAGTTTCTTTTCTAGGGACCTAAGTTCCCCCTCCGCCTTCTTTTTGGTGGCTATGGCGTCTTTCTTCATGGCCGATGCCAGAGCTATGCATCGACCGCGTAGAACCGCCTTGTGGGCTTCCCACAACGTGGGAATGGAGATTTCCGGGGTGTCATTCTCCAGGAAGTAGAGTTTTAGAGTAGAATCTAATTCTGTCTTGGACGGGAGATGTTGTGTTAGGAAGGTATTCAACTGCCAATTGTATGGTTTGTGATTGGGGGTGCCCAGCTTTAAGGAGATTGTTACAGGTGCATGGTCCGACCAAGAGATCGGGAGGATCTGTGCATTTTCCATAACTCTGAGCGTGGTACTGTTCACAAATAAGTAATCAATTCGGGTGTGGGTGTGATGGGGTGCTGAATAAAACGTGTACTGTCTCTCCCCGGGGTGCAATGCCCGCCAGGCGTCGAACAGGGCGTATCGTCTAGTGATTTGCCTAAATAGTTTAGCATCCCTAGTCGCTCTGATGTGTGTGCTGCGGGGTCCCACCGTGTGGCGGTCATGTACCGAGGAGAGGGCCATGTTAAAGTCCCCTCCCACTATCAAGTTTTCGCTGGGGGTTCGGTATACTCGCGCGAAGACCTTAGTGAGAAAGTGTATTTGGTGGGTATTGGGGGCATAGAGGTTGCATAGTGTAATCGCTTGATCTTGCCATTTGCCTCGGAGTATTATGAAGTGCCCTCTCGGGTCCACATAAGACTCCATGCATTGGAAGGGAGTTCCCTTCTTAAATAGGATGGCTACGCCTGCTCGCTTGCGGGGGTTGAATGCCTGATACACCTGGGGATAGCTTCTGGAGGCGAACGCAAAGGAGTCCCCTTTATTAAAGTGAGTCTCCTGTATCATAATTATATCCGCCTTAGAGTGCCGGAATTCTGTCAAAGCCAGACGTCTCTTCCTGTTAGAGTTTAACCCATGTACATTTAAAGACATTACCTTCGCCATGATATCGGATATGTGCAAAAAAATAGATACTTATCTGATCCTGTCGCTGGGTGGTTGCATTTCCGGGTTGTAGGGATTGCCGCGAGCCAGGGATGGACTTGATTAGGTGACCGGAGATCAGGTCGAGGTGAGGGGGGCGTGGGAGGGATCGTAGTGGGAGCAGTTGGAAAGAAAAAGAGGGGGGAGAGAATACAGTTAGTACAACATACATTGAGAGCTTCAAGTATTACATTCAGACTATGTAGGTCCTGCCCAAAACAGGGGAGGGTGAGTTCCAATAAGTCCAGTCGGTCAGCCGTGAAAACAACTGGTCGGCTGGACGTAGGGAAGCACTGAGTCATTATCGTACTAGCTTGTAGTACTCTATTTGCAGAAGAGCTGAGGAACTTCAGGGAGACCATCAGGGTGGTCTGCTAGGGGGGCCGAGTGATCGGAAGGCAAACCTCTCTCATGACTTCATAACAATGAAGTGCCCGGTTTGTATAAACTATGCAAAAACTAGGTAGCTAGTGTCAATGGGGATGTGGGGGGGTAAAGGGGTGCATCAATTTCTATTGGCAGGCAGTCCATTAGGTACAGGGTCCCTGGCTGGGAGAGACAGGTATGGGGAACCTGTTCTCCTCAGGTCTTCTTGGGCTTAGGAGCTTTATGCGGTGTGCCTGGAGCTCTGGAACGCTTGGCTGGAAGAAGCTTCTGCCATGTTGAGGGTGGTGGGGGTGGGGTGGCCACCAAATCCCACTCTTGCAAACGGGGAACCGGGAGTTCCAAAGTGTTGCAGAAGGCTTCTAAGTCCTCTGGGTATCGCAATATCGCGGACTGCCCTTCTCTGCGTGCTGTCAGGCTAAATGGAAAGCCCCATCTGTAGATAATATTCTTTTCCTGCAGAAGGAGGAGGAGGGGCTGTAGGAGCCTGCGCTTCTGCAGGGTGATCCAGGAGAGATCTGGATAGAGCTGAATCTGTGTGTTTTCGAAGACCACTTTGCGGGCCATCCGAGCCTTGCGCATCACCTCCTCCTTTAGCGGGTATGAGTTGACTCTGCAGATTACGTCCCGTGGTTTGGTGGTCATCCCTTTGGGGCGTAGGGCCCGGTGAGCTCTGTCCATTTCTATAGGGGCGTCTGGGGGGTCACCCAGTAGGTCGTTAAACAGGTTTTGTAGGATTTCGTGCAGGTTCTCAGGACCTTCAGATTCTGGGAGTCCTCTGACGCGGATATTATTCCTGCGCCCCCTATTGTCGAGGTCCTCGACATGCCGTTGCATATCTCTCAGGAGTATTCGGTGGTCTGCGCCTTGCAATTGCGTACGGTGCACTGCCTGTTTAGTTTCCTGTATCTCCTCCTCCGCCATTTCTACCCTGTCCGCCAGGTGTTTGAAATTAGTTTGGAGTGCCTGGATTTCTGCTCTGCATGTAGTTTTAACATCTTCTATTAATTGTTTAAAGTCCTCCTTTGTCGGCATAGCTTGAAGGCAGGCCTGCCACGTGAAGGGTGAGGGTTCATGGGGGTCTCTTGGTACCTGTATAGGGTTTGGTGCGGGTCTGTGACGTTGGATGGGTGTCCCGTTTTGGGACTGTGCTGTATTCTGCTGCTGGGGACTCCATGCACCGCTCTCCCATCTCTGTTGTGTGTTTGAGTGCTGGAGTATTACCCCCCCTTCCGTGCATGAGGGGGAGCAGGTCTGGTCATAGGCGACTGCTAACTCTGTGGTCTCTACCGCTGGCTTCCATCCCCTGGGTTCTGGCTGATGCTGGGCCCTTGGATCATGGGCTGATATTGCGTAGGGGGCTTGCTGGGCTTTGTTGTGCCCCTGCCGGTCCGCTACAGGGTCCGGTGTCCAGTTAGGTTGTGGGGTAGGCAGCGGGGGAAAGTCCTCTGAGCAGACTGACAGTGATGGGGAGCTGGGTGGCTCTGCTGATATCCCCGGGTCTGAGAAGGTGCGGAACAGTCTGGGGAGGGCGTCTGTGCATTGCGTGCATGAGGCTCCAGTGAGGCCTAGCAATGCGGCCTGGCAGTCCTGTGGCGGCGCCTCGTGGGGAGCGGGGTAGGGGGGTTGACTCACCGCCTCCGTTAGGATGTTCCATGGGCCTGATGAGCCCCCTTCCAGGGGGGGGGAGCGGTGTGGATGCGGCTGGGCCTGGTCGGCTGATGGGGAAGCCTCGTGCGCTGTGGCGGGTTGGTGTGCCGGCGCCATCTTGCCTGTCCCTCTGTTCGGCATCCCGGGGTTTGTAAGGTACCCTCTGATGGTGCTAGAGGAACCGGGAGGCGGCTGGGAGGATCCCCTCGGTTTCGTGGAGCGGGTTTTCCGTGAAGGACCCATATGTGGGTGCAGGAAAAACCCTATAGCTGGCTATGTAGCTGTGGGCTGAGAGGCAGGGAGCTTTCAGCTCACGCGTCCATTCAGGTCGGCTTCCGGTCACTACCTAGCATTATATAAAAATCTGAACTATATCTTATCTGGTTTTGGAATGTGAGAGACTCTTAATTATATTGCTCGCTTCCTGTTGTGTTACATTCAACTGGCCTAATGGTGGCTGTACATGCTTTAATGTATTAACAATTTTTATGGGATTGAAAAGGGGCAATTAACATGAGCTCAAAAACAGTCAAATGGAAAATAGACTGCTCAACCACCCATAAATAAACAAACAACTAAAATGTGCATCTGCACTAAATTATGTACCATGAAGTCCATAGGATGTATCACGTCCTAAAGGTCTGTATTCAAGAATAGATCAGTGTAACATTTTTTATGATTTCAATGCATTGGTGCGGCTGCTTGAAGGACCTTCTGCTTCCACATAACCACAGGGTAATCAGAAAATTTTTTAAGACAAAAGGAAAATGGAAGCCCAATGAACCTTGCACAGTGAAACCTTTAACAATCAGCAAGATAAACATTTAAAACCTGCTTGTAGAAATCAATAAAAAACATGAGGTGTACTCTGGAGTCCTCAGTATAATAGACAAACATTTTGCACTGTGATGATATCAGCCATACAGCACCTGTCAGGTCTGTGCGTGATATTTGGGGAGCTTGTATAGAAGTCAGCAGTGCTCCCGCATTTGTCAATTTAAGCAAGGAGACCAATGTGAGTCTATCCAGGTCTATCCATGTGCAGAGCAGCTGGGACAAGAGACGGCAAAGGCAGCTAGAGTAGAATGTAAAACCACTAGCTCTCAGTTCAACTTGTAGGCACACTGGGACTGTGTTAGGTTACTATAGCAATTCATTTTGGTGGCCTGTGAAACATCGGAGGACTTTGCAATATGTTCTAAACCAGTCTTTCTAAACCATTAGTCATCTATGAGATAAATTGAATAATTAAGTGAATAAGAGCATATAATTATGCAATATACAAGGTATGCAATTATACATAGGAAAGGTTTATACTAACATAGAGTCATCTCTGCAAAAAAAAAAAAAAAAAACAGTTATATATAAAGTAACACACAGAATTTTTTTTTAAGTACTACCTAATTACAGATGCTATCCCAAGGTACAATAATTATAAATATGGACACCAGGGGTGAGCCTATGTAAAGATAGCGCTTGCAATATGGTAAGGGAAATATTCCAACTACAGTGCCTTGCAAAAGTATTCACCCCCTTGGCATATTTTGTTGCCTCACAACCTGGAATTAACATGGATTGTTTGAGGATTTGCATCATTTAATTTACATAACATGTCTTTGTTGCCATTAGGGATTCTGTTGTACTTCGCCACATACGCACCATTCAGGATCCCCAAAGATGGTACATCATTCTTATTTGTTAACTAAATCAAGCGGTTTTCACACTAGTCAATCTTTACGCCCCCAACGTAAAACAGCAGACATTTCTTGCCCCACTGCTTGTTAAAGCTTTGGAGGCAAAACAAGGCACCCTAATCATTAGTGGAAACTTCAACATGATCCTGAACCCCACCATGGACTCCACTGCTCTTGCCACTCAATTCCACTGCTTCAAAAATATGAGTTGTACAATGTCTGCCATGCTTTCATGGGTCTGAGAAGGACTTCACTTTTCTGTCTGCTGCACACTCTTCCTATTCCTGCATTGATTTTTTGCTCACTATTAAAGGGTCTTTACAAAATGTTCTGCACTAGGACATTTTCTTGGACAGACCATGCTCTGATTGTCCTGTAATTTGATGATAAACTTCATAACCCCCCCCCCCCCCCTACTTTGGAGATTAAATACCTTTTGGAGGACAAGCAATTGTACCAAAAGATCATGCAAGAGCAGCACAACTTTGTCATGTCAATGACACTCTGGATATTGGTAGATATACTTTGTGGAACACTTAAAGTTACAGTATATATGAGGGGGGTATTAATTAAAATGGCTACATATGTTAAGAAACAAAGGGGGAAGCAGAAAACCAATCCAAACCCTGTCTCACACAAGTCATCCTTTAGGATAGACAAAAATTAAGGTCCTTGCTCCTTTATAAATTTGAGAATCACCTCAAATATCTTAAAGTTAATTATTATGGCCAACATAATAAAGCAAGCACTTGGTTAGCTGAAAGGGTCAAAGCAAAACAACTTAAGCAAAAAATAGTCGCCCTTACTTACCCCCTATCCCATAGTACCCTTTTTAATCCAAAAGATATAGCCAACACTTTTGTGGACTATTACTAGTCTCTCTATGACCTCCGCAATGATAAGTCTACTCCTTAACCATCTCTTGACCTTATTAATGCCTTTTTGAGTAAAGTGAAACTTCCTTAACTCAGTGATGACCAACTTGAGTCCATCTCCCAACCCTTTACAACTCAGGAAATTTGCTCAGTTATCAGTAAACTACCCAATCATAAATCTCCGGGAGACAATGTTTTTTCAAACGAAGAGTGCATTGCCAATGAAACTGCCACTCGTTTGCAATCTGTCTTCAATCTTGCTTCCTCCTCTGGTACTCTACCTCCTGAAATGTTAAGAGCTGTGATGGTACCAACTCCAAAACCCAATAAGGACCCCACCAGTCCTGCCAATTACCGGTCCATAGCCCTTCTCAATAGGGATGTGAAGATATTTGCCAAACTCTTAGCGCTTAGACTACAACAAATGTTGCCACATCTCATCCCCCCTGACCAAGAGGGTTTTGTACCAGGCCGTCAAGCCCCTGATGGCACTAGACACCTCATTAACCTAATCTCCCTGGCTGGATCCTCTTGAGCACCTACTCTGCTCCTCTCCGTGGATGCGGAGAAGGCATTCAATAGGGTCCACTGGGGGTATCTCAAGATAGTACTTGATACATTTGGAATTAGAGGATGGATACAGACTGCTGTCCTATCTCTTTAGTCCGCTCCCTCAGCCACTGTACTCACCTCAGTGATTACCTCCAAACCAATATGAAAAACAAATGGAACTAGGCAAGTCTGCCCCCTATCGTCTATAATTTTTACACTCCTCATGGAACAGCTAGCAGAGTATATCAGGTTCCACCCTAATATTACAGGCCTCTCTATAGCTGGCAGTGAGCACAAAATAAGTCTATTTGAGGATGATGTCATGCTCTCCAATCCCGACATCAGTTAACGAGACACAGAAACTGTTCGATGAGTTTAGTGCCGTGTCCTAATATAAGCTAAATGCCACAAAGTCCCAAATTTTAAGTATTAACGTTCCAACCTCTATGCAATCTTTTTTAATGAAAAAAAACCTTTTATTTGGTCCTCCCAGTCTCTGACATTCCTAGAAATCCCACATACTTCACAGCATTATAAACACAATTTTAAACCTTTCTTGGACTCACTACCTCAACAACTATTCCACCTGAAATCTCACAAACTCTCAACAGAAGGGAAAATTGCAACCTTGAAAATGCTATTTCCCCCTAAACTCCTTTACCTATTCCGCACCTTAGTAATCCCCCTACTACGCACCTTCATTACCTTCATCCAAAAACTCTTCACTCATTATGTATCGAACCACAAACCCCCTAGGTTCTCCCTCAATATTATGATTAGACACAGAAAGAATGGAAGAATGGGTGTCTCCAATATTATGGTGTCAGGTCACCCTGAGGCTAGGTGACAGATGCACACCGTTGGGATCAGGAGTGCACCGCAAGGTAGTGGACCCTATGGCTGACTGCAGTGGACGGGAGTCCAGGTGATCCGGAACACGGGGCCGCTGGACACCAAGACGGATCCCACCGGGGTTAGAGCGTAAGATTCCCTGGGGCGCGGAGTCTAAGAGCCAGCTGGTGTTCACCAGAGCCTCGAGTGGTGAGGATGGACTGGGCTGCAACTGGCTCCAGGTCGCAACCCCCAGGGTCCCCCAGCTCACACCCACAGTATGCAACAGGAATTCAGGGATGGTGAGGGATAAGCCAAGGTCGGGGCCACAAGCAGAAACGGACAACAAGGTACACGCCAAAGGTTCAGGGTCACAGGCAGACAGGGATGGTCGGGGACATGCCAAAGGGTCAAGGTCGCAAGCAAACAGGAATCGTTGAGAACACGCCAAGGTCGGTAACGGAGACAAACATAAAGCACACAAGCAGGAACCAGGAAGCCACACACACCACGGATACACAATGGTTGATCAGCACCACTGGCTTGCAGTGCACAGGTTAATATAGGGTTCCCTGATAGGGCCTGGGGTGGAGCCATGCTCAGAGGAGAGGTATAAAAACCACCAGGTGAGAGTGGCTGGCCTCTTAGTCTGAACACATGAGGAGAGGTAAGCAAACAGGGGAAGATTACTGCATAACCATGACAGTACCCCCCTCTTATGAGACCTCCCCCTCCCCCACTTGGGTCCAGGCTTAAAGGGAAACTCCAGATGGAACCTCCTCAACAGATGAGGAGCAAGGACCTCAGATGCAGTGATCCAAGACCTCTCCTCAGGACCAAACCCTTTCCAATGTACGAGGTACTGAAGAATGCCTTTATGGAGCCGGGAATCCAAAACTTGACTAACCTCATATTTTAGATTATCCTCAGAGACCGGAACTGAGGTAGGGAGAGGACGAGAGGACTTGCTGAGGACTAAAGGCTTTTTAGGAATGGTTAAGGGCATAGTAGCAGTAGGGTGAGGCCAGATTACAGAAGGTCCTGAACAAGAAGCAGAAAGCTCACTGGGCATGGGCTGGACTGGTATCACTAGTGCAGAGGCCGACTGAATAGTATTGTCAGGTGTAGTGACCATCTTAATCGCATCACAGGGCATAGCGACTGTGGAACTTGTGGACAAGTTAGCCTGGCTGTGCGTCCAAGGGAGATTAGGGACAGGCAAAGGTAAATGGTTATGCAAACTGGAGTGAACGATCGACTCAGGTTCATAGGTGGGCCCCTCATCCAGAGTGCCACATGACCTAGAGAGTGCATCAGTCCGACTATTGCAGGACACATCCCAGAGATCACTATATACAGTGGGAATAGCAGAAGCTACTGGGATGGTGGCAACATGAAGTTTCTCTTTTGGGGTAACCTTGAGTAGGCAGGAAGAGAAACAGGAGGAACCCCAAGCCAGGATCTGTCCAGCAGTCCAGTCAACGTGTGGGGAATGGAGCCGTAACCAAGGAAGACCTAATATGATAGGAGATGAAGCCTTAGGTAAGACAAGGAAGGATATCCACTCCTGGTGGAGTGTCCCTACTGACATCTTGACAGGAAGGGTCTGGAAACGGATAGGGCCCCCTGGGAGAACAGTGCCATCAATCGCCAAGACCACCAATGGCGTTGTAAGGGGCAAAAGGGTAAGTCTCATGGAGGATGCAGTTTCCCAATCCATGAAATTGGCAGCGGCTCCGGAATCCAGATATGCTGAGACCGAACGAGAGGAAGTGCCGACATGAAGAAACACAGAAAGGTGAAGACGAGAAGATGAAGGTGATATTTCAGGGTCTAATACTCCACCTTCCAGATGTATTAGCCCTGAGCGTTTTTCCGGACGAAGAGAACAAGTGTCACGGAAATGACCTTTGGCCCCACAGTAGAGGCATAGGCCCAGAGTTCTGCGCCTAGCGCGTTCTTCGGGAGATAACTTGGTCCAGTCCAACTGCATAGGTTCCTCAGCAGGCAGGGGGTGCTCATCGGATCGAAGAGAGAGGACTGGGAGCTCAGGAGTCTTTTTTCCAGGGCCCTCTCCTGAAAGCGAATATCGATCTGGTTACACAAGGTGATGACACTGTCCAGATCAGCAGGAAGGGATCTTCCTGCTAATTCATCCTTCACTCTATCAGAGAGGCCATGTAAAAAGGTAGCAACTAGGGCCTCATTATTCCAGCTTAATTCAGCTGTGAGGATACGGAACTGAAGAGCGTACCGTCCCACAGAAGCGGACTCTTGACGGAGACGTAAAAGAGCGCTAGCCGCTGAGGAGACACGACCCGGTTCCTCGAAGATATTACGAAAAAGTTTCAAGAAATTAGACAGGCTAGAAACCACTGAATCATTCAGTTCCCACAGAGGGGCAGCCCAAGCTAGCGCCTCGTCTGACAGGAGGGATATAATATATGCTACTTTCGCCCGATCGGACAGGAAGTTTTGGGGCTGAAGTTCAAAATGAATTGTGCACTGGCTAAGGAACCCCCTGCAAGCCTTGGAGTCCCCAGAGAAACGGGCCGGAGCTGGTAGTTTTAATGAATGTGTGGCTGCGACTGATGCGATAGGTGCAGCAGCAGATAGCGGTTGAGGTTGTTGAACCAGGGGTCCTAATGAGGCCTGAACCTGTTCAAAACGGGATGCCAAATCCTGAAGGAATCGCATCACCTGGGTCTGATGCGATTCTTGGGTCTCAAGTCTGCGAACTAAGCCCTGCAATGGATCATCTGCAGGTAGCGGCACATCAGCTGGGTCCATGGCTGATCAAACTGTCAGGTCACCCTGAGGCTAGGTGACAGATGCACACCGTTGGGATCAGGAGTGCACCGCAAGGTAGTGGACCCTATGGCTGACTGCAGTGGACGGGAGTCCAGGTGATCCGGAACACGGGGCCGCTGGACACCAAGAAGGATCCCACCGGGGTTAGAGCGTAAGATTCCCTGGGGCGCGGAGTCTAAGAGCCAGCTGGTGTTCACCAGAGCCTCGAGTGGTGAGGATGGACTGGGCTGCAACTGGCTCCAGGTCGCAACCCCCAGGGTCCCCCAGCTCACACCCACAGTAGGCAACAGGAGGACAGGGATGGTGAGGGATAAGCCAAGGTCGGGGCCACAAGCAGAAACGGACAACAAGGTACACGCCAAAGGTTCAGGGTCACAGGCAGACCGGGATGGTCGGGGACATGCCAAAGGGTCAAGGTCGCAAGCAAACAGGAATCGTTGAGAACACGCCAAGGTCGGTAACGGAGACAAACATAAAGCACACAAGCAGGAAGCCACACACACCACGGATACACAATGGTTGATCAGCACCACTGGCTTGCAGTGCACAGGTTAATATAGGGTTCCCTGATAGGGCCTGGGGTGGAGCCATGCTCAGAGGAGAGGTATAAAAACCACCAGGTGAGAGTGGCTGGCCTCTTAGTCTGAACACATGAGGAGAGGTAAGCAAACAGGGGAAGATTACTGCATAACCATGACATATGGCTTATTATAAAGCCTGTGTTTTAGACCAACTTATATACTGGTGGACCCCCTCCAAACATAAAACATGGGCACTCATAGATGCCACCAGTGTCCCGCATAAGGACCCTAAATCAACGCTAATCGCTATTAAACTAGAAGCCCCACCTCCTATGTCCCTTATCCCAAAAGTGCAAGCCTCTATCAAGTTGTGGATGGAGCTGTCCCTCTCAGCTTTGTGTAAAGGGTCACTATGCAAAATCCCTATCACACTATTGGTACTCCAACATTTTATACCCTGCATTGACCTGAAATTATGGAAAACTAAAGGTCTTACCATATTGAAAGACCTATACCAGGGTACATCTCTTCACAAATTTGGATACCTCTCCTCCCACTTTAATCTCCCCCTGTTAGCACACTTTACTTACCTACAAGTTAGATCCTTCCAACATAAAGACCCTCTATCTCCATACTTAGAAATACCAGCTCTGATATACACATTCTTTCAAGAATCTGCAATTCCGGTAAGGGCATTTCTTTATTTTATAATATATACAACACCCAGAATTCCTTCTCAAAGACCACTTCTATTATCAAGTGGGAAAAAATCTTGGGCAAGACCTTTCTAGATAATTGCTGAAAAAAAGCATTCTCTATCACATATTCCTCATCCAGGTGTGTGAATCACTGGGAACTCTTCCAGAAGGTAGTACATTCATGGTATCTTACCCCATTCAAACTATTCAAGTTCTACCCCCTCCTACAGGAACTGCAGAGAACCTGGTACATTCTACCACATACTAGGGTCCAGCATATCAATAAGGTTGTTTTGGAACAAAATCTTTTCCATACTGTCAGACATATGTGGCCATTATATAGCTCCTAACCCTGAGATAGCCATGTTACACTTGACTATACACAAACTCCCACCACATGAGTGAGTAGTGGTCACATAACTTCTCCTAGCAGCAAAACTCACAGTCACGAGACTGTTAAACACTCGAAATCCACCTTCCCCTGTCACGCTGTTCTTACCTTTTAACCACCAGTGTGAGATGGAAAAATTGCTAGCTATCACAAATCTCACTGCCACATCATTCAGAGATAAGTGGAACCTCTATCTAATCCTAGATGTACAGTTAACGTTTGAAACTATTGTTTAAAGTTTTTAATATAAAATAGTCCAAACAATATTATATGGCTGTGCTCACACCTGGGTGACTGGTCTGATCCCCCCTTCCTCCACTGCCCCCCCTTCCCTCTTTTCCCCTCTATATTTGGCACGTGTACCGTACCTGTCCACAACTAAAACAGGTTAAGTTATATTTCTTGAATGAGCATACTGACATTGGATTTGGCAAAGTACTTTGTTGTTATATTTACACTGGATACCAATCGGTGTAGCTTGATACCTGTTTTAAATTTCTGTTATTGTATTACTTTATTTTATCTCAATAAAGAAATATTGACATTAAATCAAGAAATACATTTTATATGGATGGTGTGCTTGTTCAAATTGTAAAAAATATATACTTCGCTATAAACTATACATATCAATCCTTGTAACGCATGAAATACATAAATGCATACATAATTAGATAATACATACATCCTTAACCACTTGAGGACTAGCCGCTGCAGTTATACTGTGACAGGTTGGCTCCTCTGGACAAGCCAGTGTAGCTTTAAGAGCACTAGGGGGCGCACCGCTGGAGGCGCACGCATGTTCCCGCAGTGTGACAACAGAGCCGATGCACGTGCCCGCCAGGCACCCGCGATCGCTCCAGAGAGAGACAGAATGGAGGTCTGTCAATATAAACAGGGGGAGGAGACTGATCTGTTGTTCCTAATGCTTAGGAACAATGATCGGTCTCCTCCCCCAGTCAGAAACACTCCCTAGGACACACATTTAACCCCTTGATCGCCCGCTAGTGTTAACCACTTCCCTGCCAATGACATTTATACAGTAATCAGTGGCTATTTTTAGCTATGATCGCTGTATAAATGTCAGTGGTCCCAAAAAAAGTGTCAAAAGTGTCCAAACTGTCCACTGCCCCCGCAGTCCGGCCTAAAATAGCAGATCACCACCATTACTGGTAAAAAAAAATAAATAATAAAAATGCCATAAAATACCATAAATCTATTCCCCTATTTTGTAGACGCTATTATTTTTGCATAAACCAATCAATATTGCGATTATTTTAACCATAAAGAATGTAGAAGAATACATATCGGCCTAAACTGAGGAAGAGATTTAAAAAAAAATTGGGGGGGGATATTTATTATAGCAAAAAGTCAAAAATATAGCTTTTTTCTTCAAAATTGACGCTCTTTTTTTGTTTATAGCGTTAAAAATAAAAAAAACGCAGAGGTAATCAAATACCACCAAAGGAAAGCACTATTTGTGGGAAAAAAGGGCGTCAATTTTGTTTGGGTACAGCTTTGCATGACCGTGCAATTGTCAGTTAAAGAGACACAGTGCTATATCACAAAAAATGACCTGGTCATTAAGGGGGCAAATCTTCCTGGTCCTTAAGTGGTTAATTACTCCCCATCATGCCCATATCATATACAGTGATCAAATAGTGAAAACACAATCAGTCCAAAGAAACATATAGATCCTGCCTTAAGCAGGCAGTGAATCTTTTATAAACAGCATAATCCACTTCTACATTTGGACCCCTTTCACACTGGGGCGGTGCCGGTGTTACTGGTAAAGCGCCGCTAGTTTTAGCGGTGCTTTACCGCTGTTATATCGGTCTTTTTCGGCTGCTAGCAGGGTCAATTGCGCCACTGATGTTGCGGTGTTGCGGCACTGGGGGGGGCGGTACAGGAGCAGTGTATACAGCGTTCCGGCACTGCCCCCAAAGATGCTGCTTGCAGGACTTTCTTTCCCGTCCTGCAAGCGTACTGTCTCTTTGTTCTTTTTTTTATTTTCTAGATCTTTCCAGCTACCTACACTAAACCCACTAAACAGTGTTATCCAGATTCAAGTGGGGACAGCTGCATATGTTTTCTCCATATTTTAGCTGGACATTCTCTAGATGTATTTTCCATGCTGGATTTAATTACTAACTAGCAGGACTTTAATATTGATTCAATCCTTTCAATATTGATGTGAGGTAACTCGTATGTTATTATTTTGAATATCAATATTTGATACTCTATTTTTTTTCCACATATTTCCCTGTTTCCTCTCTCAAGAATATGTGTGTTAAAATGAATTTCCTCCTGTGATCACATGAAAACAAAGCTTTTTAATGCATGCTAATATTCTGCTGGCTTTGGTAGCTGCAGCTTTAGGCTTTCAAGAAGCATACATTGGATGGAAATTGTGCATCTAATTTCCAGACTACCTATTGTATTTTTGGAGGCCCTGAAGCACCAGGACAGTGGAAACACTCCCAAAATGACCTCATTTTGAATTTTTTTTTTTTATACAAAGTTGTTCATTTAATAAGATATTTCTCACATAAAACATGGGCATACTTAGAATTACAACACACAACACATTCTGCTACTCCTTCTGAGTATGGTAATATGTGTGAGAAGTAAAGGTGGCTAAAGAAAGGAAGAAGAAAATAGTTCCTTTGGTTCCAGGATTGCAGTTGTACACAGAGGGTGTCTCTCTGGAACCTAGCCAGTCAGAGCTGCAGATGGGTTACTACAGGCTCAGGCAGAGACATGGTCAGCATATGGTCAAAGGATCAGTCCAGGCAACAGGCATAAATGTGATCAATAAACAAGGCAAGAACTCCGATTCTAGCTACACTGGTCTGGTGAGATTGTGGCTGGTGTGGTGGTGATCAGAGAACTGTGACTGACTGCACTATTTTAGGGCTCGTTCACACGTGAGGTTGGGGGATGATAAAACCTTGCAGTAGAGCTGCAGTTTTAGGTAAGGCTGGCCGCTTCTCCCGCCCGCCTCCTTCTCCCGGTGTTTCTGCCAGGGGGAGGGGGGATTCGCCCGCCTCCTTCTCCCAGTATTGCGGGCGTGGGGATTCGGCCGCCAACAGTTCCTCTGCTGCCCGCCTACTTCTCCCGGGGTGGCTGCCAGGTGAGGGGGGAGAGGGGGGGGGTACGGCTGCCCCATCAGACATATCCATCAGATATATACATAATTTATTGGGGGGACATATTATCCAGGCCAGGAGACAAAATTTAATTGCTGGGTGCTAGACCATGGGAAGAGCTGAAGTGGACCTGTCATGAAGGGTGCATCCTGCCGGGGACTGATCGCAGATGTGGGGACATGTCAAACTTTGGTGTTTTTGAGCTGAACTCGGTCACATGCTGGGGGTTCTCATTCAATTTCTGGTTCTCATGCAATTTCTGGTTCTCATGCAAATTTACGGTTCTCATGCAAATTTACGGTTCTCATGCAGATTTACGGTTCTCATGCAGATTTACGGTTCTCATGCAATTTCACGGTTCTCATGCAAAGTTACGGTTCTCATGTTTCCTACGTTTCATGTTTCTTGCGTTTCTCACGTTTTCCCAGGTTTTCTTACGGATTTCCATGTTTTCTTGCGTTTCTCATGTTTTCTTACGTTTCTCATGTTTTCTTACGTTTCTCATGTTTCCATGTTTTCTTACGTTCTCATGTTTTCTTACGTTTCTCATGGTTTCTCATGTTTTCTTACGTTTCTCATGTTTTCTCACGTTTCTCATGTTTTCTTACGTTTCTCACGTTTCTTACGTTTCTCACGTTTTCTTACGTTTTCTTATGTTTCTCATGTTTTTTTACGTTTCTCATGTTTTTTTACGTTTCTCATGTTTTCTTACGTTTCCATGTTTTCTTAGGTTTCTCATGTTTCCATGTTTTCTTACGTTTCTCATGTTTTCTTACGTTTCTCATGTTTCCATGTTTTCTTACGTTTCTCATGGTTTCTTACGTTTCTCATGGTTTCTTACGTTTCTCATGTTTCTCATGGTTTCTTGCGTTTCTCACGTTGTGTTCACGTTTCCCATGTTGTGTTCTCGTTTCCCATGTTGTGTTCACGTTCATGTCATTTGCCTTTCGTTTGCTGCATTTCCGTTAGCTAGTGCTTACATCCAGGATCTGTCACGTCTACAGATCCATGTGGGCTGAGGTTTTCGTTTTTAATTGATTGTCGTCCCACAATCTTCTCGCCTGTAGTCCATATGTCATACATGCACGTTCACCATTACACCTTTACTACTACCCACCACGGTCTGTAGGTACCTTAGCCCTGAGTGTTCATTTTTAATTTCCTGTCTTGGTGCGGCAGGTTGCTCGGGCTCGCTTACTGCATACGGTAGGGGGGTGTGGTCTTTAGGTTCACATTCATGCGCTGATTGGTCTTGTCATTTCTGCACCTACATCCTTATACTTGTCAGGTACCAGGGGTATTGTTATGTCATGGGCTGATTGTCTGTTATGTTCTCTGGTAATTTTTTACAGCTGGGTTGTCTATGTTCTTCCACTGCAGGTTGCCCATCACGTCTATGGGTTAACAGATTGAGGTGATCGTTTTTAATTGGCTTGTTCAGTGGCAAGTCTCCTCATCTGTTTCTTGCGCTGCTCACATATTTCGTACAAACTCACGTTTCTCATGCAACTCACGTTTCTCATGCAACTCACGTTTCTCATGGAATTTACGTTTCTCATGGAATTTACGTTTCTCATGGAATTTACGTTTCTCATGCAATTGTTTGTTTCTATGCAAACTCATGTTTCATGTTTCTCTCATTTTCCCAGGTTTCTCTCGTTGTTCATCAGTTCACGTTCTCGTGCAACCGGCGCTTCTTATACAGGTTGCGTTTTTCGTGCAGCCTCAGTCCGTGTGCTGCTCACGTTTTCGTCAGATCGCGCTACTTATGTTCTTGTCCAGTCACTTTCTTTCACGCAGTTTACATTCCTGTCGCAGGTTTCTCAGTCTGCTCAAGTTTCTCTCGCAATTTATGTTCCTGACCCAGTTCTGTGTCATTTTCACGCTACCTTCAATTTCCTAGCTCTGTCCGGCCAGGAGTTGCGCAATAGTATGGAACTATTGGTAAGTCAGCCTATTGCAGCTCCAGCAGCTTCTACTGGCTCAGGGGCTTTAGTGGATTCTGGAACCCTCTCGGTGCCTAGGCTGGTATCAGTAGGCCCAGGTCTCAGACACAGATGCCGGCGTCACGCCTTCTCTTCAGTTTCCAGCATTTGTGATGGATTAGGTTTCCATTGGGCGAACGCAACAGCCTTGATCGATAAAATCTTTGTTTTATATTCCAGGTAGGCTCATGACACGGCTTGGGATGGTTTCCAGGCTTTCCGGTCAAGGTTTCTTAGTCCTGATGGTTGACATCCAGTTCCTATTTTGCTTTTCTGTTTTTTTTTTTTTGCCTCTTCCAACTCGTATCGGCCTACAGCACTATCAGGGCGCATTTGGTGGAGATTCTGCATTTCATGTTGTTGGAATACCCTGATAGGCCTTTCTTCATTTTCTGTGCACTCTATTTAAGCCATCCTCAGGGATCCAGAAGAGTTGCCCTCCTGCTGTGCTCAGCAGACTTCCCATCGTGGGTTAAATTCTTCATGACATATCCGACATGCTCTCCAGGTCTCCTTTTCGTCGTGAACCTGCTTGATGCTCAAAGCAGTGCTTTATCTGACCTTTTATGGTTCCTAAGGCCAGGGGAGTTGCGTTTCTGGCCCAGGGTCTTGCATACTTTGGCTAATCAACTGGTTTGGCACCTCAGTCTTTTCTGTTACATCGGTATTCTCGCACGACGCTGCATTCGGGAGGTGGCCCTGTCATCAGGTTCTTAGAGCCTGGCAAGGTGTGGGCCCGGTGTTGGTTTTAAACCAGCCCGTCAGTACCACATCTGATAAACCCAGGGGGGTCCCCGGTTGCCTTTTCCTTGTGCTCCCCTCTCTGCAGCTCAATGCATGCTTCATTGCCGTCCCCTTTTGGATAATCAGGTTCTGGACCCTTAAAGCATACTTTGGCTATTTCATTCAGGATAGGAGCGGCTTCTGTGACTTTGCGCCAGGGGGTCCCGGCTATTATCATCTGGGATTTGGGTAGGTGGAGGTCGTCTTGTTTTCTCTGGGTACGTCCCAGAGCCACTTTGGAGGTGTCTTAAGCGTTTGTCATTTCGGCAGATTGTACGGCAATTCTGTTTGCAAGCTTTCATCCTACTGTGGTTATTTTTGCCCCCTTTTAGGCATACTGACCACGTGACCCCTGGCATACCTCAGGTCAATGTTCTCATTTGCTCTTTGTTCCCTTCCTATACTATCCACAGATTGACTCCGAGTACAAAGGTAAGGCTGACCCCCTCATGGTCGGAGGCTCTCGTATCCCACCCACCCATTCCCTTTTCCTTTTCTTTCTCTTTCATTTCATTTCATTTTCATACTTGGGTATGCCCCCTTTTAGGCATACTGACCACGTGACCCCTGGCATACCTCAGGTCAATGTTCTCATTTGCTCTTTGTTCCCTTCCTATACTATCCACAGATTGAGCTGCAGAGACAGTGGCTGGGGGTGTATATCTGCTATGGCTGCGATGCTTAGCTTTGCAGCTGTGGCAGGAATTATACACCCTGTATGCCCATCGATAGTGACCCATTCATGTGAATGGGATTGCTTGTGCGGCATCTAGGTGTTAAAGCAGGTAGAGAGGAGGTGTTACAATGCCTCCTTTCTGCCTGTCAAATGCTCACTGAAGAGCGAGCAAAACAAGGATGTCTGTTCAGACATCAGAGAGCATTGCACATGTGAAAAAGTCCTTATAGTGACACACTGACTGCTGTGGCAGTGATTAGGGACACTGTGACTGCTGTTGATGTGATTAGAGACACTGTAACTGGTGTGGTGGTGACCAGGAACACTGTAACTCCTGTGGTGCTGACCAAAGATACTGTAACTGGTGTCTTTGCGATCAGGTACACTGTAGCTAGTGTGGTGGGGATTAGGGATACCGTAACTGCTGTGGTGGCAATCAGGGCCACTAAAACTGCTGTGGCCATGAGTGATTAGGGATAGTAACTGATAGTAACTGCCCAACAAGAGCAGTCAAGCGTCTTGAGGCGATTCAGTTCGCAGTTGCAGCGCTATACAAATCATTCATTCATTCATGTTACAGTGATCAGGGATACTGTAACTGGTGTGGCAGTGATCAGGGACACTGTAACTGGTGTGGTGGTGACCAGGGATACTGTAATTTGTGTGGAAGTGATTAGAGATATGGTAACTGGTATGGCGGTGATCAGAGACACTATAACTAGTGTGGTGGTGATCAGGGATACTGTAACTGGTGTGGCTGGGATTAGGGATTAGGGATGAGCTCGGTGTTCGTGTCGAACGTATGTTCGACTCGAACATCGGCCGTTCACCTGTTCGGCAAATTCAGAACTTTGTGGGACGTTCGCAACATATTCGTGTGGTGCGAACGGCCCACAATGCACTGCGCCATCGCAGTGCATTGCTGGCTGATGATTGGCCAAGCATGCACTGTGACCCTGCATGCTTGGCCAATCCCAGGCAGCGAGGAGAGCCATAATTGGCCACAAGCAGGATGCCTGTGGCCAATTATAGCTCAGGGGGTTTAGTACACGCCCCACGCGGCCTTGTGTAGTGTGTTGGCGTGCAGGGAGAGAGCAGGATAGGCAGGGACAGTGTCAACTTTGTTTGTTAACCTAGCGCAGTTACAGTGGATGTAGTGTGCCTCCTGCACAGTATACACCTGAAGCTACCCCTTATTGCTGGTGTTGTGCAACACAGGCATCTGTAGCAGTTTCAGTGGGTGTAGGTGCCTCCTGCACAGAATACACCTGAAGCTACCCCTTATTGCTGGTGTTCTGTTCTGTTGTGTAACACAGGCATCTGCAGCAGTTAGAGTGGGTGTAGGTGCCTCCTGCACAGTATACACCCAAAGCTACCCCTTACTGCTGGTGTTGTTCTGTTCGGAACGCACATTCAGTGCTGCTGGAGGCTTTGTAACCGATCACAGGGTGCGCATGTCCACCGACTCGGTTGATCGACTGACCTTCATAAAGATGAATCAGTCTTGGATCACCACCAGCTACCAAGAACCTAAAGCTGATGAAGAGGGAGGGGATGATGAGGTCACTGACTCCACGTGGGTGCCTGATAGGAGAGAGGAGGAGGAGGAGGAGGAGGCACATCTCCAACGAGGCAGGATGCCCTCCGGGGGCCAGCTTAAGGGCAGCACACTGACTGAATCACACCGCAGAGCTCCGCCTGTGCAGGGCGCTGCCTCTGCGCATTATTCCAAAAGTTCTTTGTGTTTTGGCCTTTTTTGAGACAAGTTCATCAGATCGCACCGCTGCTATTTGCAACATATGTCTCAAGCGTATCTCGCGTGGCCAAAACATCAGCCGCTTGGGCACCACATGCGTGACCAGACATATGTTGACCTGCCATGCAGCTCGGTGGCAAGCGTACCTTAAAGACCCACACCAAAGAACAAAGCGGACCTCTCCTTGCTCCTCATCAGCTGGGATCTCCAACCCCACTATACCTTCAGTCCTCTCTGAAAGCTGCACTGAGAGGAATGAAGGTATAGAATTAGGTGTTTCACAGCCAAGTACTTGCGGGTACTCTGCTAGCAGTACACCGACGTCCGATTGTAGCAGGCAAATTTCCCTGTCCCAGCTGCTGGACCGTCGAAAGAAGTTCACTCCCAGCCATCCACATGATCGCTTCCAGTAACCATCGCCAGCGTCTGATTTAAATGGTGCAAGAATACCTAGGGGCAAGGTCAGACTTGGACACCTTTCCCACCAAAAATCCTCTGGCTTACTGGGTCTTGAGGATGGATCACTGGCCAGAGCTTGCACAGTATGCAATTGAGCTACTGGCCTGTCCTACATCCAGCGTTCTTTCGGAAAGCACATTCAGTGCTGCTGGAGGCTTTGTAACCAATCACAGGGTGCGCCTGTCCACCGGCTCTGTTGATCGACTGAGCTTCATAAAGATGAATCAGTCTTGGATCACCACCAGCTACCACCTTATGCTGGGACTGTGACATCATATGGGGGCGGGGTCACCATGTCACATGAGCAGGTGACCCACCCCTTGTCCCTATATAACTGGAAGCACAACACGTCGGAGCCATTACAAGAGAAGACGGCGACGAGTCAACATCGAAAGAAGAAATAAGAACAAGAAGCAGAGGAAGGAGAAGCAGAAGGAGGCGGGGAAGACGAGCACCCTGCAGTGAGGCGATCATGCCGCTGGACCTGGCTCACTTGTAAGCAGCGTGGATTTTTGTCAGTAGGTGCATCTGATTGCATGCATCAATGTTTGGCTGAAAAATTCTGCCTGGCTCCTTTGATTGTCGGATCAAGGTTTGTCAAGCCAGGTGGAGCCCCCAGACCCCCCACAGCTCAAATTTTAGCTGATGCAGCAGGAATTGGCTAAAATGTGAGCATGTATGGCCAGGATAAATACTGTGTTGCCCTCTGTATATGTCAGGAAGAGCACTTGAGGCTCGTTATATTTTCTAAGATGAACACCACTGGCTTAGGCCCATTTATTACCTGATGATTATCAATTAACCTGAAAATGCTGTACCTCCAAATCTTTGATTGGCTAACTAAAGTTTCGGTTGCAGCTATGACAAAAGATATACTGATTTACAAAACAACACAAAATTCTTCAATTTTCACATTGAGAAATAAAGATCTGCAAATATGCCTGCACCTGCATCTGGTAATAGACTGCTTGCAGGATCTCATTAAGTGCTAATAGCAGGTGCACCCAGCTTCCAGACATTATTCCAAGATTACAGATGAGAACACAGTTCAATACATTATTCTCCAATGCTCACTGCAGCAACTGCACTATCCTCAAAAAGGCAATGGTTAATTCTACTATATAGCAACTAATGAGGTTTCATACAATTCCTTCCCTATGCATTTCATCATGGATTAAAATAAAAGTACAAATTAGCAGGTGAAGGACAAGTACAGAATTAACTTGAAGCTGATGAGAAAATGCAAACCTACTCATAATCATTTTTTGCTAATGATATTATTCTTTCATCAGAAACTCAAACCTTTCTTACACAGGAAGACAGCAAGTTTAATTATGAAAGCTGACTTTTAAGGATAAAAAACTGAAAGTTAAAGAGACCTAATCTGGCTAAGAGCAATATACAAAGTGTAATATCCCACAGCATCAGATCATTAAAAGGCATCATTCTAACTGATATTAATTGGTGGTACGTTCTGATTACCTGATAGGAGTTACTGTATATCATTTATCTTTGTACCACTTAACTAAAAAGTGTTTATTCTTCATTAGTGGTTGAGATTTCGGTTCGCCACTGGGTTTGGTTTGCTGCAAATTTGTGCTGTTTACAGTTTGCCTGAACGGCAAATTTATGGGTTCTTTTACTTGAGTGCCCAAAACAAAACCCCAATTGTTCACTGCATAAACTATGAACTGTGACCAGGTGGGAGAGTATGGACAATAATGGGGCTTGGAAAATGTTCATCTCCCCTCCTTATATAAGTAAGCTTTTCCATTATACTTTTTGTCAGTGTGTTGGAGTTGGAATAGTGATTGACAGCTGGGAATTATTACAAGTATAGGTAGTTTGTGGGATCACTGCTGCTGCTCACTGCTACATTACAGGGAATTGTGGTGCGGTGGGTACAATCCCCTGTATTCACTGTTCAGTGCTTCATCTCTGCATTGCGGTGTGTACTAGCCATTCACAGTAAACAGACCCAACAACCCTTGTTAGGGCTACCTTTTTCTCTGTCAGAAGAAATTTTGGGGCTGTTCCCCATTTCAAATTTTCCTTTTGGGGGTGTTTTATTGGTTATCTTTTTTAAAAAAAAAATTCTTTTTATTAAGTATTCAAAGCTTACAAACAAAGGGTTTGGGGTTCTATAGTATTAGCCTTGGTATTTGGGTTTAGGGTATTACTTTTTTTTTCTTTTTGGGAGGGGAACAAATTTTGTTTCTTTATTATTTTGATAGGGTCTTTTATTTTCTGGGGTCAGCAGCCCATGTTAGCAGCACATCACCTTACACTATTGTGGTCAAGTTTCATGCACAAAATAATCACTTGGTTGATTTACTAAAGGCAAACAAGCTGTTCACTTTGCAAGGAAATTTACCCCAGAACTTAGTGAATGAGGTGAAGCTGTGCTGACTCCATTATCCAATTAGTTATATGCCAGCAAAAAAGCTGTTTCCTATTTTCCTTTTGTAGTCTTTGCAATGTCAAACTTTACCACATTCACTAAGCTCTGGATAAAATTCCCTTGGAAAGTGAACAAATTATTCACCTTTGCTAAATCAAATCCACAGCGTCAAATGTACCAAAGCTCCACATAAAATTTGCCTTAATTGCCATGATATATATATATATATATATATATATATAGGAAGGCCAGCATGGTGGCCTGCAATTATGGGAGGAGCCCGGAGGGTTTATATACCAGACCATCCACAAACGTCCGGTGTCGGTTCCAGTGCGCCGTATCCTACGTCACCAGGCCGACAAACAACTCACTTCGCGTTCGTGAGTTGTCCTACGTTCCTCGCTCCCGATCGCAGATTCCAGTTCCCGTTCGCATTTCCAGATCGTTACGTTTCAGCGTCGCAGGTAGGACTCATGTGTTTGCCCTCGTTACCATACTGAGTCACTCGTCCACCATGCTGTTTTCGTTTTTCTTCCACAGTCGTACGCCCCACTGTCCCTGCTATCACTCACCACCAGCCGATTCGAACCAGTTACAATCTAGCTTCCATGGCCAGATCCTCTCTCATACCCACGTATATCACAGCTCATCCGAGCCGGCGTCACGGTTTGGATCCCGTCATGACTTACGGTCGGGTCAAGTTCAGTCACTCACCGAAGCTACGCACTCGAATCGGCTCGGCAACGAGCCACGAACGTTCCAACCCCCCCCCCAGTCCATCAGAGCATCTGTCACTGCCATCCACCGCACTTCTTGCAGTTACCGCAAGTTCGTGTCATGGGCCCCCACACCTTGCTACCTCCGCAAGTCGGTCCACTCCTTGCCTTCGCGGCAAACCCATCGCAAACGTAAGTCACTGCCATCCCCCGCACATCTTGCTGCACCGCAGGTTTGTGTCATGGGCCCCCACACCTTGCAACCTCCGCAAGTCGATCCACTCCTTGCCTCCGCGGCAACCCATTTTAAACGTAAGTCACTGCCATCCCCCACACATCTTGCTTCACCGCAGGTTTGTGTCATGGGCCCCCTCCCCCCCCCATACCCCTGCAATCGCTGCAGCTCTTGCTACTTCGGCCTCCGCGGCCAATCCTCTCCAGTAGCCCACACAGCTACTCACACCTTTCTCTATCCCTTTTCACCTTTTAGATCAGTAAGTCGCCACCTGGTCCCTCCTACGAACAGGATCAGACCATCTCTTTCTTTCCCAGGTAAAAAAAAAAAAAAAAAATGTCGAGGGCTTGCATCTCTTCACCAGGGGGTCAGCTATGGCCCCGAATCAGCTCTTGCAACCCATCTTTTTTTGGTTAAAATATTTTCATGTCACCCTATCGTAGGTACCAGGTCTACCAGGTTCAACCCCAACAGAGACTCTAGCACTAGGGCAGCAAGCAGGTGCGTAGGTTGTTGTTATTTTTAGTTTCCTTTCTCTCTACACACCATTCACTACATATCCTCGTTTCACGCACATTTTTGGCTCAGTATCCAGGCGTTAGTAACTGTCACATACTTCTATGCATGTCACTCTGTTTTCGAAGCACAAGCCTTCACTACGCAGACAAGGTCACCTAATCTCATGACTTGCTGGCAGTGCAAGTATTAGCTGACCGAACCTACGTCAAACTACTACAGATCGAAACATTCCTACTTAGCAACCAATCAGCAGCCACTCTCCCCAGTACCGCCCTGGGGGGCTCTGGTTAACTAGTCCGTGCCGAGCACAGACGGACACCCGAGCATCGGTTACCTGGCCAGTCACCTCCTGGCTCACCTTGGTTGTCACGCAGTCTTTGAGTTTCCAAATAGGCCAGAGGAACAATCTCACTCAGCGCTCACGCGCAATCCCCGATTGTCCCCATACCGTCGTACGGTATCCTGTTCCGTTCTCACACTTCCCCCCTCCCGCAATCTATTAAAACGCATAGATTTGGCTCAGTAGCCAGGCGTTAGTAACTGTCACATACTTCTATGCATGTCACTCTGTTTTCAAAGCACAAGCCTTCACTACGCAGACAAGGTCACCTAGTCTCATGACTTGCTGGCAGTGCAAGTATTAGCTGACCGAACCTACGTCAAACTACTACAGATCGAAACATTCCTACTTAGCAACCAATCAGCAGCCACTCTCCCCAGTACCGCCCTGGGGGGCTCTGGTTAACCAGTCCGTGCCGAGCACAGACGGGCACCCGAGCATCGGTTACCTGGCCAGTCACCTCCTGGCTCACCTCGGTTGTCACGCATCCCCTGAGTTTCCTAATAGGCCAGAGGAACAACCTCACTCAGCGCTCACGCGCAATCCCTGATTGTCCCCATACCGTCACACGGTATCCTGCTCTGATCCCCACCCCCCCTCCCAAATCATGTAAAACGCCCATATATTTTTCTCCTGTTTTACAAAGCTCATATATTCCCCCCCCCCCCTCTTTTATTCTAGCAGACGCCATGTCTCTGGCCGACAGCGACAATCTCACCCCCGCCCCATCACCTCCCGAGGCGGGCTCGGCAGACAACATTTCACAGGCCTTCAGAGCTTGGACCATCCCCAGACTCTCAGCAGAGCTGAGGCGCAGGAATATCCCATACCCCGCCACAGCTAGGAAAGCTGAACTGTTCAGTCTACTGTTCCCCATCCCATCCCCACCAACCCCACCAGACACTCAGGCATCACTACAATCAATCGCCTCGGCAGTGTCCCAGCTACACACGCTCATCTCCTCCCTATCAACTAAAGTCTCCGACGTCCAGTCCAGAGTGGGGACCTTGGAGCTCCAGCAAGTAACCCCCACTTTACCAACTGTTGCCACCGCCACCCCCGCATCATGCCTTACAGGTACGCCCCACAGCGGTTTCTCCGTCTTCCCCGCACATCTCGTCCCAGCGAGCATAAGGAAGGACATACTAGATGGCCGAGACATCAACTTGGCATCCCTCCTTATCTCAGTACACGACGTGACAGAGAACAAAGCCTACGCTTGGGGCGACGTATCCGTCGTCCTAAAAGCGAAAGACCACAGGCTTACACGAAAGCTCACGGTCACGGAGTTCGTGTTAGCCTTCGGCATGTTTTGGGATGTTATCTGCTCCATCAAACCCGACAGGAGGGAAGAACTAGACCTCTACCTTCACGCAGTCACAGATTTAGGGTACAAGTATGGGGGCAGCGCCTTCTATGACTACCATCGCTCCTTCTCAGCAAAGGCAGCAGCCAGGCTCAGCCAGTTCCAGGCAACCACTGACTGGAGCGTTATCGACACCGAACTTTTCTGTCGCCATTTCGCTGGCCTTCGCTCCCCACTTTGCACCAACTGCCAATCCTCCACCCACACGGCCAATTGGTGTTCAGACCCCGATGGCAGACGCTTCCCCAACTTCCCCTCCGTCCCAAACACAGCCCAGTTTTCAGCAGCAACCCCACAACACCCCCAGGAAGACAGGCTCGGACGGCTCGTCCAAACGCTAGGAGGTGCGCAGATATGCAACAACTTTAACTTGGGGGCTTGCAACTTCCCACGTTGCAGACTTCTCCACATCTGCCTCATCTGCCGCAAAGCTCACCCCAGGATCTCCTGCGGGATTAAGAAGCTCAACTCGGCATGACTAAGCCGTATTCACATCGGATGGCTGCAATCCTACCTTTCCTCACACCCGTCACCCTCACTAGCAGCCTTCCTGATACAGGGCTTCACCACAGGCTTTCACACGGGGTTTATCACACTCCCCGACACCACCCACGAGTGCAAAAACCTGCTGTCTGCAGCCACCGACGAGGAAGCCATCAGTACCCTACTACAAAATGAACTTGACCGGGGGTACATGATCGGCCCTTTCTCTCACCCACCATTTTCTGTTTGGAGAGTTAGCCCTATCGGGCTCGTCAAAGGAAAGTTTTCTAATAAACTCCGTCTAATCTATGATTTGTCCGCGCCTCATTGTTCTCACACACCCAGCTTAAATTCCCTCACACCCTCAGAGGAATTTTCCCTCAAATACTCTTCTGTCGACCTCGCAATCCAAGCCATCCTAAACATCGGTGCGGGCGCCTGGCTGTCCAAAGCAGACGTAGCAGACGCCTTCAAGCTTCTACCAATCCAGCCATGTCTGTGGCGTTGGCACGGAGTCAGGTGGAAAGGTTAGTATTACTTCGCCACGAAGCTAACCTTCGGATCCAAGAGCAGCCCGTGGCTCTTTGACACATTCGCACAGTCCCTGTCCTGGATTCTCTCACACCACGCGTCCTGTCAGAAAGTGATCCATTACCTGGACGATTTTATGCTCATCGAAAACCCCGGCGAACCCCCCATAGACCTAAAGAGGCTAAGGGAGGTCTTTTCCAACCTCAACATTCCCATAGCAGAAAAGAAGGTAGAAGGTCCAGCACAACGCATCACCTTCCTAGGTATCATACTGGACACTCAGGCCATGCAGGCCAGCCTACCACCCGACAAGCTGACCCGCATCAGGGAGGTCATTCATTCCTTCATGGCCACCCAGGGGTGCACCAGGAGGCAACTCCAGTCTTTACTCGGGATGCTAAATTTCGCGGTTAGAATCATCCCTCAGGGACGATCTTTCGTCTCCCGCCTCCTGGTCTTTCTCACAGAATGTCAAGACCCGGACCAGATCTTCAAACTTGACCAGGCAGCCATAGCCGACCTTTCCATGTGGGACCACTTCCTAGCCGACTGGAATGGCATTTCCATGTTTATACCAGCAGCATCTCCTTCTTCTCCCCAGATAGTCACTGATGCCGCCGCCTCCACTGGCTTTGCAGCTATTTTTGGCCCCCACTGGTTTGCCGGTCCATGGCCGCCAGAGATCTTGGCAATCCCCGGTTTCAGCCAATCTTCTTCCTTATTCAAGTTATACCCTATAGTGGCAGCAGCACAAACCTGGGGGAGCAGTTGGGCAGGTCAGACGGTGATATTCGCCACCGACAATCAGGCCACAGCCAACATCATAAACAAAGGCCGTTCCAAGTCCTTGGCCATAATGGCCTTCCTGCGCAGGCTAGTTCAACTGTCCCTTCGGTACCAGTTCAATGTCCTCTGCGTCCACATCCCGGGCAAATGTAACACCTCAGCCGACGCGCTGTCCCGCTTTAATTTTCCGTCGTTTTTTTCACAGGAACCCGGAGCCGATCCGACCATGTCTGCTATCCCTCACTGGTCTCAACTAACCCTACACTGAGTCACCACCTTCACAGCGCCACCAGTCTTATAAACTTTTTGTTGTCACACAACACGCTGAAAGCCTACCAAGCTGCTTGGAAGATGTACCACCGGTTTCTGGACGCAAGCCACGGGGGAACACCAGGGGACCTCCACCATATCCTGGCCTTCATTTCACACTGCTACACACAGCTAGCGTTGTCGCACAACACCATCAAACTTCATCTAGCCGGTATCCAGCATTTCATTTCCTTACAAGACCCTTCCAAACTATCCTTGTTCGCCTCCCACGCAGTCAAGGCAATCATGCGCGGCATCCTCAAAAGTCAGCCGCAGGTCAACATCAAACGCCTCCCAGTAACCAGTGCCATTTTCCGGGACTTGTCAATCATGCTCTCGCATTCCCCATTCGGCTTTCTTCCCAGCCTGGTCATCCATGTACCTGGCCTTCTACGGCTTCTTACGCCCCAGCGAATTTTTAGTTACCGGCCCTAGCTGCAAGACGCTACGCAGGCGGCACCTCGTACGTCGACAGACCTTTTTCATCCTGCACCTAGAAACGTCTAAAACGCAGCAGACTGGCCCAGGCACTGACATCAAGCTGTTCGAAAACTCTCAACGCCTGGTGCTCCGTAGCAGTTTTAGATCAGCTACTGGCACATCTACCTGATCCCTCACCCGACAGCCCGTTGCTACCATTTCCGGTCAGACCCCTTAGCAGCAATCAATTTGTCACGCACGTCAGGATCCTCCTTCGCAACTTAGGTCTTGACCCCGCACAATTCTCAGGTCATTCCTTTCGCATCGGAGCAGCATCCGCAGCCTCCCGCAACGGAGTCCCGGACCACGTGATCAGGAAGATGGGCCGGTGGAAGTCCACCTGCTTCGCCCGTTACATTCCCGATCCCCAAACCGAAATGTCCCGGGCTTTCAGCAACCTTGCCTTGTAGTATTTGCTTTTACCAAATAAACCATTACCTCCCTAAAACCAAGACTTTTGCGCCCTTTTCTTAACTATTCTCCTAGCAGAACGGGCCTCACAGCTCAGCTCACCAGGGCTTACCTTACGATAGGCCAGGGCACACTTCAGGTCTAGTTATGTTGTCTGTCTTGTGGCGTGTTTATGTTTTCTCCTTCATATCTTCAGGACCGAGGGCTCCGACCATAAATAGGAAGGCCAGCATGGTGGCCAGCAATTATGGGAGGAGCCCGGAGGGTTTATATACCAGACCATCCACAAACGGCCGGTGTCGGTTCCAGTGCGCCGTACCCACCCACCCATTACCCTTCTCAGAACACTCCAATACGTTTCTCTACAGAAACAGCCATTACTTCTCAGGTAAGCGCCCTTTTCTTAACTATTCTCCTAGCAGAACGGGCCTCACGGCTCAGCTCACCAGGGCTTACCTTACGATAGGCCAGGGCACACTTCAGGTCTAGTTATGTTGTCTGTTTTGTGGCGTGTTTATGTTTTCTCCTTCATATCTTCAGGACCGAGGGCTCCGACCATAAATATATATATATAACACTTCTAGTGGTGTACACAGTACTTAATACAGTGCAGACGTAGTACAGTTTCTGCTACTTTTCTGGTGGTGTACACAGTATACAATACAGTACAGCCGTTGTACAGTTGCTAATACAGTGCAGGCGGTGTACAGAGTATCTCATACAGTGTGTATAGTTCCTAATACACTTCAGGCGGTGTACACAGTATCTAATACAGTGTAATGTGGTGTTGCAAAACAAAAAATACATAATGTCCGGAAGGCCAACAAGGAGAGGCAGACGCTTACACGCTCACTAAAAGAGGGCAAGCAGCCTCTGTGTCCACAGTCAACAATGGTGGACATGGACATGGTGCATCCTCTGCAGGTGGCCATGGGGGACGCGTGTCCTTTTTTTTCTGTTGCTGGCCATGTTATTGAGCCAGAACATGCAGAAGAGTTGGTGGAGTGGATAACAAAGCTGTCCTCATCCTCCCCATCCTCTGTCACCCAGGCTCAGAATAGTTTGCCTACCAACGCAGCTGCCAAAGTGGCCTATTCCACCGGCTCCTTGTCCACAGTCACTCCTTCCATAGTCCCACCATCATGCATGGAGGAATCCCCACAATTATTTGACCACAGTGTCGGGTACATGCTGCTGGAGGATGCGCAGCGATTTGAAGGCTCCAGTGTTGGTTCCCAGGTTGAGGAAAGGAGTAACGTGAGACTAGAGAGAGGGATGCCACAGTAGGACAATAAACTGGCAGTCATGTTCCCCCAGCTGCAGCATACTGTCAAGTTTGCTCCAGTGACAAGGAGGGAGGGGATGATGAGGTCACTGACTGTACTTGGGTGCCTGAGAGAAGAGAGGAGGAGGCACAACTCCAATGAGGCAGGATGTCCTTTAGGGGGCAGCTTAAGGGCAGTAACCCTATTGAATCACACCACAGAGCTACGCATGTGCAGGACACTGCTGACTCCTTACTGACTTTTAAATTTCCTTGGTGTGGGCCTTTTTGACACGTGTGCAGCAGATTGCACTGTTGCTGTTTGCAAACTATGTCTGAAGCGGATCAAGCATGGCCAGAACAGCAGCCGCTTGGGCACCACATACTTGACCAGACATATGATGACCTGCCATGCAGTCTGTTGGCAACAGCACTTGAAAGACCCACATCAAAGAAAAAGGCGGATTTCTCCTTGCTCCTCATCTGGTATCTCCAACCCTACTATACCTGGAGTCCTCTCAAAAACCTGCACTGAGAGGAATGAAGGTATAGCAATAGGTGTCCCAAGTACTTGCAGCCAATCTGCTACCAGTACACCACCACCATCTGATTTTAGCAGACAAATTTCCCTACCCCAGTTGCTAAACCGTAAAAACATGCTCAGCGTTGAAATGCTAGCTTGGCCAAATTGCTAGCACTGCAACTGCTGCCTTTTCAGCTAGTAGACTCTGCCTCCTTTCATGAATTTGTGGAATGCGCTGTAACTCAGTGGCAGGTTCCAAAATGCCATTTCTTTTCACGGAAGGTCATTCTGGCTTTCTACCGGCATGTGGAAAGCAGTAAGGTTCATTTTACCGCTGACTCATGGTCCAGGAGGCATGGGAAGGGATGGTACCTTTCCTACATGGCGCACTGTGTTACTCTGCTGGCAGCTGGGAAGTATGCAGGACAGGGTTCAGTGTTGTTGGGGCTTGTTCAGCCAGCACGCCTCCAAAATGCTAGTGGTGATTCTACCACAGCTCTCTCCTCCGCCCCCTCATCTTCTTCTTCCCATATGGCCTCTTCTGCAGATTTGTCCTCTGAACCACCAAAGCTCCATAAGTGTCCAAGGGGCTAGGCAAGCAGTCAGGCTAAAAAATGCCAGCGTTGCTCTGCTTAGGGGACAGGAGCCACACTGTGGCAGAGATTCTGTCAGCTCTGCAGGGGCAGGCTCAGAGGTGGTTGACACCCTGCCAGCTTCAGCCAGGAATGGTTGTATGCAATAATGGCACCAACCTTCTCTCCACCCTCTGACAGGGACACTTAACCCATGTTCCATGTTTGGCACACATCCTGAATTTGGTGATTCAGCAGTTCTTGAGCAGTTACCCAGGCTTACAGGATCTCCTGAGGCAGGCCAGAACATTCTGTGATCTTTTCCACCGGTCATACAATGCCAGTGCTTGGCTGGCTGACATTCAAAGGTAATGCAACCTGCCCACAACCGCCTCATTTGTGACATGCCCACCAGATTGAAACTCAACGTTGGCAATGTTGCAGTGGCTGCACACACAGCAGAGGGTCATCAATGAGTACCTGTGAGAGTATGGCACCAGGACAGGGTCAGAGGAGCTTGGCTTCTTTTCGCCACACCAGTGGCTACTGATCAAGGATGCATGCACTGCCCTGTCACCATTTGAGGAGGCCACAAGGATGGTGATCAGCAGCAATGCATGCATCAGTGACACTGTCCCTCTAGTCTTCCTGTTGGAGCACATGCTTCGTGGAATCATGGGCAGGGCACTTAAAGCAGAACAGCGGGAGGAAGAGGAGGACTTCCTTACCTCTCAAGGCCCCCTTTATCTAGATAGAATTCATGCGGGCCCGCCAAACACACAGGAAGAAGAGAAGGAGGATTGTGTCAGCATGGATGTAGAGGATAAAACTCAGCAGCAGTCTTCAAGGGATGGTTTTCAGTTCCCAGAAACCCAAGGAGTTGTACATGGCTGGAAGGAGGTATTTACAGATGATATGATCCTTAGTGACCCAGAGAATCGAATGCCTCTGCAAACTTATGCTGCACGGTCTCCCTGATTCTGCAAAGTCTGCGAAAGGACCCTAGGATTCGTGGTATCAAGGAGAGGGATCATTACTGTCTGGCAACCCTTCATGATCCACGTTACAAGGGTAAGGTTGCAGAACTCATCCTGCCTTCATAGAGGGAGCAGATGATGAAACATCTTCAGGAGGCCTTGAAGAAAGGTGCAATGCATTTTCAGACCCTGGGAGGTTACAATTTCCTAGTTCTGGAAAACGTGTTGCTGAGGCTTCGTTCAGTCAAAGGAAGAGCGGTGGAGAAGGCGGCCGGCTGACCGATGCCTTTAAACTATTTTTCAGTCCTCAGCACAAAGGTCTGATCGGTTCAAGCAACCATCTCCAGTGTCTGCATAACATGGTGCAGGAATATCTAGGGGCAAGAGCAGACTTTGAGACCTTTCCAACAGAGCATCCACTGGGTTACTGGGTCTTGAGGATGGACCACTGGCCAGAACTTCCTCAATATGCAATTGAGCTACTGGCCTGTCCTGCATCCAGCGTGCTTTCTGAATGCACATTCAGTGCTGTTGGAGGGTTTGTAACAAATCAAAGAGTTGCGCCTGTCCACAGACTCCGTTGATAGGCTCACATTCATAAAAATGAATCCGTTTTGGATCAGCAGCTATCAAGCACCTGATGCTGATGTAACTGATTGAATTTGCTATGGATGTGGGATCCCTTAAAGGGATGTGGGATGCCTATGCTGACTATCCTATTCCTCCTCAATCTTGATGAAACTGTCTTCCAACAATATTTTTTGTTTAGAGCACCACCACCACCCAAGGTTCAATTTTTCTGCCCCTGTTTAACAGGGACATGTAATTAAATTTCTTGATATAATATTTCAACGGTGTTTGCGTGTTCAAGCTAATTTTTTACCCGTGCATGTTCTGCTGCAAACCAAACCAGTTCGGCTCATCCCTACTGTTGTCATCATGCCTTGGATATATAAAGGCCTTTTTTCATGCGTGTGCTGTAGTTTTCTGTCTCTGCCTGCAGTATAGCAATCATGATAAATCTACAAGTCATGTGGGTACCTCATGCAAAAAGACCCACAATTCTCTTTCTTATCCCTCCCTTTGACCACTCCACAGGAATCTCCATCTGCATCTATTGTTACATATGCAGTCCCAAGAGATAAGCATGGAAAACTGACAAGGATTATGAGAAGCATAGCTTATGGAACATCAAGCGTTGAAGGGGGTCAACATGGAGCTATGCTTACTAAGGCTAAATGTAGGCTTACATCATAGGCAAAGTCTACAGCTACAGTATATCCTTGACCAGGTATGTGTGTCTTTTACAGCTGCTGGAGTAGGAGAAATAACATGATCCAAGTAACCCTTATGTCCAGCAACTCAATGCCACCTTGAAAAATATGCTGGTATTACAGCAGCTTCTGTTCCAGATAGTTGAGTTTTTTCAAATATGAGGCCTTTGCTTTTTTTTTTATGTGATTGTAAATTATCTTTTTTTAAATAACAAACATATTATACTTACCTGCTCTGTGCAATAGTTTTGCACCAAGCTATCCCAATCCCCCTCTTTTGGGGTCCCCACCAATGTTCTTGGCTCCTCCTGCCTTCAAGAAACTTGCTAGAGTGGGGATTTGTGTAGGCTGGATTCCATGTTGCATTGTGTGCGTTTATTGACAAATGGCTCTTGCTGCTCTCACTGAATCTAGTGAGGAGGCAAAGAGAGAGAGAGAAAGAGCGGCACTGGACCAAGATCAGGATAAGGTAAATATTTGGGGGGGCTGGGAGGGCTTAACTTTAAAAGATTTTTTATCTTAATGCAGAGAATGCATTAAGGTAAAAACCTTTAGCTTTTACAAACACATTAATTAACTATTTATCCATGCCATTTGGTGAAGCTTCAGAAGTAGCTGTGGATGGGGAGGCACAACTGGGAACTTTAGCAACTGCCGATGACTTGAAGCTACTCTGCACTTGGGATACAGAAGAGGATGCTGAAGACTTGGTTAGCCACTTTACCACCTCCTCTGTGTGCTCTGGGGGTATAGTGCACCCACTGCCAGAAAAGAAAGACAAAAAATAACCTGCCTCTAGATTCTGTGCCCCAACCACTGCCATGGCCTACTAATAGCAGGCTCCCCATTTGGGCCTCCCAGACATCATTTTGTAAATGTGGGGCTTATTCACTACTTTTATTAACAGCTATAGCAAGAGCTTGTGTGGGTGGTGGGTCCTTGGGTGCACTGAAAACTCTGGTGCTTTTGTGGACTAAACTGCACCACAATAACAAGTGGATAGCTGCAAACAACATGTAACTTTTGTGGTGTCACCAACAACTTCACACTGTTGTTGCTGCTGCTGACCCCATCAAAAAAAGAATTAGTAAAAGAAAGAAAAGAATAATTAATAAAAGACAGAAAACGGACCTAAACAAAAATGTAAAACATAACAAAAACACCAACCCTAAAACACTTAGGGTGCCCCAGATGATATTACATCTTGATTCACCTCCCTCTTATTTTAAGACACAGGCTGGAGGGGCATGGCACAACCTGTGACTGGCAGAAATCCACCCATACCATGTTATTTCCCAAAAAATAATAAAGATTTCATTTCTAATATAAAACAGTTTATTGATATTATTTATTTATTTTACTCTGTATTCCAAATGATTTTTTTTTTAGTTTGAACATGTGACCATCTATATATATATATATATATATATATATATATATATATATATATATATATATATATATATATATATATATATATATATATATTATACAGTTGTGCTCAAAAGTTTGCATACCCTGGCATTTATATTGACAAAAAAATAGTTACATAGTTACATAGTCCATCCAGTTCAACCATAAAAAAAAAAAAATAATAAAATAAAAAAAAATAAAATATATCGAACAATCCAATAAACCCTATATTATACCCACAGTTGATCCAGAGGAAGGCAAAAAAAAAACCCCAAAAGAGCATGCTCCAATCTGCTACAGCAGGGGAAAAAAATCCCTTCCTGATCCCCCTAGAGGCAATCGGATTTTCCCTGGATCAACTTTACCTATAAATGTCAGTACCCAGTTATATTATGTACATTTAGGAAAGTATCCAGGCCTTTCTTAAAGCAATCTACTGAGTTAGCCAGAACCACCTCTGGAGGGAGTCTATTCCATATTTTCACAGCTCTTACTGTGAAGAAACCTTTCCGTATTTGGAGATGAAATCTCTTTTCCTCTAGACGTAAAGAGTGCCCCCTTGTCCTCTGTGTTGACCGTAAAGTGAATAACTCAACACCAAGTTCACTATATGGACCCCTTATATATTTGTACATGTTGATCATATCCCCCCTTATTCTCCTCTTCTCAAGGGTGAATGAATTCAGTTCCTCTAATCTTTCCTCATAGCTGAGCTCCTCCATGCCTCTTATCAGTTTGGTTGCCCTTCTCTGCACTTTCTCCAGTTCCCCGATATCCTTTTTGAGAACTGGTGCCCAAAACTGAACTGCATATTCCAGATGAGGTCTTACTAATGATTTGAACAGGGGCAAAATGATATCTCTCTCTCTGGAGTCCATACCTCTCTTAATACAAGAAAGGACTTTGCTTGCTTTGGAAACCGCAGCTTGACATTGCATGTTATTATTGAGCTTATGATCTACCAAAACCCCCAGATCCTTCTCCACTACGGATTCCCCCAGTTGTGCTCCCCCTAGCATGTATGATGCATGCATATTCTTAGCCCCCAAGTGCATAACTTTACATTTATCAACATTAAACCTCATCTGCCACATAGTCGCCAATTAGACAGAGCATTGATGTTGGCTTGTAAATTGGAGACCTCCTGTAAGGACGTTATTCCACTGCATAGCTTGGTGTCATCTGCAAAGACAGAAATGTTACTTTTGATCCCAGACCCAATATCATTTATAAAGATATTAAAAAGTAAGGGTCCCAGCACTGAACCTTGGGGTACACCACTGATAACCTTAGACCATTCAGAGTAAGAATCATTAACCACGACTCTCTGAATTCTGTCTTTTAGCCAGTTTTCTATCCATTTACAAACCGATATTTCCAAGCCTGTAGACCTTACCTTACACATGAGCCGTGTGTGGGGAACTGTATCGAACGCTTTTGCAAAATCCAAGTATACCACGTCCACCGCCACGCCTCTGTCCAAGGTTTTACTTACCTCTTCATAAAAAGAAATCAGGTTTGTCTGACAACTTCTGTCTTTCATGAACCCATGCTGTCTGTTGCTTAAAATATTTTTTTCCAGCAAGAACTCGTCTATGTGGTCTTTTATTAATCTCTCCAGTATCTTCCCAACTATAGAAGTTAAACTAACAGGTCTATAGTTACATGGTAAAGACTTTGTTCCCTTTTTAAATATAGGCACCACGTTCGCCCTGCGCCAATCCAGTGGTACTATTCCCGTCATTAATGAGTCCCTAAAAATTAAATACAATGGCTTTGAAATTGCAGAGCTCAATTCTTTTAAGATTCGTGGGTGGATGCCATCTGGTTCAGGTGCTTTATCCACCTTTATTCTGTCTAAATATTTCTGGACCATATCACTTTTGAGCCATTGTGGATCATTCGGGGCTGTGTAAATACCACCCCCATTATGGACATGAGCTCCCCCATGCTCCTTTGTATACACAGAGCTGAAGAAAGTATTTAATAAATTAGCCTTCTCTTTGTCCCCAGTCACCCACTCTAGATTATTTTGTAAAGGGCCTACATGCTCAGACCTGACCTTTTTACTATTAATATATTTGAAGAATTTTTTGGGTTTGTCCTACTATCTTTTGCAATCTGTCGTTCGTTTTGAATTTTTGCATCCTTGATTTCCTTTTTACATATTCTGTTAAATTCTTTGTAACATTTAAACAACACTAGTGTTCCTTCACTTTTATATTTTTTAAAAGCTCTTTTCATATCGTTCATAGCTTTTTTAACTTTGACCGTGAGCCACATAGGTTTTATTTTAAGCCTTTTAAACTTATTGCCCATGGGAATATACTTTGCAGTGAGGTCCCAGACAGTCTTTTTGAAGAATTCCCATTTCTGTTCTGTGCTCATTGATGCCAATATTCCCTCCCAGTCCAAGTCCTGGAGAGCAGCCCTCATCCTTGGAAAATTTTCTCTCTTGAAGTTAAGCGTTTTTATCTTTCCTGTATGTATTTCTTGCTTACAGCTAACATCAAATGAAATCATGTTATGATCACTGTTACCCAGGTGTTCCTTTATCTGAACATTAGTAATAAGCTCTGCATGGTTTGAGATTACCAGATCCAGCAGAGCATCATTCCTAGTTGGGGCCTCAATAAACTGGACCATAAAATTGTCCTGTAATAGGTTTATAAATTTTTGCCCTTTAACTGTCCCAGCAGTGCCATTACTCCAGTCAATTTCTGGGTAGTTAAAATCCCCCATTATTATCACCGTCCCAGCCCTTGCAGCCCTTTCCATCTGAGCAAGGAGCTGAGTCTCCATCTCCTCGTGAACATTGGGTGGTCTATAACAAACCCCAATGATTAACTTTGAACCACGCACATCTATATGCAGTTCCACCCATAATGCTTCAGACTCATCACACTCTCCATTAACCAGGTCCTCTTTCACGCTTGCTTTGAGATCACTTCTCACATAGAGACAGACTCCTCCACCTTTCCTATTTACTCTGTCTCTCCGAAAGAGTGCATAGCCAGGAATATTAATAGCCCAGTCATGTGAAGATTGAAGCCAAGTTTCAGCAATACCAATTACATCATAGCTCTCCTCATGCACCAGAGCTTCCAACTCACCTATTTTGCTTGGCAGACTTCTGGCATTGGTGAACAAGCACTTTAATGCATTACTACATTTTGCTCTGGTGTTTTTCATATCATTTTTAGTAGTACAGATGGCACTATAGTTTCCAATGGCAGTTTGCAACATGGGAAATTTCCTGTCACCCTGCCATAACCCTCCCCCCATCTATTCCCATTCCACCCTCCATTAATGTCAGCCCCCTAGCTAACCTGTCTGCCCGATGTAATTCTAGTTCACCCTCCCCCCTCAATCCTAGTTTAAATACTCCTCCAGCCTTCCCATAAACCTCTTCCCCAGCACAGCAGACCCCCTTCCATTCAAGTGCAAACCGTCATTAGCATATAGGTTGCACCCCAATGAAAAGTCAGCCGAGTGCTCTAGAAACCCAAATCCCTCTTCTCTACACCAGGTCTTTAGCCATGCATTCAGCTCTCTAATCGCCCCCTGCCTTTCCTGTGTTGCACATGGCACAGGCAATATTTCAGAGAATATCACCTTGGAGGTCCTTCCCTTCAACTTGCAGCCTAGTTCTTTAAATTGATTCTTAAGGAGCCTCCACCTTCCATGTATACTGTCATTGGTTCCAACGTGGACCAAGACAGTTGGGTCATGCCCAGCACCTCCCAGTAATTTATCCACCCGGTCCACCACATGCCAACAAAAATGTATTTTATTCAAGGATAGTGATCACATGAAGCCATTTATTATCACATAGTCTTTTGGCTCCTTTTAAAATCATAATGATAACTGAAATCACTTAAATGGCCCTGATGAAAAGTTTACATACCCTGGAATGTTTGGCCTTGGTACAGACACAGAAGGTGGCACACACTGTAAAAAATATTGTGCTGGGTCTACTCAAAAAAATTGAGGCAACTATTTGCATCAGCTTTTAAAGTACTGTCAACTAAACTTATTTTGTCTGACTAATTTTTCAACTTTGTTGTTTTAAGTAAAGTCAACAACATTTTTTTCAATTTATAGACCATACTGTTTTAAGTTAGAAATACATACCTTAACTTGTCTGGAACTATAGTTTTAAGTAAAGCCTACTTATTTTTTTCAGTTTATAGACCATAGGTTTAAGTAAAGAAAACTTAAACTTTTCCAGTTTATAGACCATAGGTTCAAGTAAAGCCAACAAAATTTTTCCAGTTTATAAAAAAGTTTAAGTTATGAACTAGTGATGAACCGAACACCCCCGGGTTCGATTCGCACCAGAACCCGCGAACGGACCTAAAGTCCGTGCGAACTTAAGAACCCTATTAATTACAATGGATGCGAACGTTCGAAATCAAAAGTACTAATTTTAAAGGCTTATATGCATGTTATTGTCATAAAAAGTGTTTGGGGACTTGGGTCCTGCCCTAGGGGACATGTATCAAAGCATTTTTTTTTTTTTTTTTAAACGGCCGTTTTTTCAGGAGCAGTGATTTTAATAATGCTTAAAGTGAAACAATAAAAGTGTAATATTCCTTTAAATTTTGTACCTGGGGGGTGTCTATAGTATGCCTGTGAAGGGGCGCATGTTTCCCGTGCTTAGAACTGTCCCTGCACAAAGTGTCATTTTTGCAGGAAAAAAAGCTATTTAAAATCACTTGCGGCTAATGAATTGTCGGCTCCCGTAACACAGAGAACAGTCATTCATTGAAAGTCATTGATAAAAAAAAGTAATTGATAAAAAAAAAAAAAAGCGTGGGGGTCCCCCCAAATTCAATTACCAGGCCCTTCAGGTCTGCTATGGATATTAAGGGGAACCCCGGGCAAAAAAAAGGGGGGTCCCCCTCAAAATCCATACCAGACCCTTGAGGTCTGGGATGGATTTTAAGGGGAACCCCAGCCAAAAAAAAAATGGGGTGGGGTCCCCCTCAAAATCCATACCAGACCCTTATCCGAGCACGCAACCTGGCAGGCCGCAGGAAAAAGAGGGGGGGACGAGAGTCGTACCAGGCCACATGCCCTCAACATTTGGAGGGTGCTTTGGGGTCCCCCCAAAGCACCTTGTCCCCATGTTGATGAGGACAAGGGCCTCTTCCCCACAACCCTGGCCATTGGTTGTGGGGGTCTGCTGGCGGGGGCCTTCTCTTCTGCTCTGACCCCGCCCCCTCTGACGGCATGGGGAAAGCCATAGGGAATTCCCCATAACGTCCCCTTGCGTCAAAGTTATAAAAGACCTGTCAGACGCAGCAAAGCCTCACACAGCGGGAGCCTCCCATTGCGCGGAGTGGCCCAGAAGAGACACCGGCGACGTGGAAGAAGATGCCAGACGAGAAGACCAGAGCAAGAAGAAGTGGATCAGAGGAAGAAGAAGATGGAAGAAGAAGATGGAAGAAGATGCCGGAAGGAGAAGATGAAGAAACCGAAGGAAGAAGAAGAAAGGAAGAAGAAGACCAGAAGAAAGAAGATTTTAATAAAGGAATTGTCAAAGATCGTCTCCTGTCATTTTTACAATTTTTGACACTTTTTTGGTGAAATGGTAGGGGTACAAAAGTACCCCCTTACCATTCACACAGGGGGGGGGGGGCGGGATCTGGGGGTCCCCTTGTTAAGGGGGCTTCCAGATTCCGATAAGCCCCCCACCCGCAGACCCCCACAACCAATGGCCAGGGTTGTGGGGAAGAGGCCCTTGTCCTCATCAACATGGGGACAAGGTGCTTTGGGGGGACCCCAAAGCACCCTCCCAATGTTGAGGGCATGTGGCCTGGTAAGGTTCTGGAGGGAGGGGGGGACGCTCTCGTCCCCCCTCTTTTCCTGCGGCCTGCCAGGTTGCGTGCTCGGATAAGGGTCTGGTATGGATTTTGAGGGGGACCCCGCGCCATTTTTTTTTTTTGGCCGGGGTTCCCCTTAAAATCCATCCCAGACCTCAAGGGTCTGGTATGGATTTTGAGGGGGACCCCACGCCATTTTTTTTGCTGGTAATTGAATTTGGGGGGACCCCCACACTTTTTTTTTTTTGTTTTTTATCAATGACTTTTTTTTTATCAATGACTTTCAATGAATGACTGTTCTCTGTGTTACGGGAACCGGCAATTCATTAGCCGCAGATGGCTGCCTTAGATGACACAACAGGATGAAGAAAGGAAGGAAGGTGTTTTAATGTGATACTGCAATGGTGTAATAACAGCACGCACACACTAATCCCCAGAATCACAGCACAGATAATGTCAGCAGTCAGCAGCACTGCAGAATGGATCACAGCAGATACTGTCACTGACACGCTGGAACACAATACATCCTGCCTGTGGCCAATTATGGCTCTCCTTGCCACTGGCTCTATGATTGGCCAATGTCACAGTGCATGCTTGGCCAATCAGCCAGCAATGCACTGCGACTGGCACAGTGCATTGCGGCCCGCTCGCATCACACAAATTTTATGCGAGCGGCCCAAATAGTTCTGGGCTCGCCGAGCGGGCGAACGCCCGATGTTCGATTCGAACATGGGTTCGAATCGAACACCGAGCCCATCCCTATTAGGAACACAAACATTAACCTTTTTTATTTCAAATACTTATATAGCACCATCAATTTACCAAGATCTGTACATACACATCAGTCCCTGACCTCAAGGAGCTTTTCAATCTAAGATCCCTATCACATTCATACATACACATACTAGGGCCAATATACACAGGAGACAATTACCCTACCAGCACACGGCGCATCTCCGAACGGCAGGAGGGCTCTGTGATATGCCATTGTGATCAAATGATGGCCGTGTCCAATCCAACCACAGGTAACCTCAGGAAATACAGGCTGCTCTGGAAAAAGATGGTGTGGTTGTTTTTAACCACTTCCCGACCGCCCCTGTATATTTACGTCGGCAGAATGGCACGTACAGGCAGAATCACGTACCTGTACGTGACATTCTTCCGGCGGTTGGGGGGTCCGATCGGACCCCCCTCCGCCGGCGGGGACGGTCGGGATCGCTTCAGAAGCGATGCGGGACGAGGTAACGGCCAGTCGTTTCTGGCCACCCCCTCCCGATCGCTCTGGCCAATAGGATTCGTCCGCTTCCTTCCCCTTCCTGTGTAATTGTAAACACAGGCAAGGGGAAGTGATGTCACGCTCCTCGTGTCGGTCTTTCTGACCGGGACGCCGAGCGGAGAAGACATCAAGTAAGTGCACAAACACTACACTGACACCAGGTACACATAGGCACACATTTCACCCCCCTGTCACCCCCTGATCACCCCCCAGATCACCCCCTGCCCCCCCTGTCACAGTGTCACTGATTGCAGTGATCATTTATTTTACTGATCACTGCATTTAGTGTCAGTGTGACTGCAATAACTGTCAGGGCAGTTAGTTTTAGGCCCCTTTAGGTCCAAGGTAGCCCCCGGGCCCCCCCCCCCATACAGGTTGAACCCCTTGATTGCCCCCTAGGTAACCCTTTCACCCCCTTTTGCCAGTGTCACTAAGCGATCGTTTATTTTGATCGCTCTATTAGTGTCACTGGTGCCGCTAGGTAGCCAGTTTTTTTTTTTTAGGTAACCGCCAGGTTTATATAGGATTATAAATAGGTTTATAGGTCAGGTACCCCCATATTACAACCTAAATAAAGGTTTTAACCCCTTGATTGCCCCTAGAGTTAACTCTTTCACCAGTGATCACAGTATAAGTGTCACTGGTGACGCTGGTTAGCCAGTTAGTTATTTAGTTATTTAGGTTCCCCGTCAGGTTTTTATATATCGTCAGGTACCCCCATATATTACCTAATAAAGGTTTTAACCCCCTGATTGCCCCTAGTTAACCCTTTCACCAGTGATCACCGTATAACTGTTACGGGTGACGCTGGTTAGTTAGCTTGTTTTTTTATACTGTCAGGGCACCCGCCATTTATTACCCAACTATCGGTTTAACCCCCTGATCGCCCGGCGGGTGATATCAATTAGGTGTTAGGGTCAAATAAGGTCTGCGTCGCCCCAGGTTAGTGCCAGTACCGCAAACACCCACGCGCAAAGCATACACCTCCCTTAGTGGTATAGTATCTGAACAGATCAATATCTGATCTGATCAGATCTATACTAGCGTCCCAGCAGTTTAGGGTTCCAAAAAACGCATTGTTAGCGGGATCAGCCCAGATACCTGCTAGCACCTGCGTTTTCCCCTCCGCCCAGCCCAGCCCAGCCCACCCAAGTGCAGTATCGATCGATCACTGTCACTTCCAAAACACTAAGCACACATAACTGCAGCGTTCGCAGAGTCAGGCCTGATCCCTGCGATCGCTAACAGTTTTTTTGGTAGCGTTTTGATTCATTCGCCAGCAGCCTAGGAGCTTTTTTTTCCTGTGAATCTCACTAGTGTACTACTAAATTTAGAGCCCAAAATGGCAAATCGCAAGTACACTAGTGAACAGGCCTACTTGTTTCTGAGTATGTCAGATAGTGAAGAGGAGGTCACTCATCTGTCAGAATCAGGCTCAGAATACGATCCAGTAGACGACAGCGGCTCCATGACAGATAGCTCTGGCGACGAAGGTGTGGTCCCTGCTAAGGTCAGGCGTACCCGATCCCGATCTTCTGATGTTGTTGAGGTGCAGGAACCGCAGGTCTCTCGTATGGAGCAGAGAAGTACTAGCGCCGCTATTCCTTCTGGTGAACTGGCAAGCACCAGCGGCCTAGTACACCCTGGACGTAGTCAAACCAGCACTGCAGTAACACTTGGTGACGTGGCGAGTCCCATAAGTGCAGTTCAAGCTGGCGAGGTGGCAAGCACAAGTAGTGTCCCGCTGCCACCAAGAAGAAGACAAAGGCAGGCCCGTCGATCACATAGTGTCCTTCCTGCAGAATTCGCCAATCCTGATTGGGTGCCCACCACTTCTGCAGAACCCGTACTTCCCCCATTCACTGGCCAACCCGGTATTCAGGTGGAAACAGCTGATTTTAAGCCATCCGATTTTTATTCGCTGTTTTTCACGGAAGATCTCTATAGATCTATTGTGGACCAAAGTAATATATACGCTGGTCAACACATCGCCGCTAATCCCCAAGTGCCTTCCCTTGCCAGAGATTGGAAACCAATTACGGTTTCCGAATTTAAGACCTTTCTGGGCCTTTCCCTCAACATGGGCATACACAAATTCCCGACGCTGAGGTCTTATTGGTCCACCTCACCGCACCACCATATGCCCGTGTTCTCTGCCTCCATGTCCAGGGCACGATACGAACAGATCTTGCGGTTCATGCACTTCAGTGACAATGAACTTTGTCGTCCTCGTGGAGACCCTGAATTTGATCGGCTCTACAAAATTCGGCCCCTCATAAACCACTTCAACCAATGTTTTGCAGCCTTGTTTACGCCCAATCAAGTTGTCTGCGTTGACGAGTCCCTGATTAAGTTTTCTGGCCGCTTGTCTTTCAAACAGTTCCTTCCCAGCAAGCGTGCCAGATACGGGGTCAAGCTCTACAAGCTCTGTGACAGGGCAACAGGCTATACGTGGAGCTTTTCGGTTTATGAGGGAAAAGATAGTCACGTAGAGCCGGAGAACTGTCCAGATTACATAGGGAGCGCTGGCAAGATAGTGTGGAACTTGGTGTCACCCTTATTCGGAAAGGGGTACCACTTGTACGTGGACAATTATTACACGAGCGTGCCACTGTTTAGTCACTTGTTTGATCATCAGATTGGAGCATGTGGCACCGTGCGACCTAATCGCCGGGGCTTTCCCCAGCGGCTTGTAGATTCCCGTCTTAGGCTGGGGGAGAGAGCCTGCTTGAAGTGTAATAACTTGCTCGCTGTGAAGTGGAGGGATAATAGGAATGTTTTCGTTCTTACCTCCCTTCATGCAGACACGACAGTCCAAATTCGTACGGCGGCTGGTGTTGTGACGAAACCCCTCTGTATCCACGAATACAACCTTAATATGGGGGGGGTGGACCTCAACGACCAGTTGTTGGCGCCGTACCTAGTTGTCCGTAAGGCTAGACGCTGGTACAAAAAAGTGTCTATTTATTTATTCCAATTGGCTTTGCTGAATGCTCATGTGCTATACGGAGCTTCAGGCGGGACGTTACCCTTCCTTGAATTCCAGGGAGCGGTTGTCATGGAACTCCTGTATCCAGGCGATTCCACACCTCACCATCCCCTACCAAATGCAGTAAGCCGGCTGCATGAGAGGCATTATCCTCATGTCCTCCAGAGTACCCCTACCCAACGAGCCCCCCAAAGAAGATGTCGTGTCTGTAGCAAGCGCGGATTTAGGCGTGACACCCGTTATTATTGTCCACGCTGTCCTGACAATCCTGGTCTCTGCGTTGGTGAATGCTTTGAACGCTACCACGAACTAGTGAGGTATTAGCGTAGGGTACAGCATTTCACAGGCTAGGATACACTTTCACAGGGTCTCAAGAATGCCATCGCATTTTGAGACCCGACCGTTGCAGTTCAAATTATAGTTACAGGGTCTCAAGAATGCCATCGCATTTTGAGACCCGACCGTTACAGTTAAAATTATAGTTATAGTTTAAAAAAAAAGTGTAAAAAAAAAAAAAAAAATAAAAAAGTAAAAAAAAAAAAAAAACCCCAAAAAAAATATAAAATAAAAAACCAAAAATAGTTGTCGTTTTATTGTTCTCTCTCTATTGTTGCTCTTTTTTACTCTATTCTATTCTGCAATGTTTTATTATGTTTTATCATGCTTGCTTTTCAGGTATGTTTTATTGTTAACCATTTTTTTGTTTTCAGGTGCGCCATTCAGTTGCAGCGCGGATTTATTTATCTTGACAGCAACAGCGTTTGCTCCCACGATACATAAAGCCGCGACTCCAACACTGTAGGAGGTGATTTCACCACCACAGTTAAAAAAAAGAGCATATATGCCGAAGCATGGGGGCAGCAGAGGGCGGAGGAGCGATTTTGCTCCTAATGCCACGTACATACGGTCGAAAAAAGTCCGACCATGTGTACGTGGCATAACTTTTTTTTGCGGGAGGATGCCCCCATGCTTCGGCATATATATATTTTAGGCACCGGTTGCGTTAACAAAATGTTTTTATTTTTTACTATGTTTTTTTTTTGGTATTTGCTTTGCAGGTATGGTATGGTAAGGTCTTACTGTTATACTCTAATGTTACTTTGTTTTAATGTTAACCATTATTTGCTTAGCAGGTACGCCATTCAGTTGCAGCGTGGATTTATTTATCTTGACAGCAACAGCGTTTGCTCCCACGATACATAAAGCCGCGACTCCAACGCTGTAGGAGGTGATTTCACCACCACAGTTAAAAAAAAGAGCATATATGCCGAAGCATGGGGGCAGCAGAGGGCGGAGGAGCGATTTTGCTCCTAATGCCACGTACATACGGTCGAAAAAAGTCCGACCATGTGTACGTGGCATAACTTTTTTGCGGGAGGATGCCCCCATGCTTCGGCATATATATATTTTAGGCACCGGTTGCGTTAACAAAATGTTTTATTTTTTACTATGTTTTTTTTTTTGGTATTTGCTTTGCAGGTATGGTATGGTAAGGTCTTACTGTTATACTGTAATGTTACTTTGTTTTAATGTTAACCATTATTTGCTTAGCAGGTACGCCATTCAGTTGCAGCGTGGATTTATTTATCTTGACAGCAACAGCGTTTGCTCCCACGATACATAAAGCCGCGACTCCAATGCTGTAGGAGGTGATTTCACCACCACAGTTAAAAAAAAGAGCATATATGCCGAAGCATGGGGGAAGCAGAGGGCGGAGGAGCGATTTTGCTCCTAATGCCACGTACATACGGTCGAAAAAAGTTCGACCATGTATACGTGGCATAACTTTTTTTGCGGGAGGATGCCCCCATGCTTCGGCATATATAAATGGTGCATGTATGCCCATCATTAGAAGTGGGTGGATGAAGGGAGGTATTCTAATGGTGGGCATACCCACCGCGCCATTGGGAAATTGGGAAAGCATTTTATCACACCGATCTTGGTGTGGTCAGATGCTTTGAGGGCACAGGAAAGATCTAGGGTCTAATAGACCCCAATTTTTTCAAAAAAAGAGTACCTGTCACTGCCTATTGCTATCATAGGGGATATTTACATTCCCTGCGATAACAATAAAAATGACAACTAAGAAAAAAAAAATGGAAGGAACAGTTTAAAAATAAAATAAAAAAGCTAAATAAAAAAAAAAAACTAAAAAAAAAAAAAAAAAAAAAAGCACCCCTGCCCCCCCTTCTTTTGCGCAAAGGCGAACACAAGCGTTGGTCTGGCGTCATATGTAAACAGCAATTGCACCATGCATGTGAGGTATCACCGCGAAGGTCAGATCGAGGGCAGTAATTTTAGCAGTAGACCTCCTCCGTGAATCTAATGTGGTAACCTGTAAAGGCTTTTAAAGGCTTTTAAAAATGTATGTAGTTTGTCGCCACTGCGTGTTTGTGCGCAATTTTAAAGCATGTCGTGTTTGGTATCCATGTACTCGGCCTAAGATCATATTTTTTATTTCATCAAAAATTTGAGCAATATAGTGTGTTTTAGTGCATTAAAATAAAAAAAAGTGTATTTTTTCCACAAAAAATGCGTTTGAAAAATCGCTGCGCAAATACTGTGTGGAAAAAAAAAATGCAACACCCACCATTTTAATCTGTAGGGCCTTTGCTTTAACAATATATATAGTGTTTGGGGGTTCAACGTAATTTTCTTGCAAAAAAAAAATATGTTTTCATGTAAACAAAAAGTGTCAGAAAGGGCTTTATCTTCAAGTGGTTAGAAGAGTGGGTGACGTGTGACATAGGCTTTTAAATGTTGTGCATAAAATGCCAGGACAGTTCAAACCCCCCCCAAATGACCCCATTTTGGAAAGTAGACACCCCAAGCTATTTGCTGAGAGCAATGTTGAGCCCATTAAATATTTTTTTTTTTGGTCCCAAGAGATTGAATAATGAAAAAAAAAAAAATAATATTTTTTTTTACAAAAACTTGTCACTAAATGATATATTGCTCAAACATGCCATGGGCATATGTGGAGATACACCCCAAAATACATTCTGTTGCTTCTCCTGAGTACGGGGATACCACATGTGTGGGACTTTTTGGGAGCCTAGCCGCGTACGGGACCCCAAAATCCAAGCACCGCTTTCAGGCTTTCTAAGGGTGTAATTTTTTTATTTCACTCCTCACTGCCAATCACAGTTTCGGAGGCCATGGAATGCCCAGATGGCACAAACCACCCCCAAATGACCCCATTTTGGAAAGTAGACACCCCAAGCTATTTGCTGAGAGGTATGGTGAGTATTTTGCAGATCTCGCTTTTTGTCACAATGTTTTGAAAATTGAAAAAAGAAAAAAAAAATTTTTTTTTCTTTACTTTCTTCATTTTCAAAAACACATGAGAGCTGTAAAATACTCACCATGCCTCTCAACAAATAGCTTGGGGTGTCTACTTTCCAAAATGGGGTCATTTGGGGGGGTTTTGTGCTATTTTGGCATTTTATGGCCTTCGAAACTGTGATAGGTAGTGAGGAGTGAAATCAAAAATTTGCACCCTTAGAAATCCTGAAGGCGGTGCTTGGGTTTCGGGGCCCCGTACGCGGCTAGGCTCCCAAAAAGTCCCACACATGTGGTATCCCCATACTCAGGAGAAGCAGCAAAATGTATTTTGGGGTGCAATTCCACATATAACCATGGCATGTGTGAGCAATATATCATTTAGTGACAACTTTTTGAATAAATTTTTTTTTTTTTTTTTTTTTTTGTCTTTATTCAATCACTTGGGACTAAAAAAAAAAAATATTCAACGGGCTCAACATGCCTCTCAGCAAATAGCTTGGGGTGTCTACTTTCCAAAATGGGGTCATTTGGGGGGGTTTTGTGCCATCTTGGCATTTTATGGCCTTCAAAACTGTGATAGGTAGTGATAGGTAGTGAGGAGTGAAATCAAAAATTTATGCCCTTAGAAATCCTGAAGGCGGTGCTTGGTTTTCGGGGTCCCGTATGCGGATAGGCTCCCAAAAAGTCCCACACATGTGGTATCCCCGTACTCAGGAGAAGCAGCAGAATGTATTTTGGGGTGTAATTCCACATATGCCCATGGCATGTGTGGGCAATATATCATTTAGTGACAACTTTGGGCAAAAAAAAAAAAGTTTGTAATATTCCCGCAACTTGTGGCAAAATATAAAATATTCCATGTACTCAACATGCCTCTCAGCAAATAGCTTGGGGTGTCTACTTTACTTTCCAAAATGGGGTCATTTGGGGGGGTTTTGTGCAATTTTGGCATTTTATGGCCTTCGAAACTGTGATAGGTAGTGAGGAGTGAAATCAAAAATTTACACCCTTAGAAATGCTGAAGGTGGTGCTTGGGTTTCGGGGCCCCGTACGCGGCTAGGCTCCCAAAAAGTCCCACACATGTGGTATCCCCGTACTCAGGAGAAGTGGCAAAATGTATTTTGGGGTGCAATTCCACATATAACCATGGCATGTGTGAGCAATATATCATTTAGTGACAACTTTTTGAATACATTTTTTTTTTTTTTTTTTTTTTTGTCTTTATTCAATCACTTGGGACTAAAAAAAAAAATATTCAATGGGCTCAACATGCCTCTCAGCAAATAGCTTGGGGTGTCTACTTTCCAAAATGGGGTCATTTGGGGGGGTTTTGTGCCATCTTGGCATTTTATGGCCTTCAAAACTGTGATAGGTAGTGATAGGTAGTGAGGAGTGAAATCAAAAATTTATGCCCTTAGAAATCCTGAAGGCGGTGCTTGGTTTTCGGGGTCCCGTATGCGGATAGGCTCCCAAAAAGTCCCACACATGTGGTATCCTCGTACTCAGGAGAAGCAGCAGAATGTATTTTGGGGTGTAATTCCACATATGCCCATGGCATGTGTGGGCAATATATCATTTAGTGACAACTTTGGGCAAAAAAAAAAAAAAAAGTTTGTAATATTCCCGCAACTTGTGGCAAAATATAAAATATTCCATGTACTCAACATGCCTCTCAGCAAATAGCTTGGGGTGTCTACTTTCCAAAATGGGGTCATTTGGGGGGGTTTTGTGCTATTTTGGCATTTTATGGCCTTCAAAACTGTGATAGGTAGTGAGGAGTGAAATCAAAAATTTGCACCCTTAGAAACCCTGAAGGCGTTGATTGGGTTTCGGGGCCCCGTGCGCGGCTAGGCTCCCAAAAAGTCCCACACATGTGGTATCCCCATACTCGGGAGAAGCAGCAAAATGTATTTTGGGGTGCATCTCCACATATAACCATGGCATGTGTGAGCAATATATCATTTAGTGACAACTTTATGAAAAAAAAATTTTTTTTTTTTTTTTTTTTTTTGTCTTTATTCAATCCCTTGGGACTAAAAAAAAAAAATATTCAATGGGCTCAACATGCCTCTCAGCAAATAGCTTGGGGTGTCTACTTTCCAAAATGGGGTCATTTGGGGGGGTTTTGTACTTCCCTGCCATTTTAGCACCTCAAGAAATGAGATAGGTAGTCATAAATTAAAAGCCGTGTAAATTCCAGAAAATGTACTCTAGTTTGTAGACGCTATAACTTTTGCGCAAACCAATAAATATACGCTTATTGGCATTTTTTTTACTAAAGACATGTGGCTGAATACATTTTGGCCCAAATGTTTGACTAAAATTGAGTTTATTAGATTTTTTTTATAACAAAAAGTAGAAAATCTCTTTTTTTTTCAAAATTTTCGCTCCTTTTCCGTTTATATCGCAAAAAATAAAAATCACAGAGGCAATCAAATACCATCAAAAGAAAGCTCTATTTGTGGGAAGAAAAGGACGCAAATTTCGTTTGGTTACAAAATTGCATGACCGCGCAATTACCAGTTAAAGTAGTGCAGTGCGAAATTGAAAAAAGACCTCTGGTCCTTAAGCTGACAATTGGTCCGGGGCTAAAGTGGTTAAGGAGCACAATACGATGATACTTGTTGAAAAAAAAAGCTGCATGATCAAGTTGCCAGAAAGAAGCCTTTACTGCACAAGTTACACAAAAAAGCCTGGTTACAATATGCCCAACAACCCCTTGACATGCTTTATTGGGCTTTTTTGTGGCTTAGTAAAGGCTTCCTTCTGGCAGCTCAACCATGCAGCAGCTTTTTGTTAAAGTATCATTGAATTGTGCTCCTTAAAAACAACCACATTGTCTTTTTGGAGAGCAGCCTGTTTTTCTCCTGAGGTTACCTGTAGGTTTTTCTTTGTATCCTGGGCAATTTTTCCACCACTTGTGGCTGCAATCTTTCTTGGTCTACCTGACCTTGGCTTGGTATCAAAAGAGCCCTGAATTTTCCACTTCTTAATAAGGGCATAAACAGTACTGACTGGCAAATTCAAGGCTTTGGGTATCTTTTTACATCCTTTGCCATCTTTATAAAGTTCCATTACTTTGTTACACAGGTCTTTTGACTGTTCTTTTCTACCTCCTCATGGCTTAGTGTATAGCCTTCTTATGCCCCGTACACGCGGTCGGAAATTCCAACGGAAAATGTCCGATCGGACCATGTTGTCAGCAAATCCGACCGTGTGTGGGCTCCATCGGACTTTTTCCATCGGAATTTCCGACTGAAAAAATTTGAGATCCTGCTCTTAAATTTTCCGACAACAAAATCCGATCGGACTTTTTCCGATCTTGAGTAGAGAATTTCGACGACCAAAGTGCCACGCATGCTCAGATCAAATAAGGATACCAAACCTATTGGCTACTAGCCTCTACGTAGTTCCGTTGTACGCAACGAACATCACCACTTTCAGAATGATCGGATTTTCCGACAACTTCGTGTATGTAATACCAGTGTTGGACAAAATCCGTTGGAAAAAATCCGATGGATATTGTGGTCGGAATTTCCGACCGTGTGTATGGGGCATTAGGGCATCCAAGTGAGAGCTAACAAACTCATTGACTATTTATACACAGACACAAAATGCAATTTAAAAAGCCACAAATGTGGGAAATTAACCTTTTAATTGCCCTTTTGTGTGTGCCACCTTGTGTGTCTGTACCAAGGCCAAACATTCCAGGGTATGTAAACTTTTCATCAGGGCCATTTGGGTGATTCCTGTTATCATTATGATTTTAAAAGCAGCCAAAAAACTATGTGATAAATGGCTTCATGTTATCACTATCCTTGAATAAAAGACAGTTTTCTGTCATGGTTATGCCAAAATTTCACAATTTCTGCCAGGGTATGCAAACTTTTGAGCACAAATGTATAACTACTTAGTGCATCCAGATGGATTATACCTTGCCTTCTTTTAGGACAAATTTGGGCCTTCATTTAGTGGTAAATAGTAAGGGATATCTCCTGATTTTTTTGTTATTATCAAAATAAACTGGCCCAAAATAGTAAAAAAAAATAAAAAAATGTAACCACTAGGCGTCCACGCTATAGCCGAAATACGGCTGCAGCGCGGACGCCAATTGCTGGGAGGGCATGCCTGGACGTCCTACTGTTTACTACGAGTGCGCATCGGGGAAATTCTGTGCTGGCCATGTCCCTTGAACACAGCCAGTCACAGATCGCTGTAAATGGCCAATCACATCGGCCGTTTACAGCGCGATCACAGTGTCCAATGGGAGATGATCTCATATGTAAACATATGAGATCATCTCTCATCGCCGGCTCTCCCTCCTCACACAGAGATAGCATGTGAGGAGGGAGAGACAAACGCTGCAGCAAGAGAGAAAAAAAAAACGGAAAATGAAGTGCCCACATGTCCCCACTGTCAGTGCCAGTGCCATATTTCAGTGCCATCTGTCCCCACTGCCACCTGTCAGTGCCATCTGTCAGTGCCATCTGTCCCCAGTGCCACCTGTCAGTGCTACCTTTCCCCAGTGCCACCTGTCCCCAGTGCCATGTATAAGTGCCATCTGTCATCAGTGCCATCTGTCATCAGTGCCATCTGTCATTAGTGCCACATCAGTGCCATGTGTCATCAGTGCCACATATTAGTGCCATCTGTCATCAGTGCCACATCAGTGTCACGTGTCATCAGTGCCACATATTAGTGCCATCTGTGCCACGTATCAGTGCCATCTGTCATCAGTGCCAACTGTCAGTGTCACGTGCCATCTGTTATCTGTTACGTGCCATGTGTTAAAATTATTTTTTTATGATTTACACCACAGTTTGTAGACTCTCTAACTTTCACAAAGACCAAATAATATCCACTAATTTGGGTTATTTTTACCAAACATATGTAGCAGTATAAATTGTGGCCAAAATTAATGAAGGAAAATTAATCATTTTTTTAAAATTTATAGTGCAAAAAATAAAAAACCCAGAGGGGATCAAATACCACCAAAAGAAAGCTCTATGTGTATGAAAAAAGGACAAAAAATACATTTTTGGGTACAGTGTTGCATGACTGAGTAATTGTCATTCAAAGTGCGAGAGCACCGAAAGCTGAAAATTGGTCTGGTCACGAGGGGGGGGTTAAGTGCCCAGTTGTCAAGTGGTTAAAAATGTAGCACATTTTTTCTTGCTACTACCAAACCCTGCCACCAAAGAACAATATAAAATACATTTTCCTGCTCCTGACAATCACAGTGACACCACATATGTGAATGTTAGTTGTTGTATGTTGCTGCCTTATGAGTTTATGTAAAATCTCCAATAACAGCTGTAAAATATTGTAATTATGAATATATCAGTTAGAGGGGTATCAGTGTGGGTGTTTAATAGGTCTTTCATATGAACTTGTTATACAGGATGTGTTAAGTTGCCAGGAAGCCATATTCTAATTACTAATCCTGTAGATGAAAAGGCTTTTTGCAGACACTTTGGTGCCTAACCTTCTTTATCTAAACAATGGCACCCAAACCTCTTTGTTCTACAAATATTCACTTCAAAGAATCCCTCATTTAGATAAGCAATGAAGGTGGCCAGCCTGTCATCAATACTTAACTTCCCTGAAAATGTCATGTTAAGTTTCCTGCTCAAAATAGTCTGTGCCAAGGATTTGCATTAAAGGGGGCTGACTTATGCAAAGTATAGGGATTAAAGATTTAGCCAATCCCTAACCAGGAATAGGGAGGTAAACCAATCAGAGCAACGTCATGCCAACCAATGAGGCACCATCCTATAATGATATACACAGACTAGAAGGGAGGGGAGATAACACTCTCTCTGGTAGAGCAATCACCAGATTGGAGCCCTCATATGCAGTAGCATGGTAAATATGGAAAATTTCCCTTGCACTTAGATCTAAATGTTTGTCTTATGTCTTTTTTATGTCTTTTTTGTCTTGCTGTTTGTAGATTAATGTTTTGAATTTTATACTCTGTATTCCTTAATTTAATCCATGATTTTTACCCTTTTCCTGTACAATAGATAGATTGCTGTGTATTAGTTTAGGCCTCCTTACAATTTACCAATACATTTTTGTTATTGTGTTTAAGATTTCACTCATGGTCAAAGAACTCTCATTAACCCTAATCATATCTGAGAGATATTAAGTCTCAAAATATAACTTTTGGGTAACAATGTACAGCCAAAAAACAATAGTGCGCATTTTGCTTTTTTGGTAAGTTTGGTAAGGTTGAAAAAAGACACAAGTCCGTCGAGTCAACCTGTGTGTGTGTGTGTGTGTGTGAGCTTTTATGTTAATATTACATTGTATATCCCTGTATGTTGTGGTCATTTAGGTGTCTATCTAATAGTTTTTTGAAATGATCTATGCTCCTTGCTGAAACCACTGGTTGTGGAAGAGAATTCCACATTCTTACCGTAAAAGAACCCTCTACGCAGTTTCTGGTTAAATCTCTTTTCCTCTAATTTTAGTGAATGTCCGCAAGTCTTTTTTAAATGCCCTTTTCACAGAAAGGTTTTATACCTATTGTGGGGTCACCAGTGCGGTATTTTTACATTGAAATCATATCCCCTCTCAAGCGTCTCTTCTCCAGAGAGAATAAGTCCAGTGCTTGCAGTCTTTCCTCATAACTAAGATCTTCCAGTCATTTTATTAGCTTTGTTGCCCTTCTCTGGACCCTCTCCATTTCCAGCACATCCTTCCTGAGGATTGGTGCCCAGAGCTGGTTGGCATACTCCAGGTGTGGCCGGACCAGAGTCTTGTAGAGTGGGAGAATTATCGTTTTATCTCTTAATTCCTTTTTTAATGCATGCCAATATTCTATTGGCTTTGCTTGCAGCAGCTTGGCATTGAATTCCGTTGCTGAGCCTGTCATCTACTAGGTCCCCCAGGTCCTTTTCCATCCTAGATTCCCCCAGAGGTTCTCCCCCTAGTGAGTAGATTGCATTCATGTTTTTGCCAGATAAATGCATTATTTTACATTTTTCTACATTAAACCTCATTTGCCATGTAGTTGCTCACAGATCTTCTTGCAAGGTTTCCACATCCTGCAGAGAAAATTTTGCCCTGCTTAGCTTAGTATTGTCCACAAATACTGAGCTTGAACTGTTTATCCCATCCTCCAGGTCATTTATGAATAAATTTAATAGGATTGGTCCCAAGACAGAACCTTAAGGGACCCCACATTCCACATTGGACCATTCCGAGTACTCTCCATTTATCACTACCCTCTAAACTCTCCTTTGTAGCCATATTTCAATCCATGTACTCACCCTGTGGTCCATGCGGACAGACCTTAGCTTGCATAGTAAACATTTGTGGGGAACTGTATCAAATGCCTTTGCTAAATCCAGATACACCACATCTATGGGCTTTCCTTCATCTAGATGGCAGCTCACCTCCTCATAGAAGGTTAATAGATTTGTTTGGCAAAAGCGATTTTTCATGAATCCATGCTGATTACTGCTAATCATACCGTTTTCATTTCTAAAATCTTGTATATAGACCCTTATCATCCCTTCCAAGAGCTTGTTACTATTGATGTTAGACTAACTGGTCTGTAGTTCCCAGGGAAATATCTTGGTCCTTTTTTTAAAGATTGGAGCTGCATTGACTTGTCTCCAATCAGCTGGTACCATACCAGTCAGTAGATTGTTCGTAAAAATTAGGAACAACTGTCTGGAAATTACTTGACGGAGTTCCTTAAGGACCCTCGGGTGCAAGCCATCTGATCCTGGTGACTTATTTATGTTAAGTTTTTCAAGTCTGTTTATGATTTTATCCTCTATTAATCATGGGGGTGCTTCCTGTGACGTGTCATGAGGATAAATATTGCAGTTTTGGTTACTGAAGCCTCCTGTTTCCCCCACGTGAAGACTGAGGAGAAGAATACATTCAAAACCTTTGACATCTCATCATCCTTTGTAACCACAATCCCTTCATCATTCTTTATGGGGCTAATATGATATTTCCTCCCTCTTTTACTAGTTATGTACTTAAATAATGTCTTGGGATTTTTCTTACTCTCCTCCACTATGTGCCTTTCCTGTTCTTTCTTAACCGCCCTGATTACACCCTTACATTTCTTATTGCATTCTTTGTACAGTTGGAATGCTGAGGATGATCCCTCAGCCTTGTATTTTTTTGAAGGCCTCTCCTTTGCTTTTATATGAATTTTTACATTGGCGTTAAGCCACCCATGGCTTTTATTAGCTCTTTTAAATTTATTACCCTTTGGGATGCACTGGCTGATACCTGTATTTACTATGCTCCTAAAGCACACCCATTTTATCTCTGTGTTCTTTGTTCCTAGTATTTTATCCCATTTAATATCTTCTAGCAAGGATAGTAGTTTAGGGAAGTTGGCTCTTTTGAAATTCAGTGTCTTTGTATTCTCCTTATGTTTCCTATTTGTGTGATTTATGTTAAAATGAATTGTCCTGTGATTGCTGTTTCCTAAGTTTCCCCGTATTTCTACATCCGTGATCAGGTCTATATTGGTAATCAGTAGGTCTAGTAATGCATTGTTTCTTGTTGGTACATTTACCATCTGACACATGTAATTGTCCTGTAAGACATGTCTGTATAATTAAAATCCACCATTATAATGACTATTTCCATCCTTGCCACCATTCCAAACTGTGATAGGAGGTCTGTCTCCCCCTCCTCCCTCATGTTAGGGGCCTAAAGCATTCTCACAGTATTACTTTCTCCTTGGTTTCCTCCCTTTGTAACTCTACCCATAAGGATTCTACCTCTTCCTTTGCTCCATTAGTGATGTTATCCCTCACATTTACCTGTATATCATTTTTGATAAACAGGCATACCCCTTCCCCTTCCCACCCAAAATATACTGACTCTGACCCTTGACTTGCAGGTATTTTTTCTTTACTTTTTATTTTATTATCTTTTTTATTTATTTACAGTTTTGATTATTTTTCTCTCTGCAATGAGAGAGATACAGTTTATCTCTCCCCTCCATTCAGAGAGAGAGAAAAAACACAGGGGCGGGCTTCACAGTGACTGATCACTGTGAAAGCCGTTTGGAGGCAATCACAGCAATCAGGTGACCAAGAAGCAGCTGTCAGTAGTACAGGGCGCAGGGCTCTCGGTCTCTGTGCTGTGAGTGCACTGTGCAGTGTGCTCCCACCACAAAGACAATATGCATACATTCCACATATTTTCCCATAGAAAAATATGTGTACTATCATCAGGAAGTGGTTAAAAAAACATCCTTGAGCTCAAGTCCATTGACAATGCATATGTTCCGATAATGTCATCAGTTTGCTGGAGGTGGGCATCTCCCCAGACCCTACCATTGTAACTTTAAAGCAAGACACAATATAAGATGCTGCAACAAAGGTTGATCTGTGTCAGATATGTAAACATAGCCATCTCAACCCAGAAAGTGAATGCTGACCCTGGATGATGCCTAAACAAAGATTGTGCCATCCCTGTAGAGAGAAAAGTAAATGAAAGCACTGTGAGGAGAAATTCTGGGATCCTTGTGAGGGGTAATACATTCTAAAAAGCATTAAGTAGCGTAAAGTGGATCATTTGTTTTGAGTTTAACTTCAACAAAACAGGAATTTAGAGTTAAAAATAAACATATTCAAAAGTAGCACAAAAAAGAACAACAAACAAACCTAAAGGCAAGCATATCAGATTTTAAAAATACATTTGAGGAGGTGAAAGAACGGCAATAGGCTCTGAGTTAAAAGAAAATAGAAACATTCTGTAGTATAAACATAATAGCAGAGGTGGCTCTAGGCTTTGTGAGGCCTTAGGCAAAACTTAGACATGAGGCCCATGATATGTTGCAGACATGATACAGGAGATGGTCAGAGACTGTGCAGACATGATACAGGAGATGGTCAAAGACTGTGCAGACATGATAGAGGGGATGGTTAGAGACTGTGCAGACATGATACAGGAGATGGTCAGAGACTGCCAACAAGCTGCAGAAGGTGGTCAGAGTATATCCAGTTTTGATACAGGAGATGGTCTTATGGTCAACACACGGTTGGAAATTCAAAACGTCTGATCGGATTATGTTGTCGGACAATCCGATCGTGTGTGGGCTCTATCAGACTTTTTCCGTCTGGATTAAAAATTTTCCGACAACAAAATCCGATCTGACTTTTTCCGATCGTGTGTTATTTTGATCATGCTCAAAATAAATTTGAAAACAAACTTTTGGCTACTGGCCTCTTCGTATTCCCTTTGTACGTTTTGTACGTCACCTCGTTCCAGATTTTCCGACAACTTTGTGCGACCATGTGTATGCAGCACAAGTTTTGCCCAAAATCCGTCGGAAAAAAAACAATGGATTTTGTGGTCGGAATGTTTGACCGTGTGTATGGGGCATTAGACTGTGCGGACAGGCACCAAACACTGGAACCATAGCCACAGATGATCCCACCACAGACAGGGTGCAGAGCAGACAGATGATCCCTCTATACATTCCTTGGTTCCTACTACAAGCTCACTGGAGAACACAGGAGAAGCCGTTATGTTTGCTTTGAGCACCATTCTGGTAGATGTAGTCTCTGCAGAGTGTGTGTGGTGTGGAGAATTACAACTCCCGCCATGTAATGTGGTGCTGGGACAAGGTCATCCAGTGCCCAGGGCAAAGGTTTTAAACTGCACCCCACTCCCCAGGTGGAGTAGGGGCTGGGGTGCAGTTTGTAGCGAAATGCGCAGTTTAATAGCAGTACGCATTTTATCCTGCAGTAAAGCTTTGGGCCAACAGTGATGTAGAAAAAATTTATCAGTGTGAGGAAAAATGCCTGTATGTGTTGTGTCACTAGAAGGAATAGATGCCCCTGCCTCTGTGGTGTGAGTCTAAAGTGAAGTAGGCACGGTTAGTTTTTTTTTTTTTTTTTTGTGCAGCTGGTTTGCAGAAGAAAAGATAAATGAATGGATTCACCCCATCCACACATGAGACAGATGGAGGAATCTTCCCTTTCTGTGCCATTGTATTCTGAAAGTGGGACTCCCCCCGATGTCAGAATACTCTAATTAGTCTGCAAAAATTTCGCTTTGGCCGCTGATTGAAAGAAAGTTTTTTAGCATGGCCGTTCGACAGAAGTTGATCTACTGATTGATTTCTGTTGAACAGAAAGGGGGAAGGCCACACACAGACTGAAATTTGTCTGGTCCCTAGTGAATTGGCCGATTTTTGGTCTGTGTGTGCCCAGCTTAAGGGGCTCTGTGTAATTGTGAAGAAGGAGCGGTGCAATCAGAGGGAGAGGGCAACTCTAAATTTTGTGTTCTATTGTCAGCCTAGAAATTCAGATTCCTTGTTATAGATTAGCAGATATCACAAAATGATTGATAACGAGTCACTGCAGAGAGTTTTTTTTTACATTTATAACTGCATATGTCACTGATCACAGGCTTGGGGCTTAAGTCTAGTAGACCCTCACCTCCTTTTCAAGCAAAACACAGAGCCTTTAATAAATGTCCAGTAAAGTTTTCTGAGCCTGAGAAGTAGTGAAGTTCTCTGTGATCTCATCAGAGTTGCAGGATACTGATAATTTAACAATAATCTGCAAACACTAACTGCAGACTGACACAGCCAGGACATTTTACAAATCTGGCATTGCTGACACTAGTAATCCAGCAAATACATTAGCACCTCACCTTACTAGCAGCTTCCATGGATTGAATGAAGATCTTGTGTGCTGATCTGGGGAGAGCTCTGGTGACTGCTGGGCTGGACAGTGATCGGAGCAGCAGAGTGTACAGTGTGATGAACTTTCTTAGCCTGCTCCGCCCACCTCTCCTGCTGCTCAGACTGTGCAAGCTCCAATCCAGCCAGGCAAACCCAGGAGGATCTTCCTTCTCCTGTATGGAAACTGGTATGGCTGCAGCTACAGAGAAGAGTCACTCAGTGTGCACAACCTCAGCTCAGGCCATTTCTCCTGCACTGAATGAGCATAGTGCAGCTCCCAATACACCCCCCCTCCCTTACAACTCTGGTGTCAGCTTTCTGAGAAGGCTAGGAGGCAATAGAGATCATGAGCTGTTCTCCATGTGAGGGGATGTTACAAGCGGCACAGCTGGAACCTGCATCATGGCTTTACCCGCCGACCAGGGACATTCCCCTCTCACACACGTTTGGCAAAGTAGGCAGGTCATGTGAGGCCCCTGTGACTGCGAGGCCTTAGGCCACCACCTACTTTGCCTAATTAGAGAGCCGCCTCTGCATAATAGCATATTAACATTCTGTCATGCAAAACAATTAAACAAAGCAATACATCACAAAATGGAGTAAAAAAAAAACAATTACAGGAATGCCAAAAATAGCATTCTTCATTCAGACTGAAAGAACTGTTTACTTTGTAAATCATACATTTACTGTCCATACATGGGATAGCATTTCTGGAATTCAGGTGTACATATCCTTAATTGAGACCCTAGGCAAGTGATTAGATACAAATGATAACACATATTTAAATTATTAGTAAAATTATTACAAAAATTATCATAAATTATCTTCTTTAGGGAGTTTTATCAATGTATACAAATACTATTAACCCCACTCTGTTATTAGTGTATAAATAACAGGGAATGGATAAACATCTGTATAAAAACTCCTTAAATATGTTCACCAACAAAGAGTTAACAACAAAACTCTAAGTAGAATACAGTGCTGCAGTCTTCAGTCAATACTTAATGCATTCAAAATATCTCTAAGTAATCATATACAAATAATAATGGTCTATAATCAATATATGCAATACAGTAAAACAGATCATCATGAGTCCAATATTCACAAAGTGCCAGAAACGGCCCCCTGTGCTTGGTGAATGGAAGCACAATGTAATTTACTGGCAACCTTTTCATCTGAGCAGGTGGACACAAAGTCTGACTGCTACATGCAGTGAAAGACTAATATTGTTTTATTGTCAAGCACGGAGGACATTTCTGGCACTACTGTGGATATATTATTTTGCACAGATTATCTGTTTCAGTGTGTTTCATATATTAATTGTTGCACAAGATAATGTTTATGATTATGTTGAGATATTATTACTGCACTAAGTATTGATTTAAGACTACAGCACTGTATTCTACTTGGAGTTGAGTTGTTAACTAGGGATGAGCTTCGAGTTCGTGTCAAACTCATGTTCGACTCGAACATTTCCTGTTCGCCTGTTCGTCGAACAGCAAACAATTTGGGGTGTTCGCGGCAAATTCGAAAAGCCACAGAACACCCTGTAAAAGTATATAGGAGAAATCAAAAGTGCTAATTTTAAAGGCTTATATGCAAGTTATTGTTATAAAAAGTGTTTGGGGACCCGGGTCCTGCCCCAGGGGACATGTATCAATGTCAAAAAAAAGTTTTAAAAACTGACGTTTTTTCGGGAGCAGTGATTTTAATAATGCTTAAAGTGAAACAATAAAAGTATAATATTCCTTTAAATTTTGTACCTGGGGGGTGTCTATAGTATGCCTGTGAAGGGGCGCATGTTTCCCCGTGCTTAGAACTGTCCCTGCACAAAGTGTCATTTCTGCAGGAAAAAAAGTCATTTAAAAGCACTCGCGGCTATAATGAATTGTCGGCTCCCCGTAATACAGAGAACAGTCATTGAAAGTCATTGATAAAAATTAAAAAAAGCTTGGGGTTTCCCCCAAGTTCAATTACCAGGCCCTTTAGGTCTGGTATGGATTTTAAGGGGAACTCCATGCCAAATAAAAAAAAAATGGCGTGGAGTTCCCCCCAAAAATCCATACCAGACCCTTTATCCGAGCACGAAACCTGGCAGGCCGCATGAAAAGAGGGGGGGACGAGAGAGCGCCCCCCTCCTGAACTATACCAGGCCACATGCCCTCAACATTGGGAGGATGCTTTGGGGGTCTGTGACCCCTCAAAGCACCATGTCCCCATGTTGATGGGGATAAGGGCCTCATCCCCACAACCCTGGCCGGTGGTTGTGGGGGTCTGCGGGTAAGGGGCTTATCAGAATCTGGAAGCCCCTTTAACAAGGGGACCCCCAGTTTGAAATGGTAACGGGTACATTGTACCCCTACCATTTCACAAAGAAAGTGTAAAAAATTGTAAAAAAACACACTGACACCGTTGGGATAAGTCCTTTATTAAAAATAAAAAAAATAAACAAAATATTCCAGCGGTGGTAATCCACTATTGGTATCCTGCGATGGCTGATCTCTTCTCCGGGGTCCAGCGATGGATGATCTCTCCCGATGATGTCCAGCGCAGCGCATCCTGTCTCCACCGGAGACACTGCGGGAATCTCGGTGATGGCCTGACAGGTCTTAGCTGAGGAGGATGGCCACCCGTCACCTGACCCCACCCCCCTCTGACGCAAGGAAACCTAACGTTACATCAGAGGGGGCGGGGTCACCCACACATCACTGGGGAAGCCCGGGTTTCCCCTTGCGTCAGAGGGGGTGGGGTCAGGTGACGTGTGGCCCAGTCCTCCTCAGCTAAGACCTGTCAGGCTGCGGGGGTTTCCGCTGTGTCTCTGGTAGAGACAGGATGCACCTCTCTGGACGTCATTGGGAAAGATCATCCATCGCTGGATCCCGGAGAGATGTTCACCTATCGCAGGATACCAAGAGTGGATTACCACCGCTTGAATCTTTTTTTATTTTTTTTATTTTAAATAAAGGACTTATCCCAACGGTGTCAGTGTGTTTTTTTACAATTTTTTTACACTTTCTTTGTGAAATGGTAGGGGTACAATGTAACCGTTACCATTTCAAACTGGGGGGGCGGTATCTGGGGGTTCCCTTGTTAAAGGTGGCTTCCAGATTGCGATAAGCCCCCCACCCGATGACCCCCACAACCACCGGCCAGGGTTGTGGGGATGAGGACCTTGTCCCCATCAACATGGGGACATGGTGCTTTGAGGGGTCACAGACCCCCAAAGCATCTTCCCAATGTTGAGGGCATGTGGCCTGGTACGGTTCAGGAGGGGGGGCGCTCTCATCCCCCCACTTTTCCTGTGGCCTGCCAGGTTTGGATGCTCAGATAAAGGGTCTGGTATGGATTTTTGGGGGGAACTCCACGCCATTTTTTTTTTAAATCAATGACTTTCTATGACTGTTCTCTGTATTATTGGGAGCCGACAATTCATTATAGCCGCGAGTGCTTTTAAATGACTTTTTTCCTGCAGAAATTACACTTTGTGCAGGGACAGTTCTAAGCACGGGAAACATGCGCCCCTTTACAGGCATACTATAGACACCCCCCAGTTACGAGTTTTTAAAGGAATATTACACTTTTATTGTTTCACTTTAAGCATTATTAAAAGCACTGCTCCCGAAAAAACTTAAATTTTTAAAACTTTTTTTTGCATTGATACATGTCCCCTGGGGCACGTCCCGGGTCCCCAAACCCTTTTTAGGACAATAAATTGCATATTAGCCTTTACCACCTCAGTACAGTGCATTTTCACCCCCTTCCTGACCAAGCCATTTTTCAGCTTTCAGCGCTGACGCACTTTGAATGACAATTGAGCTGTCATACGACACTGTACCCAAATGAAATTGTTATCATTTTTTCCCCACAAATAGAGCTTTCTTTTGGTGGTATTTGATCACCTCTGCGTTTTTTATTTTTTGCGCAATAAACAAAAGAAGAGCGACAAATTTAAAAAAAAAACAATATTTTTTACTTTTTGCTATACTAAATATCCCAAAAAAAAATTTTTTTCCTCAGTTTAGGCCGATACGTATTCTTCTACATATTTTTGGTAAAAAAAAATCGCAATTAGCGATTATTGATTAGTTTGCGCAAAAGTTATAGCGTTTACAAAATAGGGGATAGTTTTATAGCATTTTTATTAATATTTTTTTTTTTTACTAGTAATGGCGGTGATCAGCGATTTTTATTGTGACTGCAACATTATGGCGGACACATCGGACATTTTTGACACATTTTTGGCACCATTGTCATTTATACAGCAATCAATGCTATTTAAATGCATTGATTCATGTATAAATGACACTGGCAGTGAAGGGGTTAACCACTAGGGGGCGGGGAGGGGTTAATTATGTTCCCTGGGAGTGATTCTTACTGTGGGGGGAGGGGACTCACAAGGGGAGGAGACCGATGTGTGTTTCTCTGTACAGAGAACACATCATCGGCTCCTCTCCTCTGACAGGACCGTTGATCTGTGTGTTTACACACACAGATCCACGGTCCCGCTGTGTTACCGGGCAATCGCGGGTGCCCAGCGGACATCACGGCCGCTGGGCACGCGCATCGGGTGCCCAGTGACACGGCGAGAGCGCGCGCGCGCTCCCGGCGGCGCGCGCGCGCTCCCTGGAGTGCACAGAAGGGGAGGACGTCATATGACGCCCTCCCACAACGAGAGCTGCGCCGCCTGGCCGTCATTTGACAGCCGGCGGTCGCAAGCAGGTTAAAATTAGATTTTGAACGTTCGAGTCCCATAGACTTTAATAGGGTTCTAAAGTTCACACAAATTTTAGGTCTGTTCGCAGGTTCTGGTGCGAAACGAACCAGGGGGTGTTCGGCTCATCCCTATTGTTAACTCCTTGTTGGTGCACATATCAATGTGTAGAGTTATATAAACTAGATACACTATAGTCTTTTCCCATTTTGAACTACTGGAATTGTTACTTACCAATCATACTGTAATAAATTAGCTTTTCTGCAATAATGGCAGGGACTAGTTAAACTGTATGTAATAATAGAGTCCTCAATTATTATATGACTTTATTTACTAAAAAGGAGCTGGTCTAAATTGAATGAGCTGTAGACATCTTTATGGAGATCATTGACTAAACAAATGCTTGTGTGCAGTAGGAATGAGCAAAATTAAAAGTGCTACGTTTTCAAAACTTTTTTATTTGCCATTCAGCCATGCAAGGCCTTGGACTCAATGCAGAAGATTAATTATAATGGTTTTTAAGGGTTCAACAGATTTTAAACATCTCCTAAGGGTTAAAAATGTTCATATATCTTTTACTTGTTCTTATAAAATTAAATAGACCTTATTTAGCTGGGACTATGATGTTACATGAACATGGTGTGATAGATAGAAAAAGTGTTACACAACACAATAATGAATCAAATATAAACAACAACACATGTAGGGGTTCATGCACTCAAGTGCATATAAATATGTGACAACTCTATAACTATGGAGAAAAAAGATACTAGCAGGAAGTTAGAAAAAATGTCCAATGTAGTCTCTTAAACATTTAAACAGCTAAATGCTCTGCCTTGTTCCGTCTTCAAACATCCTTTATAATGAATGAAGTGCATAGTGGACAAAACACTTATATATGCAAAACATTTCTTAAGGTGGTGCACTACTTTCTTAATAGAGGTATGGACTTCAGAGGGCGAGATATCATTTTGCCCCTGTTCAAATCATTAGTAAGACCTCATCTGGTATTTGCAGTTCAGTTTTGGGCACCAGTTCACAAAAGGGATATCTGGGAACTGGAGAAAGTGCAGAGAAAGGCAACCAAACTCATAAGAGCTATGGAGGAGCTCAGCTATGAGGAAAGATTAGAGGAACTGAATTAATTCTCTCATGAGAAGAGGAGATTAGGGGGGATATGATCAACATGTACAAATACATAAGTGGTCCATATAGTGAACTTGGTGTTGAATTATTCACTTTAAGGTCATCGCAGAGGACAAGGGGGTCCTCTCCAAATACGGAAAGGTTTCTTCACACTAAGAGCTGTGAAAATGTGTAATGGACTCCCTCCAGAGGTTGTTCTGGCTAGCTCAGTAGATTGCTTTAAAAAAGGCCTGGATTCTTTCCTAAATCTAGATAATATAACTGGGTACTGACATGGATCAGGAAGGATTTTTTTCCCCTGATGTAGCAAATTGGAGCATTCTTTGCTGGGGTTTTTTGCCTCCCTCTGGATCAACTGTAGGTGAAGGGTTGTGTATATGGGATTGTATTATTTATTAATTTTTTGGTTGAACTAGATGGACTTGCGTCTTTTTTCAACCTAACTATGTAACTTTTAAACCTAACTATGTAACTATATTTGTGAGCAGGGACGTGCGGTGAGGTCAGTGGCTGGTGGGGCACTGGCTAGTATCAGAGGCAGATACAGAGGCTCTCGTTAGAGCGAGAGCAATAATTATAGCACTAGACCTCCTCTCCTCCTCTACTCTAAACATATAACCTGTAAAAAATGTGAAAGCCTCTCCTATGGAGATTTATAAGTACTGAAGTTTGGCGCCATTCCACAAGTGTGCACAATTTTAACCACTTAAGGACAGGGCCTATTTTTAAAACTTGTTGTTTACAAGTTAAAATCATTTTTTTCTTGCTAGAAAATTACTTGGAACCCCAAACATTATATATATTTTTTTTCTAACACCCTAGAGAATAAAATGGTGGTCATTGCAATACTTTCTGTCACACCGTATTTGTGCAGCAGTCTTACAATACACTTGTTTGAATTAAAAAATAAGACAACAGTAAAGTAGCCCAATATTTTTTATATTGTGAAAGATGATGTTACGCCGAGTAAATTGATACCCAACATGATACGCTGCAAAATTGCGCCCGCTTGTGGAATGGCGACAAACTTTTACCCTTAAAAATCTCCATAGGCCACGTTTAAAAAATTCTACAGGTTGCATGTTTTGAGTTACAGAGGAGTTATAAGGCGAGAAATAATTGCTCTCACTCTAACAATCGTGGTGATACCTAACATGTTTGGTTTGAACACTGTTTTCATATGCAGGCGCTACTCACGTATGTGTTTGCTTCTGCACACAAGCTCGTTGGGACAGGACACGTTAAATTTATTTTTTTCTTATTTATTTTACTTTTTATTTTTTATTTTTACACTGTTCTTTTATTCCTATTACAAGGAACGCCAACATCCCTTGAAGCATGACAGGACCGCTTAAATATGAGATCTGGGTTCAAAAAGACCTCAGATCTCATATTTACAATAAAATGCAATAATAAAAAAATGTTTTTTGTAAAAAAATGTCCCTTTAAGAGCTATGGGCAAAAGTGACCTTTTGACTACGCTTCAGCCCTGCAATGGTATGGAGCTGGGTGGGGGCCATCTTCCCCTCACTCAGCTCAATGCCAAGCAGGGGAAAGGACCCGATCACCTTCGCTACTGCCGGTGGCTCCGGTAAGCTGCGGAGGGCACCGGAGAGCGGCTGGAGGGGTGGTCCTCTCCCACCACGGAGACCACTTTTATCTGAAACCGGACTGCCTGCTGAAGTAATGGGTACCAGGGTTATGGCAGCTAGCTGCTGCAATAACAATGATATTCCACTTCAAATAGCCTCTGTATAATGACGTTGGGCGGTCCGTAAGTGATTAAAATGTGACATGTTAGGTATCTATTTACTCAATGTAACATCATCTTTCACATTATACAAAAAAATGGCGCTAACATTAGTGTTGTTCATTGTTCATTGTTTATAATGTTTATTCATGAAACAGTTATTCCCCCCTAAGAAAACGCGTTTAAAAAAATTGCTGCGCAAATACCGTGTGACATAAAAAGTTGCAACAACCACCATTTTATTCCATAGGGTGTCTGCTAAAACAAAATATATAATATCTGGGGGTTCTGAGTAATTTTCTAGCAAAAAAAAAAATATGATTTTTGCATGTAGGAGAGAAGTGTCAGAATCAGCTTGTGTGGCAAGGGATTAATTAACATAAGTAATATACAAAAGAAGGAACAAGAGGGGGTTTAGCCAACCTGACGGACTATTGCGGTACCTGAACAGAAATGGATATTCCGTGATAGATAATTCATATAAATATTTTTTTATTATACAAAATTAAACAATGATATACATAAACATAAAAATAAAAGGAAAGAAAAAAGTTTTTTCATTGAATATAAAACATGCAATATACAAACATTAATCGTTCTGAAATGCTGATCAGAGGATGGTTGACGCGTTTCGCTTTTGGCTTCATCAGAACCAAAGGACAGCAATTCTAAAATCTGTGATATATTTATAAGAAAGAAAAAATGAAAATTACTTGAGAGTGAGCCGTTGAGTCTTCCCAGATATACAATGAGATACTTAATAGCGACATGCATTCACAGATAGTTAGTCTTTGCCTACCTTACAGGTATGTATTCCTGTTTGAGGATATCCACCTCAGTGGTGGAGACATAACTTTATGTTGTCACATGGGGTAAAGGAAGTCCCTGGAGGGATATACTCGCCAGATTAGTTTATTGAAGAGTTAATTCCGATGGGGATCGTGGCAACTACTGAGAGAAAAAAAAAAAGATCCATTCCCTTTAGCCAGTTCCTCCGGATCAGAAGAAACTGTACGGAGGAAGAGGATTTCCAGAGAGAAAGTGATGGACTAACTCTAAGACTATTAGATAGAGGCTATACCAAAACATGCCTCAAGAAGGCTTTTAATAGGGTCAAGGTTTTGACCAGGAAAGATCTTCTCTTCAAAAATAAGAAAAAGAATTTTGATGATAACACCCGTATTATATTGCAGTTTTCAAATGAACATGAGAGGATCTGCAAAATCATCACCAAGAATTGGTCGATCCTTACAGATGATCCAGTTGTTGGTAATTTGGTCTCACCCCGTCCCTTGATCTCATATAGAAAGACAGTTTCGATTGGTAACTTAGTCACACAAAGTGAATATAAAGGAATGTCTAGAAAGGATCCATGTAAGAATTTTGGAACCTTTCCATGTGGAAATTGTGCTCAATGCTCAGTTATTGGCCAGAGGACCACACTGACGCTGCCAAATGGGGTAGACTTCTCCCTGAGACACTATGCATCATGCCAGACTCAGGGGGTGGTGTACCTCATGCAGTGTCAGTGTGGTTCTTTTTATGTAGGCAAGACCAGACAAAAACTTAGTAAGCGAGTTGAAAAGCATATGCATGATATGAAGATTTGTAATCTATATCTGCCTTTGGGGCGCCATATAGCTAAAAAACATAATTATAGATTACCGAAAGTGAACTTCACTGTCCTTGATAGACTACATATTCCAATCAGAGGAGGAGATAGGAACAAGGTTCTTCTTCAACGGGAAATGCGTTGGATTAGAACCTTGAAGGCAACCACCCCCCCAGGCCTAAACGAGGTGGAAAGTTTTAGACCATTTCTGGATGGTTACAGTTCAGGAAAAACTGATTAAATGACCACTGGAAGTAGCTTTAGGCTCCTTTCATACAATAATAATATAAAAAATCTTTAAAAACTTTTAGACTCTTTCTCCCTAATTCTTCTCTTTGCAGGTCCCACAGTTTTAGGGGGGGGTTCCCTTTGAGATTTCTTGTCTCTCTCTTTTAGTAATTTGCTGGGTGGGGTGATGGGTTCAGTTAGGGGGTTTTCTTTATGTATCCTTGTAGGATAATACTCGTAAATGTATGTTTTGACTGTATTATTGTAAATGGCTTTGCCTCCTGGGGTTTTATTCACTGATAAAAAGAAATTTTGATGTTCCAATCTTTTGCTTGGCAGGGGCCTTTTCGTGTTCCTCCACTACTCTCTACCTGGCATCTCAACCCCAATAGACCCATAGGTTCCCTACCCCATGATGATGTTTCATCGTGGGAATTCTTTCTTAGGGGGTTAAATCCCTCCATCTTCCATCTTTCGATGGTTTGTTTGGAGGTGATTTAGGGTCTCTTGGGGCAGTGGCCATCCAGAGGTTCGGGAATACATTTTCCGACCCTCTTGTGTTGACCCCTTATGTTTTGCCAGTGGTTTTAGTCCTTATTGTCGCTTTATTTTGAGGGATGGGGGTTTCCCCCACCGATATACCTGGGCCCCTACTAGGCTCTAGGATATTGGGTGAGGGGGCCCCCCCATTTACCTCCATGCAACAACAGACTCCCTCCCAGTATTTATCCTTTACCCCCTAGCCCATTCCATCTGGGTGCGGGAGATTTCCGCTCTCTTGGGGGTATTCGGACCAACTTCCCCGGGTGGTTCCCCTTCTTCGTGCCCCACCCTTTCTGTCCCAAGAGGGCAGAGTGGGTGGTGACGGGGGTGGATGTTTGGGTTGCTCGCGTGGCCGCCTGCATCCCTTGGTGGCGTGGCACCACGTTTGCGGTCCTTTTTCGTTCATGTCTGATGTAAGCTACCCTGCGCATGCGCACCCATTTCCTGGGCCGCATGCGCCACCAACACACCTTTTGGCTGGGATTGCACATCGCGCATGCGCTCTGTGCAGTGCGCGATGGTGCTGCAGAGGGCAGGGACGTCACTAGACGCCTTCTGGGCCGCGCTCCCTTTCGCTGCGGGTGGCTGCGTGCGCACACTCGCGCCGCCCCCTTTGCATGTATTGTCTTTTCCCTTTGTTTGCCATCCGGGATTAGAGGCAGCCCAATGGGCGGGATCTTGCGTGACGACTCCGGACGCCCTCTGCGTCTGACATCGTCCGGCAACACCCCAGGGGCGGGACAGAGTCTTTCTACACCTACATAAGGACGCCTGAGACGGCATATGGCGTCATTCCCTTCCACAGCATTGAGCTGTGTGAGCTGCTCTTTACTACAGGGACATCTTGGGAGGCTTTTTCCTGGAATATCTCCACCTTTGGACCCTTTGATTATGGACCTCAGGGTGAGTCATTTATGTGTGGCAAATGAGGGATATTTTGGTTTCCCTTTCAAGAGCACCACTGTTTCTAGACTTTATATCCAGGTTTTTTTTTTTCACTCCCCTTTTTTTCCTTTGGTGGTTTTTAGGTTTTCATGCCATTAGATTTATGGAATTTTTTCATCCGGGCCGTCTTGTAGAGAGTATGGGAATGCGGCCTTTCCCCTGTGCCAGTACTTGGACGTCCTTTCTTTTCGGAAAGTGAATGGGAGGCAATGATATATATGCGATGTTGTGTATGACTATGTAAGTGTATTATTCGTATATACTGAACATATGTATACTTTTATGTAATATATGATTCTCTACTCCATGTCAAAGTGGGGCACAGAATTTTTCTATATATAATTGACATGTCTTGATATTCTGTAGATGGTGACTATAATTCCCTGAGGAAGATAGGCATATTATCAGCCATTTGGAAACGTGTCAAAGGAATTCTTCACCTACTTCAGCTATGCATATCATTTTGTATTATTTGTCATGTTGTTTTTAAAAAAATCTATATATGTTTCTCCATAAATTTTGTACAATAAATTTATAAAAATTACCTTATGTAGCTTATATTTATCTTATGTAACTTATATGTTTATTATAGTTGCCGGTAAAGTCCCACCTCTAGAGGTTTTTCTATAGTTGCCGGTAAAGTCCCACCTCTAGAGGATTTTTTCTATACCAGTTCCTAAGGGATGATGGCAACAAATATGTTCTCTATCACGGAATATCCGTTTCTGTTCAGGTACCGCAATAGTCCGTCAGGTTGGCTAAACCCCCTCTTGTTCCTTCTTTTGTAATAAAAAATCCATTTAGAATTAAAGTAATGAGAAGCAAATGGAGACACCGCAGTCTACCTCCCTGTTGTTGATTGCTGCTCGCTGACATATTAATATCATTTTGTAAGTGCAATTTATTAATTTATTAAATTCTTTTGAATATACTTACTGCACTATGAAGGTCCTTTAGTTTTATATTTCCAAGTTGATTCAGAAATATTAACTGCTCTTTCGGATCCCAATCAGGTCCTGGGGAGACCACTAATTTCTCCAGGCTGGGTGAGACTGTCCTGGCAGTCACGGCCTTCTGGTAAGCAGGCTAGCTCACTTTTTGGGTGTCGATCTGACTGCACTACAATTCGTTTGAAGATTTATGTCACGTTTTTCTTCCTGCAACTTACCTTCACTGGGTTAACACTCTGCTTAGACCCATATGAACTTTATTGTGATTGGGACTCTGCCTTAGTTTTCTTTTTTACAAATTTTTCACTGATTCACAATTTTTTTTATAAGTAATTCATATTTAATATTTATAATTTCAATATTTTTTGTTGCTACATTCTACATAGACCCATATGGACTTTATTGTGTATGAGACTTTGTCTTTTTTTGTCTTATTTTTTCACTGATTCGTAATTTTATATATGCAATTTATTAATATTATTTGTATTATTAGTGCTGCACTTCCTTTTCAATTTTTACTTTGTTTGTAGTTTTTTGTACTGAACTCATAGGTGCTGGCTGCTTTTCTTATAGATTCACATATTCAGTTTGTAGATTTACATATTTGTGTATTTTAGCGCAGCGTTAGCCTTTTGGATTCCTTTTTAAAATATACAAATAATTATTCTATATTGTTTTTAAGGCAATTTACTATATTTTCAAAATCTGTACTCAAGCAGGTGGCTTAACGGACAAATTACTGAAGTTTGAAATTATGACTTCCAACCAGTAATTTCACAGTAAATAGATAAATAATAAATTATTATGTTACAACATATAGCATATAAATATATGATTTAGCTTAAATATAACAGTACCTTTTCAGCAGCAAATCCTCATTCTCCCTCTTTACTGTGTGAGAAAAACATGGGATTGTGGGTAAATCTTATACACATAAACCCATGTTTTTTCCTTGTGGTTAAGAGGGCTGGGCTGGAAGGGAGCATTTGTCTTTTAGTCACATGCCCCTTCTTTGACACAGCAGTGAGAGGCGCACCTCTACTGCAGCATTTTTATTGGACAGTTGGGACCAATGGTACTTTACCATTGGCCCATAACTCCAAGCTTTTTATTGACCTTAGTGCCTCTGACAAGAAGTGAGGAGAGGCACTGTAAGCTCATCTTCTCAGTCTGCTGCAAACAGTGTGTGTCAGCTTGTATTAAAGTTGCCGCTCTGTATTTAGTTTCTGACAGGCTGCACAAGGAGCACCATATCTCTGAAACCATAGGTCATAGGAGCCCCGCATTTTTACCAGTGGTGGGGTAGCACTTAGGCTACATACCCCCAAACCTCCCTATGACCCCAGCTCGCTGAGCTATGACCCTCGAAGCTCAATTTTTTTTAATGTTTATGGCAGGTGAGGCCCTGCCTCACCTTCCTCCCCTGACTGCGCATCCCTGCTTGTGAGTGTGATTTATTATTTTGCTTTTAATAAAGTTGATAGTGTTTTTACAATGCTACACTATCCAAGCCTTTCTTTTGTGAGTGAAGGAGTCCTGTAGGTTTATGTGGTGTTGATAAATGATTATCCAAGAAACATTGAGGAGGATCGTGGGAGAGCAGTGTTGCCTTGGAGTGAACCCCTTAAATGGAATGCACATCTGACCTATTTTTAACCAAATAGCTCCAAACAGTAAGGTGAGAGCTGAGTGTAAATAGTGGTGTGACTCTCTGCACTTGTTGAAAATATTTTTTTTTGTTTGTTATTTTCACATTATCACTAGTAGTTTTGCAACTGACAGAGGAATGCTCAGAGGATATCCTTTGACTATTTTTTTTTTTACATGAACATGGTGTATTGTCACCATTATCTATTTGTTTCCTGTGTAACCATTGCACATTTTTGGCTTGTGTCGTGAAGCAATAGCTCATTTGCTGGCTTCATACTGCAATAATTGCCCATTTTCTGCTGATGTATTGTCACAAGTTCCCATTTATAAAAAAAAAGTGAAGACATAATTCTGCAACACAGAGGGGGTTATTTACTAAAGGCAAATCCACTTTGCACTACAAGTGCAAAGTGCACTTTAAAATGCACTGAAAGTGCACTTGGAAGTACAGTCGCTGTAGATCTGAGGGGGACATGCAAGGAAAATAAAAACAGAATTTTAGCTTGCACATGATAAAAAATAATAAAATCAGCAGAGCTTCCACTCATTTCAGATCTACCCCTCAGATTTACAGCGACTGCACTTCCAAGTGCAATTTCAAGTGAACTTTGCACTTGTAGTTTGCACTTGTAGTGCAAAGTGGATTTGCCTTTCGTAAATAACCCCCAGAGTCACAATTCTGCCTTATTACCTTAGAATTCTTACTTTCTTTCCTAAATTTCAGACTTGCCACCTTAGAGTTTGAGATTTTATCTTAGAGTTCTAAGTGTTTATGTTTTTTGTGGTGGAGTCATTTCATTTTTTGATAATCAATCACGTGGCTTGATGGCAAAGTGATGTACAGAGAGATAGCCAGAATGATAAAAAGGAAGACAAGTTGATTCTACAATTATATCAAGGAATTAGCTTTTTATTATACCATGAGACTATTAAGCTGAAGAGCATTTACAGTGAATGGACTTTACTGAAGTTTGTCATAAACAAAAGTGCATGCTTGTCAAAGTACCAAAGATTGTACCATAGACCGTAATGATTATCTCTACTGAACAACAGCACATTCATAAAATATACAGGCAGAGGTACAGGATAATGTTTAAACAATGCTTCCAGGCACACGATATGACCATGTGTATAGTGCACAATTTTTCTATTATATTAAGATGTGAAAATCAATATGTTTGTTCGAGCTTTAGATCAAATTTACCTTTGGTCTGTTGAAGGGACTGGTTAAAAAAAGTTACAAATAATCATTCCTAGAGGAATGAATGTTTGAACCTGCAGGTTTCCTAAGACTGATTGCTTATGACCGTAGGTAGCCTAACTCTCCTGGAGCTATGATATATGCCATTGCTTCTCACCCTAACTGTAGTTTGAGATTGGCTGTGGGCTCAATCAAGTACAGTTTGCTGGGGTCAGTGTGTGCAGCTCTAATTCATTACTTGCTGTAATGTGTATGATTGGAGACCAGTAGCTGAAGAGAAGTGTGAGTCAATGCGCCAATATACTGTATTTAACTGTAAAGTGGGGGTACAGCAACTTTTTACATGGAAGTAAACAGGAGCTTTAACAGAGGCTTCAATCACCCTCCAAATTGACATCTATAGTTTAGTGCCATGAACACCCTTACTTAAATATTTCAACAGCTATGCATGACAAACCATTTAGAACATTCCATATTCACATTAAAGCTCCCTTTATAGTTGGAGGATAGAACAAGTTTTAAAGATTTGTTTATCTTGATTTAGCTTATTCTTTGAATATGTTGTTTGTGAAGATTTTGAATTACACAAAATCTAAAATAATCAATTATATCACAGGATAACTAGCACATTTGCTTCACATCACCGTACGGCTCACCAGGTTTTATAATGGCTTTGATTAAAAGCTGTAGGATTTGTTCTTTCACAGTTCCGCAAAGACCAAGAGGCTTAGGTGTAAAGCCGCTGACATATCATATAATCAGTGCAGAGCAAAGGCAATGTCTTATAGAGGGGGTTCTCTGGGAAAAAATGTGAAAGGCTTAACAATTCCTCTTATTTAATTTTGCAGGAGCATGCATTGACAGGCAATTTACAGGTAACAGAATGGTACACCCATGGGCTGTCAAGCTGATATGAAGAAATGGTGGAGTTATTTTAGGCAGGGTGTAGAGAAAACATGTATGTAGCTATCATTTCCCATATTCCAGATTACTGACATTTTTTTTTCCAATTAACGTTTTTTATTCATCAACATATTCAAACAGGTTATGTAACTTTACATACATTTTAGCAGAAAAGAGCTCCCATAGTCAAGAAATATGCTTCATGCGCGTTGTGATCAGTCCATGGGTGTGCCCGTTGGTGCAACATTATTTTCTTAAACAGCATTCCCACTACAAAAATGTAGGGGTTAGATCTTTAGCATATAGCACCTATGGTGACGTTTATGTAGAAACATGCAGGTTTGGTCTGCTTTACAGATGGTAGGAAAGAAGAAAAAGAGGGGGGGGGGGAGAAAGTGAGAAGAGAGGGTGAAGAAAAGGCTGGGAAGGGATGGGGGGGGGGGGTAAGAAGAGAGGGGATGTAGATACGTTCTCACCTCAACTGCCACAGTAAGTAATATACAAATATTCGGCCAATCCCCCGAAGACGTCCATTCGTGATAAAACACATAGGGTGGAGCCTCCAACATGACGTCATTACGTTCTTTCCTTCCCAGATGTTGGAGTGATGATTAGTATAGGAAGTAATGAGAAGCAAATGGAGACACCGCAGTCTACCTCCCTGTTGTTGATTGCTGCTCGCTGACATATTAATATCATTTTGTAAGTGCAATTTATTAATTTATTAAATTCTTTTGAATATACTTACTGCACTATGAAGGTCCTTTAGTTTTATATTTCCAAGTTGATTCAGAAATATTAACTGCTCTTTCGGATCCCAATCAGGTCCTGGGGAGACCACTGATTTCCCCAGGCTGGGTGAGACTGTCCTGGCAGTCACGGCCTTCTGGTAAGCAGGCTAGCTCACTTTTTGGGTGTCGATCTGACTGCACTACAATTCGTTTGAAGATTTGTGTCACGTTTTTCTTCCTGCAACTTACCTTCACTGGGTTAACACTCTGCTTAGACCCATATGAACTTTATTGTGATTGGGACTCTGCCTTAGTTTTCTTTTTTACAAATTTTTCACTGATTCACAATTTTTTTTATAAGTAATTCATATTTAATATTTATAATTTCAATATTTTTTGTTGCTACATTCTACATAGACCCATATGGACTTTATTGTGGATGAGACTTTGTCTTTTTTTGTCTTATTTTTTCACTGATTTGTAATTTTATATATGCAATTTATTAATATTATTTGTATTATTAGTGCTGCACTTCCTTTTCAATTTTTACTTTGTTTGTAGTTTTTTGTACTGAACTCATAGGTGCTGGCTGCTTTTCTTATAGATTCACATATTCAGTTTGTAGATTTACATATTTGTGTATTTTAGCGCAGCGTTAGCCTTTTGGATTCCTTTTTAAAATATACAAATAATTATTCTATATTGTTTTTAAGGTAATTTACTATATTTTCAAAATCTGTACTCAAGCAGGTGGCTTAACGGACAAATTACTGAAGTTTGAAATTATGACTTCCAACCAGTAATTTCACAGTAAATAGATAAATAATAAATTATTATGTTACAACATATAGCATATAAATATATGATTTAGCTTAAATATAACAGTACCTTTTCAGCAGCAAATCCTCATTCTCCCTCTTTACTGTGTGAGAAAAACATGGGATTGTGGGTAAATCTTATACACATAAACCCATGTTTTTTCCTTGTGGTTAAGAGGGCTGGGCTGGAAGGGAGCATTTGTCTTTTAGACACATGCCCCTTCTTTGACACAGCAGTGAGAGGCGCACCTCTACTGCAGCATTTTTATTGGACAGTTGGGACCAATGGTACTTTACCATTGGCCCAAGACTCCAAGCTTTTTATTGACCTTAGTGCCTCTGACAAGAAGTGAGGAGAGGCACTGTAAGCTCATCTTCTCAGTCTGCTGCAAACAGTGTGTGTCAGCTTGTATTAAAGTTGCCGCTCTGTATTTAGTTTCTGACAGGCTGTACAAGGAGCACCATATCTCTGAAACCATAGGTCGTAGGAGCCCCGCATTTTTACCAGTGGTGGGGTAGCACTTAGGCTACATACCCCCAAACCTCCCTATGACCCCAGCTCGCTGAGCTATGACCCTCGAAGCTCAATTTTTTTTTATGTTCATGGCAGGTGAGGCCCTGCCTCACCTTCCTCCCCTGACTGCGCATCCCTGCTTGTGAGTGTGATTTATTATTTTGCTTTTAATAAAGTTGATAGTGTTTTTACAATGCTACACTATCCAAGCCTTTCTTTTGTGAGTGAAGGAGTCCTGTAGGTTTATGTGGTGTTGATAAATGATTATCCAAGAAACATTGAGGAGGATCGTGGGAGAGCAGTGTTGCCTTGGAGTGAACCCCTTAAATGGAATGCACATCTGACCTATTTTTAACCAAATAGCTCCAAACAGTAAGGTGAGAGCTGAGTGTAAATAGTGGTGTGACTCTCTGCACTTGTTGAAAATATTTTTTTTTGTTTATTTGTTATTTTCACATTATCACTGGTAGTTTTGCAACTGACAGAGGAATGCTCAGAGGATATCCTTTGACTATTTTTTTTTTTTACATGAACATGGTGTATTGTCACCATTATCTATTTGTTTCCTGTGTAACCATTGCACATTTTTGGCTTGTGTCGTGAAGCAATAGCTCATTTGCTGGCTTCATACTGCAATAATTGCCCATTTGCTGCTGATGTATTGTCACAAGTTCCCATTTATAAAAAAAAAAGTGAAGACATAATTTTGCAACACAGAGGGGGTTATTTACTAAAGGCAAATCCACTTTGCACTACAAGTGCAAAGTGCACTTTAAAATGCACTGAAAGTGCACTTGGAAGTACAGTCGCTATAGATCCGAGGGGGACATGCAAGGAAAATAAAAACAGAATTTTAGCTTGCACATGATTGGATAATAAAATCAGCAGAGCTTCCACTCATTTCAGATCTACCCCTCAGATTTACAGCGACTGCACTTCCAAGTGCAATTTCAAGTGAACTTTGCACTTGTAGTTTGCACTTGTAGTGCAAAGTGGATTTGCCTTTCGTAAATAACCCCCAGAGTCACAATTCTGCCTTATTACCTTAGAATTCTTACTTTCTTTCCTAAATTTCAGACTTGCCACCTTAGAGTTTGAGATTTTATCTTAGAGTTCTAAGTGTTTATGTTTTTTGTGGTGGAGTCATTTCATTTTTTGATAATCAATCACGTGGCTTGATGGCAAAGTGATGTACAGAGAGATAGCCAGAATGATAAAAAGGAAGACAAGTTGATTCTACAATTATATCAAGGAATTAGCTTTTTATTATACCATGAGACTATTAAGCTGAAGAGCATTTACAGTGAATGGACTTTACTGAAGTTTGTCATAAACAAAAGTGCATGCTTGTCAAAGTACCAAAGATTGTACCATAGACCGTAATGATTATCTCTACTGAACAACAGCACATTCATAAAATATGCAGGCAGAGGTACAGGATAATGTTTAAACAATGCTTCCAGGCACACGATATGACCATGTGTATAGTGCACAATTTTTCTATTATATTAAGATGTGAAAATCAATATGTTTGTTCGAGCTTTAGATCAAATTTACCTTTGGTCTGTTGAAGGGACTGGTTAAAAAAAGTTACAAATAATCATTCCTAGAGGAATGAATGTTTGAACCTGCAGGTTTCCTAAGACTGATTGCTTATGACCGTAGGTAGCCTAACTCTCCTGGAGCTATGATATATGCCATTGCTTCTCACCTTAACTGTAGTTTGAGATTGGCTGTGGGCTCAATCAAGTACAGTTTGCTGGGGTCAGTGTGTGCAGCTCTAATTCATTACTTGCTGTAATGTGTATGATTGGAGACCAGTAGCTGAAGAGAAGTGTGAGTCAATGCGCCAATATACTGTATTTAACTGTAAAGTGGGGGTACAGCAACTTTTTACATGGAAGTAAACAGGAGCTTTAACAGAGGCTTCAATCACCCTCCAAATTGACATCTATAGTTTAGTGCCATGAACACCCTTACTTAAATATTTCAACAGCTATGCATGACAAACCATTTAGAACATTCCATATTCACATTCAAGCTCCCTTTATAGTTGGAGGATAGAACAAGTTTTAAAGATTTGTTTATCTTGATTTAGCTTATTCTTTGAATATGTTGTTTGTGAAGATTTTGAATTACACAAAATCTAAAATAATCAATTATATCACAGGATAACTAGCACATTTGCTTCACATCACCGTACGGCTCACCAGGTTTTATAATGGCTTTGATTAAAAGCTGTAGGATTTGTTCTTTCACAGTTCCGCAAAGACCAAGAGGCTTAGGTGTAAAGCCGCTGACATATCATATAATCAGTGCAGAGCAAAGGCAATGTCTTATAGAGGGGGTTCTCTGGGAAAAAATGTGAAAGGCTTAACAATTCCTCTTATTTAATTTTGCAGGAGCATGCATTGACAGGCAATTTACAGGTAACAGAATGGTACACCCATGGGCTGTCAAGCTGATATGAAGAAATGGTGGAGTTATTTTAGGCAGGGTGTAGAGAAAACATGTATGTAGCTATCATTTCCCATATTCCAGATTACTGACATTTACGTTCTCTACTGTACAATTCACCCATGACTTATAATAAAGTGTGCATGCTCTTTTTCTCAATTAGGTATTAGCATTACGGACATGCTATGGAATGGTTGATATACTAGTCATGCTATTAATAATAGTATTAAAATGATAAATACAGACAAAAAGTATTTTTTTTTTATTTAACTTGCAGATCCCCAAAAGTATTGGCAAACATTATTAAAAATAGCCCAAGATTCATATACTTTATATTGATTTAATTTGGTTCTATTCTATCAGCCCTATTGACATTACAAGAATAGTTTTGCACAGCATTAATTTTTAGTGTCTAATACATAAAGAGTATTTGATAGGTACAGCCATATTTTGGAATACACAGTCATTCTCCTGGGTTTCGAGGTTAGGCTGAGAAAGAGCCCAGCATAGCTTAAATTTATGTTGAAATATATTTTTAGCAGACATTCTGAAAGGAGCATGAAAAATATTTGTTGCAATTGATTGATTATATTCTTCTCTCAAAACATATAAGTTTACTGAAAAAACTGCCCTGGTCAACTATGCAATCTGATAGCATCTGAAATGTTTTAAAGGCCAGTCCTCCCCAAACCGATATATCAGCTGTTGGTTGATGCTGACAGCTTCTTATATCTCTCAGGCATTTATTGGTGAGACCTCAGCACTTGTGTTACTGAATTTTGCTTACCTGATCTGGCCATTAAGAGGGGTTCTTACTCTTTTTGTTGGATTTATTATATACTTTCCTTTATATATTGGGATAAGCAAAGATGTGCAAATCAAAATGCAAGGTCTACAGGAACAGAGTAGAGCATTATGGCAGAAAGATCTTGCTGATGCAGTGGATAGATGGATAACCAAGGCATGCAATGGTTTCACAATGAGTCACTGTGTTTGGCAGCAGCGCAGTGTACACATAGTTTTAGCTGCACATTGCTATAGGCTTCTATTATGTCCTGTGGTGTTGATGCATTTTCTGAAGGCACACCAAAAGTCCTGCATGCAAGACCTTTGATGCGCTTCCAGAAACGCACTAAAACTGTGGGGTATAATAGAAGTCTAGAGCAAAAAGCACCTAACCTGCACCAAAACCATGCTACATTGCACTGAACCTTTGCTGCGACTAAAGCATAGTGGGTCAGTTTGAAGCTACCCATAGAAGAAGCCAGGTGTCCATCTATAGCCAGCCAGCCAGCAGGCTCCATCTATAACAAAATATTACCTTTTGATTTAGTTATGCTTGAAAACCTTACCGTTTCCTTATTTTTAAAAATTTAGTTTATTTGAACTATAAAAACAATGATTCAATAATTAAAACAGTAAAATGTAATCTTACTGTTGCATGCCACAATGCCCAGTTGAATAATGTATTGTACTTAAAACTGAGCTTGAGGCAAAAAGCCAAATACCGTATATACTCGAGTATAAGCCGAGTTTTTCAGCACATTTTTTTGTGCTGAAAGTGCCCCCCTCGGCTTATACTCGAGTCAAGCACTTTTCTGCAGCAAAAGAAAAAATTCCGACCCGACTTTGGGGCCCCATATCTCGGGGACACCTGGAGCTAGGAACCCCAAATTTGGCATTCAAACCCAGTTGAACTAGCACTACAACATATCCAAAGATGGGGTTCCTAGCACTAAGTGGCCCCGAGATACAGGGCCCCAAATCGGTCAACTGTGTCCATCTGCATGGGCACAGTGAGGCTGCAAATGGGCATTGTTGACCCTCTTTTCCACTTACAGTAGCTGCGCATTTCTCACCCTAGACTTATACTCGAGTCAATAAGTTTTCCCAGTTGTTTGTGGTAAAATTAGGTGCCTCGGCTTATATTCGGGTCGGCCTATACTCGAGTATATACGGTACATCAGTAAATTAAATATACAGAAGCGGTCTTATTTTTCAAAGAATTTATATTTATTGCGTCCCAGTCATGAGATTTTTATATCCCTGCCAGAGCACAACCAGGATTGTGACCCCCTTTTGTTCTTCAATAGTAAAGCAACACAGCTTAGTTACCTCCCCACTCTCCACCTGTGCTTGGATAGTGAAGGGGCAGTAACAGACTAATGAGATCATCTCTGTGCACCTTTAGCCTGGCTTCAGACTAGTGCGGTGCGAATTCAAGGCCCTGCGTGACTGCGCAGTGAAACGCCGGCTGTTCTGCAGATTGTACGCGTTTTAGGTGCGAATCAGCTGCTAGCATGAATTCGCAACTCATTGTACTACTTCTGAGAGGGAAGTCCACGCCAAATTTTTATAAAAAAACTGGCATGGGTTCCCCCTCCAGAGGCATACCAGGCCAATAGGTCTGGTATGGATTTTAAGGGTACCCCTATGCCGAAAAAACGGCGTGGGGGTCCCCCCAAAATCCACACCAGACCCTTATCCGAGAACGCAGCCTGGCAGGTCAGGAAAGGGGGTGGGGACGAGCGAGCGCCCCCCCCCCTCCTGAACCGTACCAGGCCGCATGCCCTCAACATGGGGGGTGGGTGCTTTGGGGAAGGGGGCGCCCTGCGGCCCCCCCACCCCAAAGCACCTTGTCCCCATGTTGATGAGGACAAGGGCCTCTTCCCGACAACCCTGGCCGTTGGTTGTCGGGGTCTGCGGGCGGGGGGCTTATCGGAATCCGGGAGCCCCCTTTAATAAGGGGGCCCCCAGATCCCGGCCCCCCACCCTATGTGAATGAGTATGGGGTACGATGTACCCCTACCCATTCACCTAAGGTGTAAAGTGTAAATAAAAAAACATACAATTTTTTAAAAATATTTTATTGCACTGCTCCGGGGGTCTTCTTCCGTCTTGGGGGGTCTTCTCGCCGGACTCTTTCGCTATTTTACCTAGCTCTTTTAAGGGTGGGGGTAGGGGTACATCGTACCCCATACTCATTCACATAGGGTGGGGGGCCAGGATCTGGGGGCCCCCTTATTAAAGGGGGCTCCCGGATTCTGATAAGCCCCCCGCCCGCAGACCCCGACAACCAACGGCCAGGGTTGTCGGGAAGAGGCCCTTGTCCTCATCAACATGGGGACAAGGTGCTTTGGGGTGGGGGGCCGCAGGGCGCCCCCTTCCCCAAAGCACCCACTCCCTCATGTTGAGGGCATGCGGCCTGGTACGGTTCAGGGGGGGGGGGGCGCTGCTCGTCCCCACCCCCTTTCCTGACCTGCCAGGCTGCGTGCTCGGATAAGGGCCTGGTGTGGATTTTGGGGGGACCCCCACGCCGTTTTTTCGGCGTAGGGGTACCCTTAAAATCCATACCAGACCTAAGGGCCTGGTATGCCTCTGGAGGGGAATCCATGCCGTTTTTTTTTTTTTCTTCAAAAATTGGGCGTGGACTTCCCCCTCAGAGGTAGTACAATGACTTGCGAATTTCTGTTCAGAACGCAAGCCAGGTGCGAATCAGATGCGTGCCCATAGAAGATAATGGGCCTGAATTCGCACCTGATCCGTCCCGCACCGCACCAAAGTCGGGGTGGATTTTCGTCAATTCGCAGTGCGCATGCACCGGACATGTGTGAACGTGCCCCATTGAAAACAATGGGTTTTCAAATGTCCTGCGAATTCGCAGTATTTTGCCCCGCTGCGAATTCGCTATAGTGTGAACCCAGGCTTAAATGTTTACTTTTTTAGAAGAAAAAAATAAACATATTTTTGAAGGGAAAAAAATGGGCATGTATTATTTTTCCTGCAGGAACCTGAAAAGCATTGCGCCTGTGATCAGTGGATTAGGAAGCAATGTCTGGCTTCTGCAGACAAGCCCTGAAGCTTTCAGCCTGTACCTGCATATGGGCTGTCAGTTTGAAAACCCCAGGGTTTGTGAATGAACTACTAGAGTGCTCATCAGTTCATTCAGAACTAGAAAATGTCAGCTGATGTAAATGACACAGTAGTTGTAGTTGATTAATTCACAGAAAACTGTGTATGAATGATGCTGCTGCTTTTGAACTGTGACAGGGGTGTGGAGAGAAGGGGGGGGGGGGGGGCAAACTGGTTGCTGGAGCTGGAAAATGTTATATGTTCCACCCTAAATATGAGAGGAACATGTAGCATGTTCCAAAAGGTAACACTATCCTTTTAATACGTACATTTTCAATACCTGTGCATATAGGACATGTCACTGACCCCAAATGCTGTTGCAATTCAAACTTAGCTACTGCCACTAGTTACATTACATTACATACATTAAACTTTTCAGATTCATACATAATTGCATTAATTGGTTCAGTTTTGTTTTCTGGATTTTTTCTATTTCAATATTTTAAATAATTTTATAAAAGAGTACAAAAGCATGTATAGGACAAATGATCCTGCGTCAGCCAGCATGGCCACTAATACAATAGGTGTAAGGAAAAAATTATAGCACTCAGTCAAATGCAACATCCCTTAGGTGGAATCCCTCTACCTCCAAATGACAATACTGGCATAACTTCCATTTTCTACTAGTTTTATTTTCGTCTAATTATTGTTTTCCTTGACTAATCATGTCCCCTTGTACCTTTTTTTTGCCTTCTTTTTCTGATGTTTTTATCATTTTATCTGTTTTTTTTTTTTTGATGTTCCTGTTTAAATACATGTGTATTGAATGTAAGATGATTCAATTATTTTTCTGTACAATGTGTGAGATTTGGGTGATTAAGCTCATTGGTTTTGCATTTTTTAGTGGCCTATGTCAGTCCAAACAGTAATTTAAGGGCCTTCTGGTGAACTTTTATTCAAAAAGTGAAAAGGAAAGTGCAACACACAGTTGCCCATATAGGGGTGTCAGCTTCACACAGCAAACAATCTGTGTTGTTAGGTTACTTGAGACCCAGCTAACTAGTTCACTCAGCCTTTTGTTACAGCACCTTGCTGCAAGGGACCAACTATTGGCCTCTAGATAGGGTTCTCAAGCACCACAGGCTCTCTCACTCTTCCAAAGACTTACAGACTCCCCCCAGCCCCTGGAATCGCTAATTGCCTCAGATCTCTCAGTCTCTACACACTTAAGCCCCATACACACGGTCAGATTTTCCGATGGATTCTGTCCTATCAGACAATGTTGTCGGAAATTCCGACCGTGTGTAGGCACCATCGGACAGTTTCCATCGGATTGTCCGACGGACAAAGTCCTATCTCCTGCTGGATAGATTTTTTGACAACAAAGTCCGATCACACCAAATCCGATCGTGTGTAGCGAATTCCGACGGACAAAGTGCTATGCATGCTCAGATCCCATTACAAGACCAAAGCTATTGGCTACTAGCCTCTACGTAGTCCCGTCGTAGGCAACAAACGTCACCACGTTCAAAATGATCGGATTTTCCGACAACTTTGTCCGACCGTGTGTACGCAAAACCAACATCGGACAAAGTACGACGGACATGATCTGACGGACCTGGTCCTCGGATAATCCGAGCGTGTGTATGGGGCTTTACACAGCTGTCCTGATTTTTCCAGTCCTCTGGGCTAGAAAACTGAAACCTTCTCTGCACAGAACCAAAAGTCTGGAACTTTTCACTCTGCCTTAGTGCAAATCCTGTGTCATTCCTTTTTTGCATATCCTAAACTCCCTTAGTGGCATGTCTCACATTGCCACAAATGGTATGCAGCTGCTTTAAGTATGTAGTGAAGGAATAGTCCCAACCCTTTTATCTCATTTGTTGTATTTTTGACTATGTGAATTCTGTCCATGTGATCTGAAGAATTTCTAGGGGATCAAATGCACCATGTTAAGGGCTCATGCACACAGGACGTTTTTGCTGCTGTTAGGGGCGTTTGACTTTTTTTTAACTGCCTCTAAAAGCCCCTTCATGCTAGCCTATGTTTCCATGCACACCTAAACTGTCAGAGGCATTTGGAGGCATAGGCGTTTAGGGGCAGAAGAAAAAAACGACAGCCTGTGCTTCCAGGAGCAGTAAAAATGAGCTGTAAAAATAAAAAATACCAAAAAACGCAGCTAAACTCGTCAAGCTGTTTTTAGCCACGTTTGACATTTTTAGGCGTTTTTACATTCTAAAGAGTGTTTTTAATGAAATGCACAATAACGCTAATGTAAAAATGCGGCTAAATGCAAAAAAACTGGCATTTTTAGAGCTGCTGCAGTTTTTGTGATTTGCTACTTTTATGATTAATACAAGAAAACAAACAAAAGTACATACTCACCTACAGTGGCGGCCCATCCATAGAGGGCGCACGGGCGCCGCCTCCCCTATCCATGGGTCCGGTCCCCGATCTACATATCAGTGATGCCGAACCATGGATTCCAATGCGGCGGGTGTTTTTTTTTAAGCACCTGATTAGAGCCAGAGGCTCTAATAGGCTTCAAAAAAAGGTGAGCTCGGAACGCAGAGCATTGCGCTCCGAGCCTACCTAGTTGTGTGACCATAGCAAATACATTTTCGCTATTATCATACTAAAGTTCCTCCCCACCAATCAGGAGGCAGGTCTGTGAGACCTGTTTCCCGATTGGCCAAAGCGTCAGAGGATCTTATTGGATGCCTAGCGCTTTGGCAGAAGACACATGGTGGAGGTCACTGCCCACATTCCAGGAGAGGACACCCCCTCCCTGGACTGCCCGCACAACAGGGAGGGGGTGCTGTGCCAAAATCAGTCCAATGCTGCAGCTGTTCTCCTGTTAGCAAGACTGAGAACTGAGTGATCACATGACCGCTGAGCACTCAGTTCTTAATCTTCATTGAGCAGAGAGCAGTACGTGTCTCACTGGAGTGCCAGATTGTGGAAGGAGTGGCTAGCTCAGGCTCTCAGATGTGCACTGTGAGACTGAGCCAGCTGTCGGTCAGGCATTTTGGTGGATCCTAGACATGTACATTCGTTTTCGTCCGAATGCATTTTCGTCCGAATTTCAGGAAAGTGCAGAATCCAAAAAACAAAAGATCCGACATAAACAAATACTTTGTTTTCGTTGTGACAACAGTTCTATATAGATAGGAGATTTGACGCTGACAATAACAATCTGTGTCCATTGAACCTGTGGTCGAATGTGCCTAACCTTAACTCTATTAGTCCAAGATTATTCTACATAGAGAGAAAAGATTTGACGTAGAGAGGAAAGATTTGACGTAGAGAGGAAAGATTCGACGCAGAGAGGAAAGATTCGACGTAGAGAGAAAAGATTGCTGCTGGAATTGGGTGGAATTGCAGCTAAACTATACAGAGTCATACAGTTTAGCTGCTCCGTCGATTCTTCTTTGAACATTCAACAGACACCATAAGCCTTTAATGACAGATTCGACCTTAATTCTTTTCTATTTTCGGACTAATGCAATTTTTAACGAAAAACAAAATAAATAAAAACGAATTTCGTGAGTAAGTAAATAAATACATTTTTCGGATGAAAACAAAATTCCAAAACTAAATATTTCAGTGTGCAAATGTCTAGTGGATCCTGACATTAAATTTGGATCCTGGCAGAGCCTGGACCGGTGTTATGTCGATATGTGCCTGCCGTCGAAAAGTGCCCAAGCATGTGCCCAACGAAATGGCACTCCAGCTGATTTCCTGATCAGCTGGAGTGACGTCACCATAGCGCGTGTGCACATCGTAGGAGCCTTTTTTTCGATGGGAAATACCATTTCTCTGGCACAATTCAACGCAAACAGCGGAGGGACACTGTGTTTGTCATATTGTGCCTCTCTGTTGCGCTGTGGGTTTACAGTGAGGCACAATCTGACATCTACTCTGTCCCTCCACTCTTTGCATAGCTTTCAATTGTGTCCGTGAAATGGTATCTTCCATCAAAAAAACCCTCCTACGATGTGACTTTACTTCAGCTATTTGGCAAATCAGCTGGAGTACCCTTTCGTTCTGCGTGGCACTTTTCGATTCAGGGCACAAATCGATAGAACACTGGCTCTGTGACATCAGCTGACAGCAGGCTTTAGCCGCTCTATCGGCTTAATCTGGGTCACAGGAGTAAAGAAATAAGTGCACTCCTGTGACCCAGAATAGAAGCATGACCAAAGAAGCTTTAAGCAGCACAACTTAGATTGGGCTATTTGTTATTTACTTAGGCCTCGAATGGCAATTTATGCAGTACATCATGGGGTTGAAGGAGGTTTTTTTTATTTTACGTAAAATTATGTGATTTGGTAAAATCACAGTTTACTTCTGTAAGTGTAGGTTTTAAAGTTGTAATAGAGATCCATCTGCAAAATACATCCTATGTCAAGAAATTATGTGAAATTCAAAGCTGCCAATGTAATTGTTAGGAATTATGTTCATGATGCAGGAGACACAGAAAGGTAAACATCAGAAGCATCATCTAGTTTGGAAGAAATCTAAATATCCAACAAATGTTTAAAATCTCACATTGGCACACAAAGATCACTGTCTGCTGCTAAACATCCTCACCTTTGCGAGTACTTCCATGAAGGAGAGAAGCAAAAGAAATAGAGAGGAAATGACTGTTGGGAATATATAGATTAGCATACTGAATAAATTATTTCACACAGAGATGCTTCCTGAAAAATTGGAGACATCATATATTTAGAAAATTGTTATTCCAAAATTTCCACCTGTTAAGTTAAAAAAAAAACAACAAAACAGACTAGAAGCTAATAAATCTGAACCAAAAATGAATTCTAGCCACAGAAGTAGTGCTAAGTACATTTCTTAAAGCTTAATAAATATTATATATAAAAATAAAAAAAATTTCCTTTTGGTTGTATTTCTACGAACTTTATTTGAAGCATGCAAAAGTATACTGCATTCATGTCATTGTACAGCTGGCCACAGACAGTTATAGCCACTAGCAATAATCACTGTGTTCTCCCAGTGTCCATGGCCAGCCTCAGGGCCGGGACAAGGGGTGGGCAGGAGGTGCGGTTGCCCTGGGCGCAATGGTTTATTGCAGGGATTGGGGGCGCCCTGGCCCTAACCCTAGGGGAAGGGGAGGGGGCACAGTTTGGCATCTTTGCCCTGGGCACTGGATGACCTTGTCCCGGCACTGGCCAACCTTATACAGTCACAGCAACATTGGAAGATTTCTCCTCCACATCTTGTACTTTTGAAAAATGCCAGAAAAAAATAGAGATTCATTTATCTATCTATCTATCTATCTATCTATCTATCTATCTATCTATCTATCTATCTATCTATCTATCTATCTATCTATCTATCTATCTATCTATCTAACTATCTATTGAATGACTACCCACAGAAGAAAAAAAAATTAAAGTATTCTGTTGTCATTCCAAAATCTGTGGCTATGGTAATTGGTAAACATGGGAGCTGCATTTCATTAAGGCACACGATTAAGTGTTGCCATGAAATAATTTAACACAATGATGTGACTGCAGCTCTTGCAGGAGCAGATTAGTATGCAATCATTGTGGGAATTTCCTGCAAAACAAACTGAAACAATAAAATATTTGATTTAATCAGGATTTGGTGCTGAGTACACTCCGAGGACAGGGGGTTGTTTACTGTTCTGGGAGAAGAAAAAGTGTTTTTTAAGGTCCTACCATTATGACAACCAAAATATGCTAGTGAAATGCATTAATGATGTAAAGCCTTCGGATTTACAGCTGCTGGCTATTTTCCAGGTAGAAAATAAAAAAATAAATTTGCATCCCATATGCCTTGTTTCAAGCATCTAGTTAACGTTCTTCAAGTGCTGCAGAATTCTGGGAATGCTTTTTATAATTATGCTTATGAAAATGTCACTTTTTCTCCCTTTTTACTTATTTTTGGTGACTAATCACTGTTCTCTGATGTACACTAATTTGTCACGTACAATTCTATCAGCTCCTTTATTTCAGTCTCTCATTATTTTATAACGTGACAGTTGTGCTCTGCTAGAAAATTGGCTTTCAAAATTACAGTTAGTCACTCTGGGCTTATGCAGAGTCATTCACCCTGTCAACCACGGATCTTCAGAGGTAGCTTTCTACCAATGCACACAAAGCTTCTTTTTTACCTTCTAAGCAAAACTGGGGCTTTTACAGATAACTGCATCACCCCGTAACTTCATTGTGTTATATTCCCAATCTTCAATATACTGTTTTATGATCAACTGCAAACCTGTTTAAATGAAAATGATGTCTAATAATAATTTAAAAAAAATCTAAGAGAAATTAAATGATAAAACATAGCAAACTAAAAGTCAAGCAAATATTTTTTACCTGATTGCATTGGAATCACAGGTCATTAAAATCTTAGTAACTTACACCTCAATAAGATATCATATTAGTTTATTACCTTAGGCTATTTATTAACATAACTCACAAACAGTAGGTGGCATAGTATCCTAGGTCCTAAGCTCTATATATACACACAGTATCTCACAAAAGTGAGTACATCCCTCACATTTTTGTAAATATTTTATTACCGTATTTATCGGCATATAACACGCACTTTTTCCCCCTTAAAATCGGGGGAAAGTCGTGGGTGCGTGTTATACGCCGATACCCCAAAAAAAAAGTGACTAAAAAAATAAAACGGCGTAGAAAAACAGCGGGCGCCGCCGAAAAAAAACGAGCGCCGCCGGAAAAAAATGAGCGCAGCCGAAAAAGACCGATCTGTCTGCTTGGCTCCTGCTCGCAGTCCCGCCTCCCTGCGCTCGCTTCCGAAACAGCAGGGAGGCGGGACTGAGAGCAGGAGCCGAGTAGACGGCTCGGGCTTTTCCGGCTCCACTCGCAGTCCCGCCTCCCTGCGTTCGCTTCCGAAACAGCAGGGAGGCGGGACTGAGAGCAGGAGCCGAACAGACGGCTCAGGCTTTTCCGCCGCCACTCGGTCTTTTCCGGCCACGCAGTCTTCTAGGCGGCAATTTTAAATGTGGAAAATGACGCTGGCACCTGCAACTGACACTGACAAGCTGCAGATCACACTGGGCAAGCTGCAGATCACACTGGGCAAGCTGCAGATCACACTGGGCAAGCTGCAGATCACACTGGGCAAGCTGCAAATGTCGCTGACAAGCTGCAAATCACACTGGGCAAGCTGCAAATCACACTGGGCAAGCTGCAAATCACACTGGGCAAGCTGCAAATGATGCTGGGCAAGCTGCAAATGACGCTGACAAGCTGCAAATCACACTGGGCAAGCTGCAAATGACGCTGGGCAAAGCTGCAAATGACGCTGGGCAAGCTGCAAATGACGCTTAAATGTAAGTGTTTTTTTTCCCTAAACTTCCCTCCTAAAACTTTTTTTCCTTAAAATGCCCTCCTAAACTTGGGGTGCGTGTTATACGCCGGTGCGTGTTATACGCCGATAAATACGGTATATCTTTTAATTTGACAACACTGAACAAATTACACTTTGCTACAATGTAAAGTAGTGAGTGTACAGCTTGTATAACAGTGTAAATTTGCTGTCCCCTCAAAATAACACACAGCCATTAATGTTTAAACTGCTGGCAACAAAGGTGAGTACAGCCCTAAGTGAAAATGTCCAAATTGGGGCCAAAGTGTTAATATTTTATGTGGTCACCGTTATTTTCCAGCACTGCCAACCCTCTCTTGGGCATGTAGTTCACCAGACCTTCACAGGTTGCCACTGAAGTCCTCTTCCACTCCTCCATGACACCACAGAGCTGGTGGATGTTAGAAACCTTGCGCTCCTGTACCTTCCATTTGAGGATGCCCCACAGATGCTCAATAGGGTTTAGGTCTGGAGACATGCTTGGCCAGTCCATCGCCTTTTCCCTCAGATTCTTTAGCAAGGCAATGGTCATCTTGGAGGTGTGTTTGGGGTCGTTATCATATTGGAATACTGCCCTGTGGCCCAGTCTCCGAAGGGAGGGGATCATGCTCTGCTTCAGTATGTTACAGTACATGTTGGCATTCATGGGTTCCCCCAATGACCTGTAGCTCCCCAGTGACGGCAGCACTCATGCAGCCCCAGACCATAACACTCCCACCACCATGCTTGACTGTAGGCAAGACACACTTGTCTTTGTACTCCTCACCTGGTTGCCGCCACACACGCTTGACACCATCTGAACCAAATAAGTTTAACTTGGTCTCCTCAGACCACAGGACATGGTTCCAGTAATCCATGCTTGTCTTCAGAAAACTGTTTGCGGGCTTTCTTGTGCATCATCTTTAGATGAGGCTTCCTTCTAGGACAACAGCCATGCAGACCAATTTGATGCAGTGTGCTGACAACTGACAAGCAAGGTGGTCTGAGCACTGACAGGCTGACCCCCTACCCTTTCAACCTCTGCAGTAATGCTGGCAGCACTCATAAATCTATTTTCCAAAAACAACTTCTGGAAATGACGCTGAGCACAAGCACTCAACTTCTTTGGTCGACCATGGCAAGGCCTATTCTGAGTGGAACCTGTCCTGTTAAACCACTGTATGGTCATGGCCACTGTGCTGCAGCTCAGTTTCAGGGTCTTGGCAATCTTCTTATTATGTGTATTGCTGGGATCTGACATTACATTACAGCCGCAAGCAATATTAAATGTCATATTTGCATGGGAAAGATGCACCACTTTACAGGCAGACTAAGGGGACCCCCCAGGCACAATATTTAAAGGAATATTTCCCATGGTCTACAAGATATTTTACAGCCCAGGAGTTAAGATTGAGTACACAATGACATAACATTCACCAAAGAAAAGGGCACTAAAACAAATCATATTAAAGGAACTAGCCATAAGTATAGACAGGATAAGAATACGGTAAGATCTTTTTTTCTGAATTCCACCATGAGGTTTTGGTGCCTTCTTGGCACCTTAACATTGGATCCCATTGGTTTGGGGATCACTTCATTTCTTTCTCCTCCAACATCTGTTGGCATATATAGCCAGCATGGAGGTAGTGAGCTTGATGCTATCATTGTGTCCTTGACAGTTATCTTGGTGAACAACAAAATAGGAGCTCGTTGACTTATTAGGAAAGTCTTACAGTATATGAACCCATCATTTATGCCTTAGTACAGTTACAGCATAAACATCCCCTCTGTTTATGCACTGTGAAGGTCACCAATAACTCATGGACACATCTTTTTAATTCTTGGCTGAATATTTTCTGTATTCTGCCACAACAGTTCTTACTGAACTACTTACCTTCAATTAGAGCAGTCCTGTCACAGCCCCCTTTTCACCACAGCATTCTCAGTATATCACTGAAAGGAATGGGACATCAACTTTTGTCTAGGTGCAGTGGGCAGGAACTTGTATGATAGGTTTATTTTTTTTAATGTTAAGATTTTTATGGAGTGCCTCAGTGCAACACTTGTTAAACAAATGTTTTTCTGTACAGTTAGTAGCAAAATCAGAAAGTAACAACAAGGGGGGAAAACTGCAGTTTATACATCTGGGTTTTTCCTTGATATTATTTGTGGCGAAGATCAGGAAGAGTTAAGAGTGATGTCATATGTTGTGTGGAAAGGCGACCCAGTTTCACTGTGTGTATTAGAACCTTCAGCCTGTTTTTTGCAAAGACAGGCATGATGATTGCACACCTGTGGGGGAGGGAAGAGAGAGAGAGAGAGAGGAAAGAGAGAGAAGAGAAGGAAGAGAGAGAGAGTCCACAATGTTAATGGAGTAGTATATACAGTCTCTATCCAACGTGACAAAATGCTGGGTTGTGGCTGCTGCTGTAAGAAGCTCTGTGGGCAAAGTATAAAAGGATTAAAAATGCTTATCATAATTAGGCAGACACTGCTGCAGCGGTCTGGTCACCCTGAATCCCACACTGGTATGGAGCATTCAATAGTGCTGGTGGCTTCCAGCACTTCCTTGATGGTCTGTGAAACCTTGGGAGAGCGCAGATGGCATCAACTCGGGAGTCTGAGGGTGCTGAGCGGGGCACGTGCTTAGGGAATGCATGCTCCTTCATCAGGCGGTGGGGAGGCCAACTTGGAGGTGGTTTGCATGGGCACCAGCCAAAGGGACTACGTGGTTTAGCACATCAATGGTACATAATGCAGTCACCCACTAGAGGGCCCCCCTCATGCAACTACATATTAAGATGTGCTAATACCTACATAGACTAACAAAAAAACCTAAAACAATAAAAATGAAGATAATGTTGCAGTAATAAAATTACAATATATGCAATAACATACTTATAAGTCAATGTGTGTTTTCAATTAAAATAAGGAGGACCATAAAGGTCCTGTATAAAATAAACACATGAATATAATAAATGATATTTGCTATAAGAATCTTTAAGCCATACTGCAATTTTTAATCACAAGGGGGCTATATCATGAAATGTATTAGTTATAAGACTGTATGAATGAACTTGAGGAACACCTTTGTTTGCATGATATCAAAGTACAATTACATGAATGGGAAAAAAAAGAGCATAGTGTTGGAGGGATGGTGTCGGGTTGGGATGGGTTTAGGGAGGGCAACATTAAGCACAATATAAAGTTGTAGGATGCAAAAGGATTGGTGAGACTCCCTACTGAACAAAATAGGTACAATAAGGACCTGTAAGTTTACAAGGTAAGTATTAACCACTTCCCGACCAGCCGCCGCAGTTTTACTGCGGCAGAATGGCACAGGAGGGCGAAGCGACGTTATGTTACGTCGACCATGCTGATCAGGTTTGTTTCAGAAATGATCAGTCTCAAAAAAATATATATATATATACTGTATTTACTCCTGTTACTTTTATTGGCTCAGTGGTGCACACCTCATATAAAGTCCCAGGGCAATATTTTCTCCTCTTTTCTGCAAATTTTAGGGATGGAGGTGTGTTACTGGTGACACCAGACCTTATCCAATTGTTATTTTAAATTTCGGGTGGAAGACACCCATACAGCCCTAAGCTGGTCTGCTGTCACCTCTGCCAATACATGTACTATACTTGCAATTTATGTCATTAGTGTGTACTAGTTTATACACCATTCAATCTGGGGCTCATATCCCTACCCATGTGTTGCTTCTTGCTGTTGGCAGCTTTGTTTGTTTCGCTTTGGGGGCTGCGATGAGTATAAAGGGGGATCTCTTGTCCCCTGCTGCCCCCGCCTGCTCCTTCGTGCGGGTGGGGCCACCTACACATCGGCGCCATGTGCATGCGTCAGCCGTTCAATGTCTGCGATTTTGCGGCGTTGTTACGGCTGTACGAATTGTACCATCTGGATGACCTATAGGAGTGCTTGTGCACCTTCCTGTCATCCACACATGACGTTGGGGGCGGAGCCTCCTGAGCCATTCCTGGATATAACTTGGAGGTTTAGCACTGCATGGATTCATCTGCAGCTCCTCTTTCACTGAATACACATGCTTGTAGATGCCTCTTGCTGGAACCTACCACCCATGCAATTATACACCAATCTCACTCTTTCACATAGTTCCCTTCAAGTGCTCACCTGCAGCCTGTCTTTCATCACACGGGCTTTTTTCTATATTTGCACTTTATTTTTTTCTTATCTCTTTTTTTGCTCACCTTCCTTACTTCCACTTATGCTAGTTTTTGGCGTCTCTTTATCACATCTCCCTATAGTCCATTGTCCATGCCATTTATGGCTTTAGTCTTATATGTACATATAGATTTGTCCACGTCATTACTCTTGTACTTTATATACCGTATTTATCGGCGTATAACACGCACCGGCGTATAACACGCACCCCAAGTTTAGGAGGGAATTTTAAGGAAAAAAAGTTTTAGGAGAGAAGTTTAGGGAAAAAAAAAAAACTTACATTTAAGCGTCATTGCAGCCTTGCCCAGCGTCATTTGCAGCTTGCCCAGCGTCATTTGCAGCTTGCCCAGCGTCATTTGCAGCTTGCCCAGCGTCATTTGCAGCCTTTCCCAGCGTCATTTGCAGCCTTTCCCAGCGTCATTTGCAGCCTTTCCCAGCGTCATTTGCAGCCTTTCCCAGCATCATTTGCAGCCTGCCCAGCGGCATTTGCAGCCTTTCCCAGCGTCATTTGCAACCTGCCCAGCGTCATTTGCAACCTGCCCAGCGTCATTTGCAACCTGCCCAGCGTCATTTGCAACCTGCCCAGCGTCATTTGCAACCTGCCCAGTGTCATTTGCAACCTGCCCAGCGTCATTTGTAACCTGCCCAGCGTCATTTGTAACTTGCCCAGCGTCATTTGTAACTTGCCCGGCGTCATTTGTAGCTTGCCCGGCGTCATTTGCAGCTTGCTAGTGTCATTTGCGGCTTGCTATCGTTTAAATTTCCCGCCGCGAGAAATACCGCGCATGCGCGGCCGAAAAAGACCGAACCGCGGCCGAAAAAGGCCGAAGTGTGGCCGAAAAAGACCGAGCCGACAGTTTAGCTCCGCTCGGAGTCCCGCCTCCCTGCTGTTTCGGGAGCGAGCGCAGGGAGGCGGGACTACGAGCGGAGCTGAACAGCCGGCTTCGGTCTTTTTTCGGCCGCGCTTCGGCTTTTTCCGGCCTTTTTCGGCCGCGGTTCGGCCTTTTTCGGCCGCGGTCGCCATTTTTCGGCGCCGCAACCGATTTTTGTCATTTTTTTTTTTGGGTATCGGCGTATAACACGCACCCACGACTTTCCCCCGATTTTAAGGGGGAAAAAGTGCGTGTTATACGCCGATAAATACGGTACTACTCCAGACTATCTGACATACACCTTTTATGTTTACAGTCAATACTTACCTTGGACACATTGAGATCAATAGGGATACACAATTTCAATCCATGCGATGCTTTCCCTCCAATCTGCCCTGTGCAGGGTTTCTTCCGGCTCCGCCTCCTCAGCTCCCTGGGGAGACACCTGCTGCTGCTGTCTGGAGGCTTCACACCCGTTGGCTCGGCTATGTGTAGTGGTAAGTATTGGGCCTCTATTTATTTGGCCCCTCTTACCCCCTACCTTTAAATACCAGTATCATACCCTATACCAAAACTATATCTTTTCACCTTGGGTACAATTCATACACATCTACCCCTGCAGAGTGAGCGAGGACTCGCGAAACATGACGGGTACACCTGATGTCTGTATGCTATGTGATTGTTCATACACAAATGTACCATTACTACTATTTTTACCAATTTTACTCTACCCAGTTATATGTACTTTGCATAAAGTGGCTTTCTCTGATGACAATAATGCATGTAATGCTTTTACTGAATAATTAAAATAAAAAAATATATACTGTATTTACTCCTGTTACTTTTATTGGCTCAGTGGTACACACCTCATATAAAGTCCCAGGGCGATATTTTCTCCTTTTTTCTGCAAATTTCAGGGATGGAGGTGTGCTACTGGTGACACCAGACCTTATCCAATTGTTAGTCTCAAGGCCAATGATTTCGGGCCTGGACCTGCTGATCGGTCCTGATGAATGAAATCCTCCCCTGCCTGTGTAAGTGTAAAGACAGGGGAAGTGATGTAATCTCCCCTCATGGAATTCTTTTCCATTTCAGAGAGAGGAGAGATGTAAGTTGCACCAACACTACACTGACTCAGTACACATAGGCACACATTTCACTCCCCAATCACCCCCTGATCGCTCCCAGTTAAACCCTTCACTCCCTGTCACTGTGTCACCCAGTGCAGTGTTCATATTTTTCTTTGATCACTGTACTGATGTAATTTGTGACACTAATCAGACTTAAGGGAACTTAGTAGCAGCCCCAGATAGGTCTAGGGACCCCCCTAATAAAGGTTTAACCCCTTGATCACCCCCTGTCTCCAGTGATCACCATATTAGTGTCACGGGTGACACTGGCCAGTTGGTTATTTTTTAAACATCAGGGCACCCACCGTATATCACCTAATAAAAGGTCTAACCCCTGATCACCCGGCGGGTGATATCGGTTAGATTTTAGTGTCAATTAGGGTCTGCGTCACCCCAGGCAGCATCAGATTAGTGCCAGTAGCGCTAACACCCACACACGCACCATACACTACCTTAGTGGTATAGTGTCTGAACTGATCAATATCTGATCTGATCAGATCTATACTAGCGTCCCCAGTAGTTTATGGTTGCCAAAAACACAGTGTTAGCAGGATCAGCCTAGATGCCTGCTAGCAACTGCGTTTAGCCCCTCAGCCCAGCCCACCCAAGTGCAGTATCAATCGATCACTGTCACTTACAAAACACTTAACTGCAGCATTTGCAGAGTGAAGCCTACACATTTCGGAGCATGACAGATAGTGAAGAAGAAGTCACTCATCTGTCAGATTCAGGCTCAGAATACGATCCTGTAGACGACAGCGACTCCATGACAGATAGCTCTGATGACGGAGTTGTGGCCCCTGCCAAGGTCAGACGTACCAAACCCCGATCTTCTTCTGCTGTTGTTGAGGTGCAAGGGCTCTCGTATGGAGCAGAGAAGTACTAGTGCCGCTATTCCTTCTGGTGAACTGGCAAATACCAGCGGCCTAGTACACCCTGGTCATACATCCAGCACTGCAGTAACACTCGGTGATGTGGCGATTCCCATAAGTGCAGTTCAAGCTGGCGAGGTGGCAAGCACAAGTAGTGTCCCGCTGGCACCAAGAAGACAAAGACAGGCCTGTCGTGCCCATAGTGTCCTTACTGCAGAATTTGCAAATCAGAATTGGGAGCCCACCACTTCTGCAGAACCCTGCTGTTTTTCACCGAAGATATCTATAGATCTATTGTGGACCAAAGCAATTTGTATGCTGGTCAATTCATTGCCACTAATCCCCAGTCCTCCCTTGCCAGAGATTGGAGACCAATTACAGTCTCCGAATTTAAGACCTTTTTGGGCCTATTTCTCAACATGGGCATAGTTAAAATGAGTACTTTGTGGTCATATTGGTCCACTGACCCAATGTACCATATGCCCGTGTTTTCTGCTTCCATGGCCAGGGCACGATACGAGCAGATTTTGCGGTTCATGCACTTCAACAACAATGAACTCTGTCATCCTCGTGGAGACCCTGGATGCGATCGGCTCTACAAAATTCGGCCCCTTGTAAACCACTTCAACCAACATTTTGCAGACATCAAGTTGTCTGCGTTGATGAGTCCCTGATTACGTTTTCAGGCCGCTTGTCATTCAAACAGTATCTTCCCAGCAAGCGTGCCAGATACGGGTCAAGATGTATAAGCTCTGTGACAGGGCCACAGGCTATACATGTAGTTTTATGGTTTGCGAGGGAAGAGATAGTCACATAGAGCCGACAAACTGCCCTGACTACATAGGAAGCACTGGCAAGATTGTGTGGGACTTGGTGTCACCCTTATTTGGAAAGGGGTACCATTTGTATGTGGACAATTATTACACGAGCGTGCCACTTTTTAGTCACTTGTTTGATCATTAGATTGGAGCATGTGGCACCGTGCAATCTAATCGCCGGGGGTTTCCCTATTTTCTTGTAGATTCCCGTCTTAAGCTGGGGGAGAGAGCCTGCTTGAAGTGTAATAAATTGCTCGCTATGAAGTGGAGGGATAATAAGAATGTTTTCGTTTTTACCTCCCTTCATGCAGACACGACGGTCCAAATTACTATGGCGACTGGTGTTGTGGAGAAACCCCTGTGTCCACGAATATAACCAAAATATGGGAGGGGTGGACCTCAACGACCAGTTGTTAGTGCCGTACCTAGTCGCCCGTAAGGCCAGACGCTGGTACAAGACAGTGTCTGTTTATTTCAATTGGCTTTGCTGAACGCTCATGTGCTATACAAAGCTTCAGGGTGGACTGGATCCTTCCTTAAATTCCAGGAAGAGATCGTCAGAGCCCTTCTGTTTCCAGACCGTGCTCCACCTCACCATCCCCAACCAAATGCTGTAAGCCGGCTGCATGAGAGGCATTTTCCGTATGTCCTCCCGATTACCCCTACCCAACGAGCCCCCCCCCCAAAAAAAAGTTTGTTATTTTCCCGCAACTTGTGTCAAAATATTATAATAGAATAGAAGCTGCGCACAAATTAAATAAAATGTAAAACATATGATATCAAGAGTGACTGTTGATGTGACCATATAAACCAATACAACAAATATGTGATGCAATATTGCTATGTGCAAAAAATGTTAGATGAAACCCAGCAAGTAACAAAAAACAAAATACTTATATAGATGGAAAAAAAAAAAATATATATATATATTAAAGTCCAGTGATGAAGGTGACAGAAAATTCGATGAGTGAATTATCTTCTCTGTGATTAACACAAAACACCACCAAATGAGTGAAACCACCACCATGCAGCATATGCGCTTACCAGAAGGCAAGCGATATAGAGCCTGTAGTATCAACACAGCATCAAGACCTCAGATCCCCTCTTGCGAATACACTGAGAGCAAACCAGGGAATCCCAAATCGATAGGCAGTCCAAAGGCAGCAATCATGATCTCAGCAAGGAAAGAAAGCTCACCATAGTGTAACTCAATTTCAGGAAACAATTTATTATACAAAAAAGTAATGCACTTACATTTAAAATCTTTAAAAACGCATGCATTTCCCCTACCACTACAACAACGTCGCCCTCGTGGTTCTATTAATGCTTCTGGGGGAGGTCGGGATCGCAATAATACCTATGGAGGTAATGGGTCCCACCAGAACCGTTTTCCTCCACCAAACAGACCACAGGGACAATACATCAACCACCAGAATTTGGGTTTTTTGCCTCCCCCTCGTGGTTTCGATTATGGGATGAATTTGCAATACAATTATAATCCCAATTTCAAGCCCAGGTCTAACACCCAATTTGAACCCAGTTATAACCAATTGGGGCCAGACTATTATCATTTTGACCCATCAGGCCCCTCTGGTAGAAAGAACGATTTTGAGTACAACATTAACACCCAAAATAGTTTCTACCCTTTGCGGGATATTGAGAGTCCTTCTGGTGAATCAGGTCCAAGAAATATAGAGAGGTTATTGAATCCTCCCCATCGCCCCTCACCAGTGAAACCTAATGATTTGGGTGTTCCTGGTGGGTCTAATTTGGATAACCATCATTGGGGTTTTCACAAACCAAATAAGGGGATAAAACGGTCGGGGGTCCAAAGAGAGGATGTAGAGGAGGAAAGCGAATACGATCAAAAAAGAAAAAGACCCTGAGTAGTGAAGGTATTTTCAACCTGAGTTCAGTGGTTCTCACAGACCCAGAAAAATTTGTGTTAAATAAGGGGCTGAAATTTGCACCTCCACGTGGGTTAAATAAATTTCAAACCTACATGGACGTTCACAAATTTATACGCAGGTTGAGCATCATAAGACATTTTGCCTCTAATCCCATACAACCCACTACTACTATAGCCACTGACTTCCAACATTCAGGGCCTTCTAATGCCTCCCTATTTAATCCCCCCGGGGCTTTGGCCCCGTCCTTGAAGATTTTCAGGGATGTTATTTTGAGGGATTTGGATCTTATGCCTACCAAAAGGGTTAGATCCAATAAGGAAATGGTCGCTGGTTTAGACTCCGTTTCTGAAAACAAGGGATTAGTCATCAGGCCCGCCGATAAGGGGGGTGGAATTGTAATTCTCAATAGAGAGGACTACATGAGAGAAATGTATACCATCTTAGGAGATCGTAATACCTATACCCCACTCCCTTCAGACCCCAAAGCTAAATACCGTAAGGAGTTGGAGGCTTTGGTTGACATAGGTTACGAGTTAGGGGTTTTAAATAAAAAGGAGAAAGTGTTCTTGGTACCTAAAGCACCTCGTACTCTGCTAATTTATTATTTGCCGAAGATACACAAAAACCCTACCTGCCCCCCGGGACCCCCAATTGTCAGTGGCATTGATTCTATCACATCCCGGGTGGGCAGGTATGTGGATTTCTTTCTCCAACCTCTAGTAGTCCGGATGCCCTCATATATTAAGGACACACGACATGTGATCAACATGTTATTGGCACTGACCCCCAAACCTGGACTATGGCTTGTGACAGCTGATGTCATTTCATTATATACGGTCATACCCCAGGATTTGGGATTGTTTGCTGTGGAATACTTCCTCAGGCGCAACTCGGAGTTGTTTGATGAACAGATTAATTTTGTTATGGAATTGCTCCGTTTCGCAGCCTCCAGAAGTTATTTCTGGTTTGCAGGGCAGTATTACAAACAAGTCAGGGGAGTAGCCACGGGAGCTAAGTACGCTCCTAGTTTGGCGAACCTCTTCATGGCCCTGTGGGAGGAGGATGTCGTCTATGCCCACATGAAACCCCAAGTGGTTCTGTGGGCCAGGTACATAGACGACATCCTCCTCCTCTGGGATGGCAGTTTCTTTAAAGGCACAGACCGCAACTCATACATCCCAGTTGACAGTTGCCATCATGAGGCTTGGTTGAGGTCTGTGCCTAAAAGCCAGTATATTCGTCTGAGACGTAATTGTACCTCTTTTGATGGGTTTTTGACACAGGCTGATGTCCTGACTAAAAGATTCCTTGAAAAGGGTTACTCCGAAATTTCTCTCAAGAGAACTTTAGATGAAGTGTCTGCCATGGAGAGGGAGGACCTACTTAAAGAAAGGCCACCTAATAACAATACGAGACCTTCCATACCTTTTATCACCACATATTCCATCCAACATAGGAATATTGGCAAACTTATGAACAAACACTGGCACATATTGACCAGTGACCCAGTTTTGAGTACTGTCCTCCTTGCCAAACCTCAAGTCATCTTCAGAGGTGCTTCTTCTTTGAAGGGTAGACTAGCACCCAATGTTTTTGACCCCCCCGTCCATCAGAAAAGTTTTTTTTGAGAAGCTTACAGGGTTTTATCAATGTAGGAGGTGCCGTGTATGCTCGCTCAGTGGGTGTCAGCACAGAAGAACTCATAAGTTTTTATCTTCTAGTATCCAGAAAGAATTTGACATTAAACCCTTCATCACATGTTCTACCGAGGGGGTTGTGTACCTGCTCCAGTGCCCTTGCGGGCTACAATATGTGGGCAGGACTAAGAGGGCCTTCTCGGTTAGACTCAACGAGTATGTGAAACATCCAGTCTCGAGACATTATCTAGAGGTTCATAACAAGAACCCGGCTAAGACCATTTTCCTCGGGATAGATACATCCCCCATTGGAGAGTAAGTTCTTTAGTTCGAGGTATCTCGAGACTTGAGATGGCCTGGATTTACAAATTAAAATGTTACACTCCTTTCGGGTTAAACATAGATATTGATGTCAATGCCTTTATTGACAATTCCTGAATTTTTAAGATTCTGATGTTTTTGTGAACTCAATGTGTGTCCTGAATGGCCATATTAATTTTTTTTTATATCTCATCAATATAAAGACTATTATATTGTTTGTGGTATTGTTAAATACTATTCACCCTATAGAATATTGCTATGTTTGTTTGGCATTTTTATTTTAAATACATTTATTTATTTTATTTTTTTCCTGATACTTCATAGCTATTTCAAGGTCCATAAACAATTAAATATTCCTCCTTTTTATTTCCATTTTCAAGATGGAGGTAATTGTAGTAATACATATTTTTCATTTATCAACCTATTAAGGGTGGTAATACCCTCTTTCTCCCACTGTGTGTCACTGGTGGGTTTGTTTACCATTGTATGGATAGTGATTTACATGGAGAACTAGCCTTTCTGTTCATTCAAGAAGATTCCAGTTTTCTTTGTTTTGTTTTTATTCCAATTTATTCTGCTCTCTGTCCCTTCATTATTTAAATATTTTTTTTATGTAATGATAATACCTTTTAATAATCCAAATTGATTTTGATTTTATCAATATACTGTACCCTCTGGTGATGCAGATAATTCTGCTAATCTAAACTTATCTCTGCAGATTCAAGTGATTGCTGAATCTGCTGATTTCATCTGGCCATTTAAGACTCACAATGAGGCTTGAACATGTGCTCATCAAAACGAGGCTTGGTTGTCTCCTAAAGCTGGCCATACACCATACAATTTTCTTATTCAATTTCCTTTAGATTTACCTTCAACTGTGTAGTACAAGGGCCTGCATGATTGCAGACAAATTGAAAGTGTTTAGATTTGACCTCATATTATATGGTTTTGGTAAATCTAAAGGAAATCTATAGACAAAAGTTGTATAATGTATGGCCAGCCTTACTCTATTTAAAGCGATGAATCAGTACGTCGCCCGTTCCCCATGACTAAGTCACTCTTTGACGAAACGGACGTCGGGAGGGAGGCGTGCTGACGCCATCGCTGTCTAGGACGGGTGTCTACAAGCCGGCAGGCTTACTTCATTTTACATGCATGCGTTTTTAAAGATTTTAAATGTAAGTGCATTACTTTTTTGTATAATAAATGGTTTCCTGAAATTGAGTTACACTATGGTGAGCTTTCTTTCCTTGCTGAGATCGTGATTGCTGCCTTTGGACTGCCTATCGATTTGGGACTCCCTGGTTTGCTCTCAGTGTATTCGCAAGAGGGGATCTGAGGTCTTGATGCTGTGTTGATACTACAGGCTCTATATCGCTTGCCTTCTGGTAAGCGCATATGCTGCATGGTGGTGGTTCACTCATTTGGTGGTGTTTTGTGTTAATCACAGAGAAGATAATTCACTCATCGAATTTTTATGTCACCTTCATCACTGGACTTTAATATATATATATAATATATATATATATATTTTTTTTTTCCATCTATATGAGTATTTTGTTTTTTGTTACTTGCTGGGTTTCATCTAACATTTTTTGCACATAGCAATATTGCATCACATATTTGTTGTATTGGTTTATATGGTAACATCAACAGTCACTCTTGATATCATATGTTTTACATTTTATTTAATTTGTGCGCAGCTTCCATTCTATTATAACTTCTTGTGATTGTGCATATCTCGCAATTTTTTTGCTGCAGCCATTTTTTTATTTATTTTTTGCACATCTTTTAGGTAGCGCGGTATATTCTTTTTGCATTCCATTGTGGCAAAATATAAAATATTCAATGGACTCAACATGCCTCTCAGCAAATAGCTTGGGGTGTCTACTTTCTAAAATGGGGTCATTTGGGGGGTTTTGTGTCATCTTGGCATTTTATGGCCTTCAAAACTGTGATAGGTAGTGAGGACCAAAAATAAAAATTTACGCCCTTAGAAATCCTGAAGATGGTGATTGGTTTTCGGGGCCCCGTACATGGCTACACTCCCAAAAAGTCCCACACATGTAGTATCCCCATACTCTTGAGTAGGGATGAGCCGAACACCCCCCGTTCGGCTCGCACCAGAACCCGCGAACGGACCTAAAGTCCGTGCGAGCTTTAGAACCCTATTAGTTGTAATGGATGCGAACGTTCAAAATCAAAAGTGCTAATTTTAAAGGCTAATATGCAAGTTATTGTCATAAAAAGTGTTTGGGGACCTTGGTCCTGCCCCAGGGGACATGTATCAATGCAAATTTTTTTTTTAAAAACGTCCCTTTTTTCAGGAGCAGTGATTTTAATAATGCTTAAATTGAAACAATAAAAGTGTAATATTCCTTTAAATTTCGTACCTGGGGGGTGTCTATAGTATGCATGTAAAGGGGCGCATGTTTGCTGTGCTTAGAACTGTCCCTGAAAAAAGTGTCATTTTTGCAGGAAAGAAAGCTATTTAAAATCACTCGCGGCTAATGTGAATTGACGGCTCCCGTAATACAGAGAACAGTCATTCATTGAAAGTCATTCATTAAAAAAAAGTCATTGAAAAAAAATAAAAAAAATGAAAAAAAAAAAAGCGTGGGGTCCCCCCAAATTCAATAACCAGGCCCTTCAGGTCTGGGATGGATATTAAGGGGAACCCCAGCCAAAAAAAAATGGCGTAGGGTCCCCCTCAAAATCCATACCAGACCCTTGAGGTCTGGGATGGATTTTAAGGGGAACCCTAGCCAAAAAAAATGGCGTGGGGTCCCCCTCAAAATCCATACCAGACCCTTATCCGAGCACGCAACCTGGCAGGCCGCAGGAAAAGAGGGGGGACGAGAGCGCCCCCCCCTCCCGCTTGAACCGTACCAGGCCACATGCCCTCAACATTGGGAGGATGGGAGACCCCCAAAGCACCTTGTCCCCATGTTGATGAGGACAAGGGCCTCGTCCCCACAACCGTGCCCGGTGGTTGTGGGGGTCTGCGGGCGGGGGGCTTATCGAAATCTGGAAGCCCCCTTTAACAAGGGGACCCCAGATCCCGCCCCCCCCTGTGTGAAATGGTAAGGGGGTACAAAAGTACCCCTACCATTTCACCAAAAAAGTGTCAAAAATTTTAAAATTGACAGGAGACGGTCTTTGACATTTCCTTTATTAAAATCTTCTTTCTTCTTTCTTCATCCTTCGGTTTCTTCATCTTCTCCTTCCGTCATCTTCTTCCATCTTCCTCTTCCATTTTCTTCTTCCTCCGATCCGCTTCTTCTTGCGCTGGTCTTCTCGTCCTTCTCGTCTGGCATCTTCTTCCATGGCGTCGGCATATGTTCTTCTGTCGGGCCGCTCCTCGCAATGGGAGGCTCCCGCTGTGTGAGGCTTCGCTCCGTCTGACAGGTCTTTTATAACGGAGGGCACCTGGTGACCCCACCCCCCTGGGAAAAGCCATAGGGAATTCCCCATGACGTCCCTGTGCGTCAGAGGGGGCGGGGTCACCAGGTGCCCTCCATTTATAAAAGACCTGTCAGAGGCAGCGAAGCCTCACACAGCGGGAGCCTCCCATTGCGAGGAGTGGCCCAAGAAGAGACACCGACGCCGACGCCATGGAAGAAGATGCCGGACGAGAAGGACGAGAAGACCAGCGCAAGAAGAAGCGGATCGGAGGAAGAAGAAAATGGAAGAAGAAGATGGAAGAAGATGACGGAAGGAGAAGATGAAGAAACCGAAGGATGAAGAAAGAAGAAAGAAGATTTTAATAAAGGAATTGTCAAAGACCGTCTCCTGTCATTTTTAAAATTTTTGACACTTTTTTGGTGAAATGGTAGGGGTACTTTTGTACCCCCTTACCATTTAACACAGGGGGGGCCGGGATCTGGGGGTCCCCTTGTTAAAGTGACTTTATATAAAGGGATGGCTTTATTAATGAGCGACCCCACGCCAAAAAAATGTTGATCGCTGCACAGTCTGCACTGGTTCACGTGCACCACCAGCAACAGGATGACTGGGTAGGAAAAATCTTTGCCAATCTGGCCGGAGTAAGGTAGATACGATGTAAAAATTTATATTGAATAAGATGGTCTCTGGCTGACACTAATCTGGAGAGATTGATATCCCAAATATCATCCCAGTCGTCCCTGTCCAATTGGGGGAACACCGCCTCTCAGGCAGCTCTACAGCGTGCAAGTAGTTTACCAACCTCATTAAACAGTAATAGTGGACAGGTCCTTATCTAGAGAGTCATCTCTAAGCAGAGACTCCAAATCACTTTCTTGAACTTAAAGAGAAGAAGTACCAAATTTAGTGTTGTATGCATGCCTAAGTTGCAAGTAGCGTAATAAATGAGTATTGGGCAAATGGAATTTAGTTTTAAAAGTATCAAACTGAAGGATCTTTCCATTACACACAATATCTCCCACTTTTTTTATACCAAATTTGGTCCAAGTGACTGGATCCGGGTATGTGAAAAATTGTGGCAATTGGGGATTCTTCTACAGTTGTGTATGTGGAGAAATTTATGTACAGTCTCCCATTTCAGCCTTACTAGTCACTGCCCATGCCCTCATAGTCAGAGGTGGCTCTAGGCTTTGTGAGGCCTTAGGCAAAACCTAGACATGAGGCCCCACTCATGCCCATAATGGGAAAAATAATGCAAGCGATAAAAAAAAAATAACTGTATAAATTACATATATTAAGAGCTTTAAAGTGCTGGTGTCAGCACTCTCTAGCTCGGTGCTGGTGTCAGCGCTCTCAAGCTCGGTGCTGGTGTCAGCGCTCTCAAGGTCGGTGCTGGTGTCAGCGCTCTCAAGGTCAGTGCTGGTGTCAGCGCTCTCTGGCTCGGTGCTGGTGTCAGCGCTTTCTAGCTCAGTGCTGTGCTGGTGTCAGTAAGGGAGATAGCAGAGGAGAAGCCAATCAGCAGGCAGGGCCAGCGCAGGATATGGAGCATCCAGCCCACCATGGCTGGACCTCCCATACCCCCACCCCGCCCCCCTGCAGTGGAGCACTGCATAGGCGGGGTAAGGGATGGGTGGAGGGAGGGGTCAGGGGCTGTCAATCACAGGTGGGCACGCTGGGACACTGGCACAGGACTGAGCTGTCCATACTGTTAGGGACACATGATCAGGAGGAAGGGAGTGGAGGGGATGGGGCAGGGAGGGGATATAAAGACCAGTCTCTGGCTGTGGCTGAGGGAGACTGCAGGAACATGGATGGGGGGGCAAGGTAGCTGTGCCTCTCCCTGTAGCTGGAGCCCCAGTCCCCCCTGCACTGATTGACAGCCCCAGAGAGGGGCGGCCCAGAAACTTCTTCTCTCCTACCTTCCCTTCCACCGGCTCCATACAGCGCTCGTGAGGCCTCCTCTGTGGTACCTTCCTCTTCCCCTCCTGGCCACTGCCTGCCAGAGGCCTCCTCAAGGTGTGCAGGGACCGCTCCGCTGACCACTCCAGCGGTGGGGGGTGACAGCTGGGGGTGTGCGATCTGTGTCTCCGGAGCAGCGAGAATTGTGCTCTGGCTACTGGAATGTCCCCCTCTTCTCCTCCCCTGGACAACACAGTGCTGGCCCTGTCTCCTCCCCAAGACACAGCCATGCTCCGTCCCCTCTCTCCACTGCCTGCCCATGGAGCTCGCAAGCAATGTTATCCGCTGCTGGCCAGAGCTTAACGCCACAGCGGCATTGTTGTCAGCAGAGGCTGCTCTTCAATTAGGCAGTCATGAGGCCCCTGTGACTGCGAGGCCTTTGGTGACCGCCTTATTTGCCTAATTAGAGAGCCGCTTCTGCTCATAGTTGCACTCATAGTACTGGTAATAGGGTACGGAGCACTGCATCCCTGAAAAACCAAATGTGTCAGTGCCTCATAGGAGCCAACAATGGCCGTCTCTAAAGCAATGGCTGCATCATCCTCCGGTACAGTAAGCCACCTATGCGCAAAGACCAACTGACCTGCCAAAAAAAAAAGCAGCCAAGAGGCCCATAGTAACTCTAGAGGAGCTGCAGAGATCCACAGCTGAGGTGGGAAAATCTGTCCACAGGATAACTATTAGCCGTGCACTCGACAAATCTGGAAGAGCGTCAAATAAAAAGCCATAAGAAGTCCCGTTTGCAGTTTGCGAGAAGCCGTGTGGTGGACACAGGAAACATGTGGAAGAAGGTTTTCTGGTCAGATGAGACCAAAATTTAACTTTTTGGCCTAAAATCAAAATACTATTTGTGGCGGAAACCTAACACTGCACATCTCCCTGAACACACCATCCCCACCGTTAAACATGGTGGTGGCAGCATTATGTTGTGGGGATGCTTTTCTTCAGCAGGAACACGGAAGCTGATCAGAGTTGATGGGAAGATGGATGGAGCCAAATACAGAGCAATATTAGAAGAAAACCTGCCCCGTACACACGAGCGGATTTTCCGTCGGAAAAAACTTGGATGGTTTTTCCGACGGAATTCCGCTCAAGCTTGGCTTGGCTTGCATACACACGGTCACACAAAAGTTCTATGAACTTTCAACCGTCAAGAATGTGGTGACGTACAACACTACGACGAGCCCAGAGAAAATTAAGTTCAATGCTTCCGAGTATGCGTCAAATTGTTTCCGAGCATACGTAGGAATTTTGCGTGTCGGAATTTGTACAGGCGATCGGAATTTCAGATCTGAACTTTTTCCAACAGAAAAATTGAGAACCTGCTCTCAATCTTTTGCTGGCAGAAATGCCTGATGGAGCATATACACAGTAGCATTTTCTGACCAAAAAATCACATCAGTCTTTTGCTGGTGGCATTTCTGATAGTGTGAGTGCGCCATTAGAGTCTGAAAAAGACTTGAGACTGGGGCGGAGGTTCACCTTCCAGCAAGACAAGGGGACTAAGCATATTTATGTGTTAGAATGGCCCAGTCCAGGCCTAAATCCAATTGAGGATATGTTGCAAGACTTAAAAATTGCTGTTCACAGACGCTCTCCATCCAATCTGACAGAGCTTGAGCTGTTTTGCAAGGAAGAATGGGAAAAAATGTCACTCTCTAGATGTGTAAAGCTGGTAGAGACTTGCAGCTGTAATTGCAGCCAAAGGTGGTTCTACAAAATATTGACTCAGGGGGGCTGAATACAAATGCACGCCACACTATTCACATATTTATTTGTAAAAAATGTTGAAAACAATTTATCATTTTAGTTCCACTTCACAATTATGTACCACTTTGTGTTGGTCTATAACATAAAATCCCAATAAAATACATTTATGTTTTTGATTGTAGCAAAATGTGGAAAATGTCAATGGGTATGAATACTTTTTCAAGGCACTGCATAGCCGTGGCTTTTTGGGGCATGAAACCAGTCTGATCAGGTGAAATAAGATGTTGCAAAGCAGGCATTAATCTATTCACCAGTAATTTGGTTTTCATTTTGAAGTCTAAGTTGAGCACTGTGTTACTTTAACCACTTAAGGACCAGAACATTTAACCCCCTTAATGACAGGCCATTTTTTTCGATACGGCACTGCGTTACTTTAACTGAGAATTGCGCAGTCTTGCGATGCTGTACTCAAATAAAATTGATCTCCCCCCCCCCCACAAATAGAGCTTTCTTTTATTTGGTATTTGATCAGGTTGTTATTTTTTGTGCTAGAAACAAAAAAAGACTGATATTTTTTTAAAATACGCAGACTTTTTTACTTTCTGCTATAAAAATGTTGAATAAAAAATAAAAAAAATCTAATTTCTTCATCAATTTGGGCCAATATGTATTCTGCTACCTATTTTTGGTAAAAAAAATCCCAATAATTGTATATTGATTGGTTTGCACAAAAGTTATCGCGCCTACAAACTAGGGGATAGATCTATGAACATTTTATTTATTTATTTATTTTTACTAGTAATGGCGATGATCAGCGACTTTTAGCAGGACTGCGACATTGCAGCAGACAGATCAGACACCTAACCGACAATTTTTGGGAACCAGTGACATTAATCAGTGCTAAAAATATGCACTGTTACTGTAGTAATGACACTGGCAGGGAAGGGGTTAACACCAGGGGCGATCAAAGGGTTAAGTGTGTCCCTGGGAGGTGCTTGCTTACTGTGTGGGGGATGGATTCACTGGAGGGACACAGAGATCTGTGTACCTGACACCTGATGTTCAAGTCGAACTTACGTTCAATCTGAACATCAGGACCATCCCTAGTGGTTATAATGAGTGCTGAATCTCACATTCAGGAATCAGGCTGGAAAGAAGAAACAGCTAAAAAAATGAAAAAAGTAGGAATTTGTAACACATTTTCTTAAAATCCTTGCATATATTATACTGTATCTACAACAGAAGTGGATTTGCACTTTAATCTTAGAAAACCAGAGGGACACAGTTTGTGATGTATCTTGTTTTCAGAGAGCTGGTATTAAAGTCCATGCACCATTTGTTAGTTGTCTATTTAGAGAACTTTTGTATTTAGTGAAAGGCAGGTCAATCAGATATAAAAAGCATAAAGGCAGGTTATTTCTCATATTCATCCGGCTCCCATGCACCCTCCCTTTTAACCCCTAGAGGGATTTCCAATCTATATTCCTTCACTATCCCCTCACTCCCCCTCCCCCTTTTCTTTCCCCTTATCCTTCCTTGTCCCCCTCATCCCTTTCCGTTCCCCCCTTTCCCCCCCACCACCATTTTACTTCTAGCCTTTATTTTCGTCCCTTTTCCATCTCACCTTATCCTCTACTCCCCACTTTCTTTCCCCCACCCCCCACTTTTTCCTCCCTCTCACACCCCACTTCCTTCCTGTATCTTTCTTTTCCCCTCCCCCTCCCTTCCCTTTTTCCTCCCCCTCTCCCCTCCCCCCTTTTACTCCCACCCCCTATACTTTCCTTCCTCCCCTTCCCTTTCCTTCCCTTCTCCTTCCCTTCCTCTTCCTTCCTCTTCCCTCTTTTTCCCCCTCCCCTTTTCCTCCCTTCACACAACCATCCCCCCTCACCCCTTCCCCCCTTCCTCCCTTCCCCCCTTTCCTCTTACCTTCCTTCCTTCTCACACCATGTCCCCCTTCCCCCCTTCTCCCATATCATATATACATGACTGTACTTTGTTCTATGTAGTATCACATCTACTTCTCAATAAACATCCCCTAAGGAAGCCTCAAAAGGCGAAACATTTCGGGATATGTAACTCCATGTCCACTGTTGAGTAACCATTTGTTCCATCAGTTGGTTAGATGTGTTTCTATGTCTGCGTAGCATATGTATAGCCAAATACTTTTTAAACTGTATTCTGTGTAATAAACGTTGTTATTTTTTTTACATTTTGGTGTATTGCTAGTAACTTTTTTGCTCGGCACCTTTAAAATCCCACCAAAACCTTTCCCCTGTTCACATATAGTATAGGGGTCTAATCATAGGATTCTCAATACCTGGGTAGGGTCGCCTAGGATTAGAGGTGGAAAATGCCTTTGTGGACAGTAGCTCCTATAGATGGATTATTCCTTACTGCTCAGGGAGGACGGGAGAAACAAAGAAAGCCTCCTGTTCCAGGGTTACCCACAGTTTTGTATTACAGTGGCAGTACCAATCTACCACATACTGTATGTTAAATGATCCACTTTGTGGGATAGTTTAATATCTGGAAGTCCCATGCCACCACACTGTTTGGGCCACATAAGAATAGCATGTTTTGTTTTTTGTTTTTATAACTTTTCCAACTGATTTATATTTTACAGGTATAATGTAACAATGTCGGTGGAGAGAGGGGCAGTATTATTGGTGCAAGGCCTGCATTTAGCATAATTTCAAATAAATAATGCTTTATCAAAAATGTGCAATATCTTGTACTGTTGAGAATATGCTAAGTAAAATATAAACCAAGAAGAGTAAAATCATCAGTGCAAACGTTCTCTTTGATTGGTTTCATTAAATGCTCTATTGCCAAATTGAAAAAGTGCCGAAAACATTAGTATTGCAATAAATTTTGATTGAAGTGCTAACTCATGATTGTAAAGAGCTCAAGCACTTCACCCTGTCAGGAAGGAACCTAGTTAAAACCTGTTTTAAATCTGTAATAAAATAGAGGGTTCAGCTGCTTAAATTGGTAATAACTCTGATAGCTACACAACCACTCCTTTGTGCCTCTATGTGTTTTTCTACTGTAACTTACAGACGTATCACCAGGGGGCATATTGCAGGTAGAAATGATACACTTAGGATACACTTAGGAAGCTTAAGGCCACCCAAGTGTACTTGAATTGCAGGCAGAATCACGCAATGCTGCCTGCCATTGTGGAATCGAAAAAAAAAGAAAAAATATGGGACAGCTATAATTTCTTAATGGCACCCCAAACGGTGCAATTTTGCTGCGATTGTCATGGGAAAAAATGCACGAAATTCACGCCAAAAAATGCAATGCCAAACGCACCTGGCTCAGTGCAAAGATTTGATATGAGCTTCTTTGGCAAATTTTTGGAGGGGAGGGAGACACTTTCAAAATGAAGGGCGCAGCTCCAAAAATGCATCACAAAATCTTGCAAAAACAAAAAGGGACATGGCAGCATCGCTCTGTGTCGCTCATGTGTGATGGAGGGTCTAACTGTTTTCAATAGCTGGGTAAATTGATAAATTTCTATAATCATATCCATTAACATCATGCAGGTATGGAATCATTTTAAAATAAATAGTAATTGAAATATTTAATTGAAAGTCTGTATTACTTACAAACTTTTATTTTGTTTCAAGATTATTATTTTACTTTGTATTTCCAGCTAGAATGTCTCCATTTTGCGTGTTCTGAAGCTTAATACTTATTGAACAATTGAAATGAGATCAGATAATCATAGTATCAAAAATAGACCCATGGGGAAATATAACAATTGCTTAGGTCTATTGGGGGTATAAAAGTGCTGGGCCTAAAGGGGTTAAGTACTTACATACCTATAAGCATGAAGTATAAAATAATTGTTGATGAACAAGGCTGTTCGAGATGACAACTTTAAATGAAAAGAGCTTAACCTACCCTATAGAAAACATGGAACTTTATAGGGGCATGGTTTGACCTTGAGAGAAGATGGCCACTTAGCCTGAGATCTCCCGCCAGCAGAGACAGCTATCCAACTTCATTGGAGACTTACAACAAGCTTTGTGACCATCCACAATGGGGGCCGCATCCCGTAACTCCTCAGCTACACAATCCCATTCTTCCCGAGATGCTACAGCTACACCCCATTTTAATAAATGTTTTCCTATTTATCTCTTACTAAATCTCCACATAGCAACTAATTTTCCCATGCCACTTCATGTTACTCCAAGAAATACAGTATACTCTACCCATTGGCATAAACCCCACGCACTCCTATGAGACATCCTTATCGAAAAAATATATTGTCGGAGAGGGAACACCCAACTCACCTTTGAAGCAGACCCATGGGAGATTGGGTTTTTTTTTGCTCTGTTTATCTTCTGTCACCCTGACAGGCAGGATATTACATGATAATGCTCCAATCTATGCGAACAAAAATTTGCAAAGCTGATTGTGATACTATGTTATTGTGCAAGTTAACTCCAAAGCAGATTTGTACAACCTGAAAACTCATGTCTTTACAACTAACTCACAAATACAGGAGTATTACCATTATAGTATGTGCAAATATATTAGAGGAGGCTTTCATGACCCACAAATGTACTTAATATTACATCAGTGTTTATCAGAAGGATAAATGACTCACAAAAGGTGAATTGTTCCTAGTGACCTATTCCCCTTACCTTCTGAAATATATAATGGACATAGAGATCTCTCACCCACACAATTATTTTCAAATTGCGAGGGTGTATGACATACTCACTATAAAATCCACAGGGCATAAACAATGTATAATTGAGCTGAAATTAATGGTGAACCTCCCTGCAAACACTTGCTACATTAGTAGGGCCAGCGTACTGATACTTACCTGACATAGATGACACTTACAGCAAGCAAGGTCTGCTGCCACAACTTCCTAATATACACTCTATAGTGTTAAGGCACCTTTACCCTGTTATATGGTAATACCTAGACGACTACCCCCACAAATCCGTTTAACATAAAATGTTGGCGTAAGAAGATTCTCACCTGACTTCAATTGCCCACAACACAGGTGTACACACACATACAAAAGTCCACGCATGCTCGGAATCAAGTACGATCTGGATATATAACTAGCGTTCGTAATGGAGATATCACGTATGTGTTGTACATCACTAAGTTCATAATTGTTGGCCAACATTTGTGTGACCATGTGTATGCAAGACAAGTTGGAGCCAACATCCTTCAAACAAAAATCCACAGTTTTGGAAAGTCTGATCGTGTGTACGGGGCATAAGAGTATGCTAGCATTCTTCTCAGAAACACTAGTGAAGCTGGCACTGAGAAAACTAGCTGTTGCTCAAGAAAAGCTCAAGAGAATGTACCAAGCTTAATTGGAAAGGGAAATGGGCTGGCTGGGCTGGACATTTAGCTAACTGAATCAACAGCAGGTAGTTAACAAGTTTTGAATATAATAATTACAAAGTTTTTCATTTAGTGAACATGGGAGCTTTGTCTTTTGGGAAATGAGAGTGAGAAGTGTATATCTAAGTTGCACAACCTTTTGGCCATATAAGCACAACATAAAAAAGCAATGGCCAGTTTGGCAAATGCACAGACACCCTTATGACTGTTGTGGATCTGAGACACATATACATGTAATTTACATGTAAATTAAAAAAAGTTTAAGTTTGCAAATAAAAAAGCAGTGAACTGTTTGTTCTCAGCTTGGCAAATGCACTATGGTGAGTCTCTGAAACAGTTTTCTAATAGGGATGGGTGGACAGTTCGGCCAAAGCATAAGTTCGGCTGAACATTTGCCTGCTTGGCCGTTTGCCCAACACCTGAATTTGCTCCAACGAACACCCTGCAATGTACTGAGCTCTGCACAGTGCATTCTGCTCCCTGATTGGGCAAAGCTTTGCTCAATCAGGGCACATTGTAAGCTGGTTGTTAAGGAGTGGGAAGCTGGCTGCAGTGTCTTTAACAACCGATGAGTCATCAGCTGTCAATGGGTTTCCCTGCTGACAGTTTAATAAAAAAAAATTGCTGGTTAAAAAATAAAGAAAAAAAATGGTGTTGGGTCCCCCCAGTTCATACCAGGCCCCTAGGATCTGCTATAAATTTGGAGGGGAACCCCCCGCCCCCTTGTGATGTCACAGATCCAGCATGCACCAGTCCGTGATATCAGAAGGTGGCGGTGTCACCGGGTGACATAGCCAGGTGGCCCCGTCCCAGAAGGCAAAATCTTTTTTATCCAGGTGCTTTGGCGGGGGGATGTGGCCTAGTGGCCTAGTATGGTTCGGATGCCCAGATAAGGGTCTGGTATGGATTTTGGGGGGACCCCATGCAGGTTTCTTTTAATTTTGGCATTGGGTTCCCCTCCAAATCCATACCAGACCTGAAGGGGCTGGTATAGTCTGGTAGGGACGCCACGCTGGTTTTATTTTTTCAATAGCCGGGTGTTGGCAATTGTAACAGCAAGACATTTTATATCATTTCTTTTTATTTGAGAATTATAAGAAGATACAAATCATGAAAACATACAAGAGGTATTTGTGGCAAACAATTGTACGATATGTGATATCATTATAAACATAACATGACTTGTGAGCACATAAGGAACAATGAAGTAATATAATAATTGAAACATTTTATAAAATAACTTTTTCATCAAAAGGATAAGGAGGTTAGGTAAAAAAAAAAAAAATGTTGGAACTCCTGATCTAACCAGGAAGAATAATTGATCTTAATATGCAAAGACATCATATAAGTGTCTGAGGATGGAAACCTATTTTACCTTGACGGGCTCCTCGAAATAGGAGGGGGGAGAGTTGGTCAGGATTTGGATGTAATCTTCTGAAAGGGAAAAAAACTGCCAGATGGACCATATATTATAAAATTTAACAGATGTGCCTTATATGAAACTAGTGATATTTTCCATATGTTCTATGTCACAAATGCGGCTGAACCATTGTCTTATAGTGGCAGGTGAAGAGAACTTCCAAAGAGCTGGGATGCAGGATCGGGCTGCAAAAACGAAATTAATAATAATAACATTTTTGTATTTTTTGATAGGAATGTTATTGTGGTGTAAAAAAAAAAAAGATGGTTCCTTAGAAACTGTATGATCAGTAAACCTTTGAGTAAGGATATGAACATGAGTCCAAAAATCATGAAGGCATGGACAAGTACAGAAAATATATAATATATATATATATATATATATATATATATATATATATATATATATATATATATATATATAAAATAAATCTGCCTGAGGATTGTGACATTGCCAACAGGAATCTGAAATAATAGGATAAATAAAATAATAATATGAAGTAATTATTTAGGGGTGCAATATCATTGAGAAAGTAATTTATATCCAGATTCCTGGTAACGATTACTTAGAGGAACGAGTCGATGGTAAGAATATTTTAGAAATATCTTGAGGTGTAAATTTAATATTTAGATCTTGTTCCCATTTATATAAATTTTGGAACTTGTTTTGTTGCGACCAAAAGTAATAGTTTATATGAGAAAGAAAGAGCGTGAGGAAAAGGTCCTTTATCCTGACAAATTTGTTCAAATGTTGTAAGTGGACATTCAAATAAGGTTGCAGGTGGTAAGGTAGATTTTGAAATATGAAGAATTTGTGATGGTCCAATTGAAGAGAAAGAAGGGTCAGAGGACGTTTGTTGAGTGGTTAATCACTCTGAATCTTGTATAAAATGAAAAGCAAGACATGTATCTATATTTGTCAGTGTGCGTAAAGTTTCATCTCTTTTTCTA